>OU015495.1:165929311-166409308 GCA_907164885.2 Dolomedes plantarius | reverse complement strand
TGTGCAGAATATTTTTTGGGAGGATTACCACAAGATGGTAGAAGACAACTGGAGTGTAAGAAAGGGGTCGAAGCTGTCGGAGGAACTTGACAAATGTAGTTTCGTGCCCGAACTTGCAGTTTACTTCAAAACTCCTGTTTTTAAACTAAATGACAACCCACTCACATTTTACTCTGATTTATAATTATAAGAATCCTACATTGGTTAAAGTTACAATTAAGTATTTGTAGTAATGACCGTCCCATCAGAAAGAGTTTTTTCCCTAGCTGATGGGATAGTTAGTGAAGAAAAAAGTCGATTTAAGGGGGAAAAAGTTAACAAACTTTTAAAAAAAAATGTAATAATATAGGGTGTATAATAATTATATTCCCCAATAATTGTTATTTACAGTAAAGAAAAATAAGCTTGTTCAGTTTTCTCCCGTACCCTGGTTTTGCTTCACTACTTCAAATTGGTGTAAATATATGTAAGTTTCTTTTGTACTATTTTATTTGAAAATAAAATTTGTTAATAAATTGTTCTTATTAAATTTTTTGATATTAAACTCTGTTGAAAAAAACTCAAAAATCCTTTTAAATGATTTTGCCTTATACTCTATTGATATGAAACCAATCCTTTTGTCTTTTGTTACAGTTATGAACTTCAGTTTTTTTAAGAACTAAATTATTTAAGCCCTCTGGAAGTAAAATATTCTTCAACTTGTAAATAATTATGACAATTTTTTCACATTCAACCAATTTAAATTAGAAAACATTGAATTGTTTTTATAGAAATAATTTATTCGTCAATTTTTTTAAAAATTAAATCCCCCCCCCCCCCCCGACTAACCGAAGTAACTTTAATGTTAGAGGTTACTAAACCAGTTTTAAAAAATGGATCTTCTAAAACATCGATGGTTTTTGGGCGATGTTTTATTAGCATCGATGTTGTAATATTGAATATCGATGTTTCAAAACATCGATGTTTTGTTGTCGATGTCGCATCCCTATACAAAGAGAGAAGAATCAGGTAGACGAGAATTTTCTTATACTTTAGAACCTGAACTGTTGCATCTGGTCATCGCGTGACGCTTGGAACTCTGGGCAGCATAGACTACTGGGGTTTTTGATGGCAGGGCTTCGGACTTGAGGCGGGCCGGACGATGAACTCTTTGGCGTAGACTTACTCTGCTGATTCGGTTCGGTTCTGGATGCTCCTTTCATTTGCAGCTTTCAGCAGTCATCATGGGCTTGGTGCTCTTGGTGGTGCGAGTCATTGTACTCAGACTCGTTCGCTCCTTCAGCGGTCGGAATCAAGGGTTTCTTCAGTGGTTAACTTTACGGGCTCTTTTCACAATGTAGCACAATGTATATTTCATCTCTAAAAAAATCTCCGTCTCTCTATCTGTATATATTTATATCTCGTCTTCGCCTCACTTAAAATTCCTTCTTCCACTTCATTAATTCCACCACTTGGGGATCTTATTGGTAGCTTCCTCTGATTCTTGGTCCTCCATCAGCCCTATCAATGGCTTGAGGGTATATCTATATGTTTGACTCTGCTCAATCCCTTCTTGGGGGCGTGCTTTCTATTTCTGTCTTCTCACGCTCACCGTCCCCAACTTCTTTAGCTTCTGAATCTTTGACCTCTTGCACGTGTGGCTCACTCCCTATTCCACAAAACCTCACTCCCTTCTCGTTAGTGCTAATATATCTTTGGTTCCCCCAAGAAATCAATCAAAACTCTAAGAAATAAATCAACGAAATTCTTGAACCAATCAAGATTTTGGTTCCCCCAAGAAATTTGGATCCCTGTGTGCGGTATCGTTTCTCTCGCCTTTCTCCATCTTACCAATGGCCTTTCTATTCCATTTACGAGGTGTTCCCTTCTTACAAAATTGGCTTTTAACTCTCCACGGCCCCTTCTTTCAACATAAACTATCACCCCCCCGTGACATAATCTATATTCCTTTTATTGAAATAACAGGTTTTCTGACACTGAGGACCATACGTGATAATGATGGCTAAGATTAAAACCGTTGTAGATTGTCGTTGAGACACGACACGTGTTCAGAAAAAGGAGCGATAGAGAATGTAATTCAGAGAATCAGACAAAAGAAATGCCTTGACCAGCGGGATAATGTACTGCGTATGCGAATCGAAAGGAGAGATGACAAGTTGAGAGGGGGCAATTGAAATGAGAAAACGGTCAACAGCTGCGTTTAACGAAGGGCCCAGCTGGTGATAATGAGCTAAGGGAAATATGAAAACGGAGTCAGAGTTAGGAGAAGAAAAGGGGTGAGGCAGTTTACGATGTGGATGGCGTTAAAACACCACAGGAGGCCGGAGAAGAGCGTGAGAAGTTAAAAATGTAAGAAACCCCAGACAGGTGCAAGGGCGGACGCCCCCTTCAATATTGATTGGAGAAATATGAATATAAAATAGGTGGTCGGCCAATGAAGGGGCCCCGGATCGACCTATAGGATAGAAGGTGGCCACCAATGAGGGCCTGAATAAATAATGATAGAAGTTGAGCTCGGTAGGAAAAGTTTTTAGAGAGAGTAGAATAATTTGAGAATTCTCACGAGGAACACATAAGCCCCCGTAGCCGGCGAAGGAGGAGAAAAGGAGATGACGGGCTGCTAACTTATTGCGGGAGAGACAGACCAAGTCCTCGGTACCCGAAAAGCAAACCGCTAACAATTAGATGCAGAGCCCAGTACCGGAGAGGCCGACCGACTAACCTGCCGTTTAGCAAGAGAGGAACAGCCGTTCCCCTGGACCAACGCGCCCCCGAAGCGAATGCGTATAAGAGGAGACGAGCACCCTGAGTCCCCGCCGGTCGATAATTGCAGCCGTTCCCCTAGACCAGAAAGCCCGACGCCCGGAAAAGTCCTATGACCCCCAGCCAGGCTTGTGATGACGGTGTGTCTTCATATAAGGTAGGAGAGTATTTTGACTTATCCTAACAATGCCCAATACCTACTAGAGAGCGCAGATAATTAGATGGGGCAGATTAAGGTGAAATGTTAACATACCGGGTGGCCATAATTAAACTGACAGTGCTCACAGTATTCTGTAGCGCGATCTATTTGCGAGAATGACGCCACATTTTGTAGGAAGATTAAACAAGACGGGGGATGAAGGATTCCGCGAAAAAATAAATTAGTTCCAAAAGTCACCGCTAGGGGAATATTTGGCGCTGTGTAATAGAAAATAGAGTGTTAACAAATGCAAATTAATACGGAATAAAATTACCTTTTATTATGCACATTTTCTTATTTAGTTCAAGTGCAATATGGCAACACTTTTATAAAAGCGTAAAATCTACATAAACACCGATAAAGTCTCGTGATCTGCAATATCACGTAAGCTGAGCAGCAGAAGTTCTTTATTCAAATTTCACGTTACATCCATTGGCCCAGTGACAGCTGCTTGGGTTTTAAAAGGCAATGTGTTACGTTTCGAATCAATCGGATTGAAAGTTTATGTGCAATGTCTCCTTCTTTATTCGAGCGTGCGTTACTGGTCAAATTCTTTTACCTCAACCAGTGCAACGCGTCAGCCGCTCTTCGTGCTTTTAGAACGCACAAAAAATGCGTAAAGGTAACGGTCCTGTGTCAGTTAATGGGCTAAAAGCAATGGTTGCGACGTTTGAGAAAACAGGTTCTCTGAAGGTTCAGTCAGGCAGAGGACGAAAACCTGTACCACAGGATACAATCGAAGCAGTTGCCACGGCGATTGTCGACAGAGGACCAGACAATATTGCTGCACCTCTAGCGCTCGTGGATTATCTCGGAATATGGATATGCCTTACAGTACGTTATGGAAAATCTTACGGAAGATTATCAACTTCTATCCGTACAAGATCAGCCGTGTACAGGAGTTACTGTATCCCGACCATGATAAGCGATTGAATTTTGCTCTCACCTTTCTTGCCAGAATGGAGGTGGATGATGCTTGGCCGTGGAAAATCTTATGGGGAGGCCCACTTTTACCTGCATGGAACTGTGAATACCCAGAACTGCCAAATTTGGGATGACAAATCACCACATGCAGTCACAGAAATTCCCTTACATTCACCAAAGGTAACTGTTTGGTGTGGGTTCACAGCGGAATTTATCGTAGGTCCATTCTTCTATGAGAACATTACCCCGACAGGACCGGAACCTGTTCTGTTACCGGAGAGAAATATCGCCACATGTTGAACAGCTTTGTCATTCCGGCACTTCAGCAAAGACAATGCCTGGGGGAAATCATTTTCATGCAAGATGGAGCCCCTCCACACGTTGCTGTACGGGTGCAACAGCTGCTACGACAGAATTTCACAACAGAAAGAGTCATTAGCCGCTACTTTCCAACTGCATGGCTACCTCGGTCGCCTGATCTTACCCCATGCGACTTCTGGCTATGGGGTTACCTTAAATCCAAGGTCTATCAAGGAGTGGTCCAGAACCTGGCTACGTTGAAGGATAACATATCACGGACTGTACGGGAGATTCCTGCAGACATGTTACTTTCTGCTGTTGTGTATACTGTGCACAGAATGCAATATGTGGTCCACAACAACGGCAGCCACATTGAACCTCATTTGAATGCAAAATAAAAGGTAATTTCCGTATTGATTTGCATTTGTTAACACTAATTTTCTATTACACAGCGCCAAATATTCCCCTAGCGGTGACTTTTGGAACTAATTTATTTTTTCGCGGAATCCTTCATCCCCCGTCTTGTTTAATCTTCCTACAAAATGTGGCGTCATTCTCGCAAATAGATCGCGCTACAGAACACTGTGAGCACTGTCAGTTTAATTATGGCCACCCGGTATATGCATAGAATATCTATCATAAAATAGTGATTGTATATGTCCGTATTAATTGGATTAGTATCTTGCAATAATTTTGTAATGTGTTTATGTGTATCGATTAAGAGTGTAGGATAATCAAACAATGTTAGGGAATAGGTAAAGAATGTGAGTATTTGGTATTGATGAGAATGAAGATTAGATGAATAAAAATAATTAATGTTTTGATACGATATAGGAAAGGATAATTTGAAATGCATATATATATTGTGTTAATGAGATAGAAAATTCGGAAGTCTGCAATGAATAGTATTGTTTGTATATGTATTATGATTGATTTAATAAATTGATTTGTATCTATACATATGAGCATCACTCTGTAATTACTCATACTACCACTAATACTATCTATTAAATAATTACGGTGACATAGATACTTATACGAAGCATGCATAACAGGCCCGAGTGAAACAGTTTTACTTTATATTTTCATTGTTGACACTTGTTGCCAGTAATTTCTCACTAGAAAAGAACTCTCGAGTCTAAAGATGTGTTGTGTATACAGGTGTAACCACTGTATCTCCCATTACAGTAAATAGACCCCCAGTGATCTCACCTTAAGACAGTTGATCTACCAACTGAGTCATAACAGATATGGGAGGACCTCTCCCTTTTTTAATCCATTGCTTCCCAATTTTTTTTGTAGCCGATAACACAGCATTTTGGCTCCAGATATTTATTTTGTTGATAATGATTAATTATCCCCCCCATGAAAATTTTTTCTTCATGTGTTTGCTAAGACAGTTTATTCTTGTCCTTACAACGGTCATTCGCGATTGTTATGACCATCTGCTAGAGCCATAATTTGAACTTCTGTTTCTTACATCTAAGCTTTACCAACCAACTAGTGATTGTCACACCAATATTTCGTGCTATTTTGCAATTTCGTAAAACGGTTATTTGCTAAGGATAAATACCGGTATTTCGGATTACTATAAATAATTTTTATCTAAAGTTTTGACTTAAATTATTCGCCATTTACTGGTATTTGAAGTACGTATTCTTTTACATTGATGTAGAAGTACTAACATAAATAAAACATTTCTTCACTCATTTTCGTTCCTTTTCGATTAGTGATTTCAATACCGGTATTGGCTATAAATGAAAAAAATATTTCAAACAATGATACAAAAGTAATACAAAAAATATATTTATTCAAAACCGTCAGACGATAGATCGAAATGTTAGATGAAGGACTTCGAGGTAAATATTTAGAGATATAGTATATCACTCATTATTATCAGTACACCAACCAGCTGAGATTCAGAAAGTGTATTTTTAACTGCAGGTAATTTGTGCACAAAAATATATTCCCGGTTCAATGACAGCTTAATAGACGCATTATGTTTTTCACGATCAGATTTCAAAAATACGCAGTTAATAAATAATTTTTTTTATTAATAGATATTATATAATAGACTCCACATCAGAATTTTATGTGATAGTTACTCATCTCATTAACTACTAAATGCTTTGTTACTTCATTGTATTGTAATACTATAGTTATTTATTTATTATTATATTTTTTATTCTAATGTCGTAGATTATTATTTTCATCTATTATTAATAATATTTGATTATAACATTTGTTTCTTTATTTTATATTTGTACATTACAAATTGGTTATATTTTTATAGTTTATGCATTTTTTTGCAAAAACTAATTAATATGTAAAAGAAACAACTGTGCTTTTGTATCTTTGTTTGAAAAATTCCTAATACCGGTATTAATACCGGCATCCCGGTATAACGTTTGAAGAAATACCAAATACCGGTATTGTATTTTTGGTCCGGTATTGCAATCATTAAAACCGAACTATACCGGAGCGAGGAACTGCTGTTTTGAATGGCATTGCTTATAAAGTTTATAATGGACTAGCTAAAACCCGTACTTCACTACGGAGTACATTCAATTTAAATACAACGGTCAATGTATACAATCAATGCCAAATATATATATTATATATATTTATATATAATATTTATAATATACGTATATATATACATTTATATAATAAATACAACGATCAATGTATGCAATTGATGTAAAAAAACGAAAAAATATATTTATAAAAAAATCGTAACGGATATTTTTATAGACAAAATAATGTAGAAGAAAAAATTCAAATTAAATCTACTAGAACATACTAAAGAATACAGTTAATATAGAACAGTTTGAGGAATATTTCTTTTACTGTATTTTAATATTTTTTTTGGATAATTTCCAATCGTCTGCCGAAAGAAAGAAAAATTTTTTTTTTGTCTATTTCGTTGTTATGCACGGGAAGTAAAATTATCACAAAAAGAAAATAAACCACGTGATCAGCATTTAATAAATTAAATTCTAAAAATTAATCTTTAAAAATTCACCAAAAATCAGAAAAGGAAGGTAAGGATTCCAAAAAGATTTCATTTTAAAAGAATTTGCATGATCTTTCTCGTGATATAAATTTTATAACCCTCGGATTATTATTTTAAATGCAAACTTTAAAGAATGCTGCAAAAACTTAAAAATAATTTAAAAAATCTAAGAAGAATTTTTCAAAAATCTCTCTTAGGGCACCCCTACACTATAAGAAGAATCGCCGTGCAAAATTTCAGCCCTTTAGATCCTGTGGTTTGGTCTTTTCGTTTTATATGTCAGTCAGTCAGTCAGTTACGGAACTGTTTTATATATATAGATAACAAAAAATTAAAAATTGCTTAATTTTTAGAAGATATAGTGTATTATAGAAAATTATTTATGGAATAATTTAAAGACGATTGAGTTGTCTTACCATGTGATTTTCATTATAAAAGTTATTGATAAAAAGGAGATTGGTCCACCAGTTATCGTAGCAGGCTTGTAGATGCGGGTTGATACTGTCATACCATACAGGGCCCGATCCAAGCAAATTTAATAAAAATACCGCCATGATGACAAAAGAGTAAACTGGCAGAGTCCTGAAAAAAAAAATGAGATATTCTGTGTATGAAACATAAATATTCAAGAAAAAATTAATCCGTTTCTTTTATTTCTGGTGACGCTTCAGTCTATGAGGACTTACAGCCTATTAAAAGGATGCTTATTGGATTTTCAGCATAAGGCAGCATAAAAGGATTTCTACAGATAATGTTGTATCCCGTTTATATACAGGGTGCGGGGGAAAGAAAATTCCGAGGGTATAAATAAATAAATAAATAATAAATAATAATGAATACTAATTGATAATAAATAAATACATACATAAAAAACTTTTTTTATTTTCTCAGGTATAAAAGATTTCTTTCTCTATCTTGCTTTGCATTTTTGTTTATCGACGTTCCAAATCAGAACGTTCATTTTGCCGCACCCTGTATATCTGTGTCTGACAATAAAAAGTTCGGCTGTTCGTGTCAGTGTTACTCTAGAGATAATGTTTTAAATAAATAAGTCTCTTACTTTGCTTACATAAGAGCTTCATCTGGATATTTATAACACCGCCATTTTGAAAAATTATACCATATACAGAGGCTGTTCGCACATTTTTTAGACGATTTTGGTAAGCGGTAATAAAAAATAGTTTGCTGCAAAAGAAATAATTGCAATTGTACTGTTTTTAAAAGTCAAAATTATATTCTGAGCTTGAAAGTTTTGTTTTTAATCAAAATGGCGTTTTTAACAAAGCAGTGGTTCAAAGGCTACATTTATGCTCTTTCGAAGAGAAATATGCATACTCCGTTATCCAAAAACGATGTGAGAGTAATGGTTTTGTGCTATCTAAAGCGTCGATAGGTAATATGGTCAACAAGAAAGGAAAAAACGTCAAATTGGAGCCTCAAGTGGGACAAAAATTCCAAACAAGTATCCAAGGAAAAAACGGACATCTTCGACTATTGCAAAGGTACGTTGTTTAATTTTAAAAGAAAATCCCCCTAGTCAAAGGACAGTTGCAAAATCATTAAAATGCTCGGTGTCCACTATAAACAAAATGATAAACGTTGATTTAAATCTTAAGAAAGCGAAAAAACGCAATGTGCATCGTCTTCTTCCAAATCATATCGCTGAACGCAGGACACGCTGCAGAATTCTATATGAGAAACACTTATCCAAAGAAATATGGAAAACAATTGTCACAATAGATGAATTATGGGTGTATTTAAATCATTGCAACAAAAAAAGCCATTTATCATAAAAGGGGAAAAAATTTAAGTACATGGTTCAAAGAATCAAAAGAAAGTTTTTCTAAGGGATTCATGATTGTTGCTGGTTTTTCTTATAATGGCAAGTTAAAAATAAAGAGAGTGGAAAAAAATGTCAAGATTAACTCCAAATACTATCAGGAACATATTTTATAGCCAATTTTTCTGAATGAAATACCATCGTTTTACCCACAGTGCCATCAATCTGTGAGACTCCATCAGGACAAAGCTAGCAGTCACACATCAAAATCCACTGTAAATTTCCTAAAATAAATGGAACAAAAAACTGGTATCAAGGCCATTCGCTTCACTCATATCCCTTCTAAATCTTCCGATGTATCACCTATGGAATTTTGTGCTTTCGGACTTTTAAAATCTGCATTATCCAAACGTCGTCCCAAAACCCTTACAGGACTCTGGAAAGCTGTTCAGGAGGAATGGGATAGAATACCTCTTCTGACACTTCAAAAGGCATTATTATCCTGGAAATTGCGGTGTCGAAAGATAGTTCAGAATAAGGGATGTCAAATAGAACATTTAAAACACAAGAATTTTATGTAATTTAGTTTTGTGAATACAATATACATCGTCTAAAAATGTGTGAACAGCCTCTGTATTAAGGAAAGTGATTGTTACGGTATTGTTTATTTCCAATGTCTTCACACTCCATCAGTTTAAAACTATTCTACTATTTTTCTTACATGCATAATAAGGATTTATCTGTGTAACACTGCTAAAATTGCTGTTTTGAGATCATGAAAAATTGTGACACTAATCATTTCTAAGGGTAGTATGGTCTTAAAGGCTTCCCATTAAGCAGGCAGTTCATGCCTCATTTACGGAACTTTCCCCTAATCAATGAAACTGCAAAGAATTTTCGAACATATGAAGGCTGAAATTTTGGACCAGTACTCTTACACGTTTACCTTTTATGGGTATTTTCATCCTCGGAAACTGAAATCGAGATCGAGTCTATAGGATTGGAGATGGCAGGTATCTCGATCTATCTAAATCAGAGCTGCCCAACATACTGCCAGCCGCCATTCATTCTGTGGGCCACGGAGTTTTTTGTGAAGATGCATAATATTATAACTCTAAACAGTACAGAACATTTTTTTAAGATTTGACCTTTTATATTAAAAATCCCATTGGTTTCATGAACAATAGTTACACTTTGACAGATTAAATATTAGTGTCAAACATTATTTAGCAGAGGAAAATCAGTATGACTTTTGTCTAAAGCACTCTAATGTCACTGGCATAGCACTCCTTTAAAATCCCCTGGGAGACATTTTAAACAAAATTATCCAAAGGAATATAATAATAGGCTGTACAAGCTTGCATTCAGTATGAATTGACATAGGAGAAAGTATCCATAGGAGAAAATCAACCAACATAGGAGAAAATCAAAGCGATTTTTCCCTACGTTTATCACGAGGTTATCATATCAAATTATTTCGAAATATAATAACATGTAGCAGTAATCTTATGATTAAGGCTGCTATGTACTAACCCCATTGGATTCGCTTACCTCAATGTTAACCTGTGGAGAAAATTTGTCCACAGATTGCCGATTTGGACTGAAAGATTAAAAAAAAAATTGTACTCCATCATAGAGAAAGAAATTTTACATTTGTGTACATTTTTCGTTTTTTTAAAAAATGCAATTATTTTTAAAATATAAATTATTCGGGGAAATATCTGGCATAGTGTGTTTTAAACGCTCATAAATTCCTTCGGTGGACGAAATTTATAAAATGAATCCTGTACCGCTTTGCAGAAAAGTTCAGGCTATCTGACAATACCAATTTTATTTGATTATCAGCATTTATGTACCTGTAAATAGTTGACAAAATACATTTTAAATAAAAAATTGGGGGGCAGCGCTTAACCTCCCTATAGAGAGAGAGCTATTACAATCTCTCAAAATGTCAATCCTAAGGGGGTGGAATTCTCGAACTATGAACTGGACTCCTCCCACCACAAGAGTCTGCAAGAAGAGGAAAAAGGAAATACGATTTTTTTTCTTAGTACATAGCAGCCTTAAGAAAGAGATAATAATTATGTTCGAATGGAAAAAAAGGGAAAAGGCTGTCGAAAAAAGTTTTTAGACACTTACCTCCATAATCTGTGAAACATGTACAACATGACATTAAATTTACGTTCTTGTTGACGAAATACTTTTACGGTCAAATAACACACCAGAAGTCCCCTAAAGAAAAAAAATTCAGAGGTTTCAATTTGCATCGTTTAAATTAAATTTCCTTAGCGCACTGATTTTAACATTATCAGTGGTAATTAATGAACAAAAACGATGAATAACACAAAAAATGTGCTATTCAGAGATTCAAAATAAACTAGGTCTTCAATTACAATCAACTAGCTGAATACCCGTACTTCGCTACGGAGTACATTCAAATTAAATACAATGGTCAATGTATGCAATTAATGCCAATATATATATATATATATATATATATATTATTTATATATATATATATATATATATATATATATATATATATATATATATATATATATATACACTGCTGGCCACCCAAATTGCACACCAAGAAAGACAAGAGATATCACAACAAAATTTATTTTGTAGATAACATGTTGACCAAGTATCAAATGATTAAGTTTATAGACTTCTGTGAAGTGTGGTTCCTGCCAAAATCAGTAGCCAGAGTAGCCGCCATTGTTTGAGATCACCGCTGCCTCACGCGTCGGCATTGATTCAAAGAGACTTTGGATGAGTTCTTGGGGTACAGCAGACCAAACAGCTTCCACACGTCGCCAAAGTTGATCCGCTGTGGCAGCCGGGGATGGAATCTGGGTCAATCGTAGAGCAGCCATGGACCACATGTTTTCTATCGGCGAAAGATCCGAAAAGCGTGGCGGCCAGGGAAGCAATTCAATCTGGCGACTCACGAAGAACCGTTGGACAATGCGTGCCACGTGTGGTCGCGCATTATCTTGTTGAAATATGGCTGTGGGCAAGCTCTGAAGGTAAGGAAGGACAACTGGCTCCAACACCTCGGAGATGTAGCGCTGGCTGTTTAAAGTACCGGCAATGCGTACTAGAGGTGTGCGAGAGTGATATCCAATACCGCCCCATACCATAATACCCGGTGCAGGACCAGTGTGGCGGTGCATAAAGCAGCTGTTCAGCATCCTCTCTTCACGGTGTCTCTAGACTCCAATGCCACCATCGTGGTGTTGCAGACAGAAGCATGACTCGTCAGTAAAGACAATTTCATTCCATTCTGCCGTCCACATCCTTCTGTCATCGCACCATTGGCGGCGGAGACGTCTGTGGTTCTGCGTCAAGGGTAGACAAAGCAATGGACGTCTTGCGGACTGACCACTATGCTGTAAACGGCGTCGAATGGTACACGCAGACACTGGATGATGCGTTACAGACTTCATGTGCTGTGCTATGACTCGTGATGTGACTGAGCGATCCGTCACTGCCATGCGCACAATTTGCCTGTCATCACGTGAAGTGGTGCACTGAAGTGGATGCGATCGAACACGCCGGTCCGTCGTACCCTCCTGCATCCAACGATCACATATCCGCATTACAGTTGTTTGGTTTCGTCCAACACGAATACCGATTTCCCCGAAAGATAATCCACAATCTCGGTAGGCCACTATCCTTCCTCTGTCGAACTCGGATACTTGATCAAAAGATGATCGCTGTTTTCGACGAGGCATAATTGATCGTTTTTTTTAAAAACCACAAGAAAAACACAATTGCCGTACATGAAATCGTAGAAATCTCCAAGCCTTAAATAGCGCTTAGAAGTGGCGCCACAGGCGCGCGTGATGTGCGTCTACGCTGAAATTCTAATCATTTGCATATCTCACCTCCGCTAATGCATGTTGTAATTTCATGTTATTTGCATGTTTCCTTCAGGGTGTTGCATTTACAGTGGCCAGCAGTGTGTATATATATATATATACAGAGGCTGTTCACACATTTTTTAGACGATGTATATTGTACTCACAAAACTAAGTTACATAAAATTCTGTGTTTTAAATGTTCTATTTGACATCCCTTATTCTGATCTATCTTTCGACACCGCAATTTCCAGGATAATACTGTCTTTTGAAGTGTCAGAAGAGGTATTCTATCCCATTCCTCCTGAACAGCTTTCCAGAGTCCTGTAAGGGTTTTGGGACGACGTTTGGATAATGCAGATTTAAAAGTCCGAAAGCACAAAAATCCATAGGTGATACATCGGAGATTTAGTAGGGATATCAGGGAAGGGTATGGCCTTGATACCAGTTTTTTGTTCCATTTCTTTTAGGAAATTTATAGTGGATTTTGATGTGTGACTGCTAGCTTTGTCCTGATGGAGTCTCACAGATTGATGGCACTGTGGGTATAGCGATTGTATTTCATTCAGAAAAATTGGCGATAAAATATGTTCCTGATAGTATTTGGAGTTAATCGTGACATTTCTTTCCACTCTCATTATTTTTAACTTGCCATTATAAAAAAACCAGCAGCAATCATGAATCCCTTAGAAAAACTTTCTTTCGATTCTTTGAATCATGTACTTAAATGTGTTTCTCACCTTTTATGATAATAAATGGCTCTTTTTTAGTTGCAATCATTTAAATACACCCATGATTCATCTATTGTGACAATTGTTTTCCATTTTTCTTTGGATATATAGAATTCTGCAGCGTGTTCATATAGAATTCTGCAGCGTGTCCAGCGTTCAGCGATATGATTTGGAAGAAGACGATGCACATTGCGTTTTTTCGCTTTCTTAAGATTTAAATAAACGTTTATCATTTTGTTTACAGTGGACACCGATCATTTTAATGATTTTGCAACTGTCGTTTGACTAGGGGATTTTCTTTTAACATTAAACACGTACCTTTGCAATAGTCGAAGATGTCCGTTTTTCCTTGGAGACTTATTTGGAATTTTTGTCCCACTTGAGGCTCCAATTTGACGTTTTTTTTCCTTTCTTGTTGACGATATTACCTATCGACGCTTTAGATATCACAAAACCATGACTCTGACATCGTTTTTGGATAACGGTATGCATATTTCTTCGAAAGAGCATAAATGTAGCCTTAGAACCACTGATTTGTTAAAAACGCCATTTTGAATAAAGACAAAACTTTCAAGCCCTAGTCGAAAATTTTGAGTTTTAAAACATTGTACAATTGCAATTATTTATTTTGCAGCAAACGATTTTTATTACCGCTTACCAAAATCGTCTAAAAATGTGCGAACAGCCTCTGTATATATTCTATAACATTAAAAACCCCATACCCTTTTAAAATCTAAAATTATTCTAAATTCCCTTGGGCGTACGAGCTAATTTTTATTTTCAATTCTAAGTCCTAAAAGGCCTCCGGTGGAAAATATTAAATGGCTTCCTTTTTCAAACCTGCACGGCGTCACCCAAGATTTCATATAGGCTCTGCGCAGATTACATTAAGCCACATGTGACTTATCGACAACAGCAAATCCCTAATCACTATCATGATCACATGACAAAGTTTATATAAGCCGTCCGAACAACAAACCTGTACGCTTTTTGGATTTTGTAACTGCCTTGGGAAGACGTATTCTCCGACAAAATAAATGTAATGCCGTAACTTGCTGCGTCGATTATTATAGAGCCACGACTACAGCTTCATTCCTTGTGATGTGCTGGACACCAGTCTTCTCCTTGGTTGTCCAGTACATTAATATATATATATATATATATATATATATATATATATATATATATATATATATATATATATATATATATATATATATACGCAGGTGTCCCATAATGATTGGTACAAACTTTAAGGGGATGTAGGGGATGTCAAAAGGATTCAAAATTGCATAGCAACCCATTGTCGTAAACGTCATGGGAAAGTGGTATCAGAGGTACAAGAAATGAAGGCCTACAAGACAGAGATTATCAGAAATATTTATTGTTCATAAATATTACATATGCTGTGGTAGATGATACCATTTGAAAAGGTTACAAAAGATGCTCAGTTTCCACCATTACAAGAGATGCAAGCGTTACAGCGATGGACCATGGATTGGCGGACACGTTCGAAAACACCTGGATTGCTTGGATATCTGCAGCAGCGCAAACAATTCTTGCAACCAGATCCATTTCATATTCGACATGTGTCTTATACACAGCATCTTTAAGTATACCTCCAGAAAGAAAATACGGCTGCTTAAATCCGGAGAGCGTGGGGCCGGCAACCAGGTCCAAGCAAATCCAGTGTTTTCGAACGCGTCCGCCAATCCATGGTCCGTGACTGTAACGCTTGCATCTCTTGTAATGATGGAAACTTTGAGCATCTTTTGTAACCTTTTGAAGTGGTATCATCTACCACAGCATATGTAATATTAATGAACAGCAAATATTCTGATAATCTCTGTCTTGTAGGCCTTCATTTCTTGTACCTCCGTTACCACGTTCCCTTCACGTTGCGACCATGGGTTGCTATGCAATTTTGAATCCTTTTGACATGCCCTACCTCCCTTTGAAGTTTGTCCGAATCATTATGGGACACCCTGTATATGTATGTATATATATATATATATATGTATATATATATATATATATATATATATATATATATCTATATATATTATATATATCTGTTGTGGTAATATATAACTTAAAACCAAAAAAATATGAATTTTTTTAATAATTTGTTTTTCAAGAAAAATTTTGTAAATTTTTTTCTCATTGGGAAGTTTTTACAATTTATGAGTATTTAAAATTTTAATCAATACTTTTTACCAGTATTTTGGTTTTAAATTAAAGATAGGTACATTTTAAATATATTTCAATAACCCATTTATTTCTGTGTATATATTTTTATGTTTTGTGGTGCGCGCAGTGATTTAAGACTCATATAAAATGTATCTTAGACTCATATACATTTTCTAAACATGTAAAAAAAATATTAATTTACGAAGAAAACCTTTCATTTTTTCATCATATATAATTAAAAATATGTTAATCAAATAAAAGCTGAAAACGGCATTTCTTTTTGTAATTTTATGAAAGTTTGATTAGTTTGGACATGACTATGTTTTCAGCAATTTCAACAAGCTTAAAGGTACTGTTCCCCCTTTTAAAGTTGTAAAAAAAGAAAATTTTATATGATTTAAAGTATTTTTTGAAAATATATTAAATATATTTTCGACATTCACAGATTCAGAGAAATGCAGAAATATTTCCGCTCGAATTTTGAGAGAAGGAGTACTTTTGTTTCTTTATTTCCAGAAACACTGTCCGAGAAATAATTTTTTATATTATTTTTTGTTCCTTTGAACTAAATATAGTATATCTGTCATTGGCCCCAAGAACAGCCTATAAATGGAGATAGTATATTATTGTGCATTTTAGAATGCATTATTGTAGAAATTTAGTTTGAAACATTTATATAAATACGATATACTCCAAACAAAGGTGTGTTTCAGTGAAACTAATTCCTAACTACTGTCGCAGAGTTTCGCGACATCGTGAAAGCGCACAAAGAAATAGGTATAGAAGGCAAGTTAATTGGAAGATATGATGGTAAATAATAGTGAAGAGCAATTTTAGGCCATAAACGAATCGCTGAAAGAGGGCTCAGAACGCAAAAGAGGGAAGAAAATAAAAGGAAATATAAAAGTCTTGCAAGTCAGGGAGGCAGAATTTATTGAGGGTCATAAAAGTGGACCCCACAAGAAGAGGAAATCCATCCGTGGGAACAACGAAATAGCGGTCAGGAAGAGAGATACGCCCCTTAACTAGGAATGGTCACCAAAGAAATAATAATTAAAAACCCAAGCGAATGATGGTGGGTGGATGATGTGAAAAGGGACTGGAGACACCAATGAAATTTCAGAGTGGGCGGGACGAAGAATTAAGTAATGGAAGACATTTTGAGTAAAAGAAAAAAGAGGCTGCACGACAGATAGACTGAGACTTGACGGTTGATAGAGATGGATTTAGAAAATAGTGATAGAGTTGATAGAGATGGAAACGAAGTAGTCCATATAGAAAAATATTGAACACCATACTTCTGCCAGATGAATGAGCTTCAATTCGAGACGAGGCACCAGAAATCAAGTTGAGCCCTGCAGTCCCACCTGTGAGATGTTAAAGAACACGATACTACCGCCAGATGAATGAGCTACAATTCGAGACGAGGCACCAGAAATCAAGTTAAGCCCTGCGGTCCCACCTGTGAGATGTTAAAGAACACGATACTACCGCCAGATGAATGAGCTTCAATTCGAGACGAGGCACCAGAAATCAAGTTGAGCCCTGCGGTCCCACCTGTGAGATGTTAAAGAACACGATACTACCGCCAGATGAATGAGCTTCAATTCGAGACGAGGCACCAGAAATCAAGTTGAGCCCTGCGGTCCCACCTGTGAGATGTTAAAGAACACGATACCACCGACAGATGAATGAGCGTCAACCGAATACGAGACTCCAGTGATCAACCAAGCCCTGCAATCCCACTCTTGAGATGTCTAAAACCAAGATGCGACTGCCAGCGGTATGATGTCAACAGTTCCCGACGTATCATCAAACGGAGTTATTGTCTGTTGTTTCCCAATTTTGTCGTAAGCCATGCTACCTTGTCCTAAGTAATGAATGATAATGCGGATATGGATAGATGTTGCAGTAACGCTAAATATAGATTAAGTATATATATGACGATAGTGCGCGCCAAGTAGTAGAGTGATGACAATTATTAATTAAGGGTGTAAAGTATATGTATTAGAAGAATAAGTAGTAATTAATTGAACGCGCAAAATCGATTTAAAGTGTGTTGATTATTTGATTATGAGTGTATACATATAGTAAGTGTAGAGGAAGCATGACATATTTAGTAATATTGTAGTGTATTATTTATGTGTGTTAATATTCAATAAATTAATTTGTCAATATAAACCAGAGTTATTTCCATTATTTGGGAAGCACATCAATGTACTAACCACAATCTTTAATCAATAAATTGCTAAAATCATAATCATTAATAATAAATATAATTAATAATATAATAAACTCCCAATCCCAATAATTTCATTTAAAATAATTTAAAAATCTACGGTTACATTTGGCGCCGTGCAAACGAAACTTTATGGGAGGTTTTGCGGAACTCTGGTTTAATTGATGAATTGATCTGTTGCATTGAAAGAGATATTTTGAATGATTAGAAATGTGGTATTGAATATTTGGTAATTTTTGAGTTAATATTTGATAGTTTGAGTTAATATTGAGTGTATTTGATGATATTGAATTTTTTAAATATTGAATTAGAATGTGTAAACGAATTATCAGTTATATTAAGCGTGTGAAATTGATGCTGATGATAAATTCAGAGATAGGTAGAATTGTGTCGCGAATGTGTTGCAAAGACATTGTAAATTGGACAAATTAAAATAAGATAATTGCATAAAAAATTGAGGTAGAGGTAATTTAAATAAAAGAGGAGTATCGATAATTAGATGCGCGAAATGAGGTTAGAATCACTAAATTTTTAATGAAAGATAAAATTTTTGATGTTTGGATTGATATGAGTATTTAAATGTTATGAGTATAGAAGGTAGGAATGATTACTATGATTTGAATAATAAATTGCATTGTTGAAATATTAGGTAGGAAAGTCATAAAGTGTGTGTAAGAATATAATGATATGAGGGAAAGAAACGGTAGTTATTACATAATATATTGTAGGGTGTTAAGTTTGTAGCAAAACAAAAATATTAGAGATACTGCGGTAGTGTTATATAAGAATAAGTACGCAAAATAAAAATTGCAACGGGGCATTGTTAAGAGTGAGTAAGACATAGTGGAAAGCGCATAATAGGAAATTTAAAGAGTTGTGAGGTAATCGCGAAAGTAAAACATTAAAATTAACTGCAATTTTTTAATAAAGATGGGGAAACGGAGGAGAAATAAGAAAGTTAGCAAGGATGACTCACATTTGCAAATTTAAGCACCTAGCGAGCAAAAGGGTGGTTTAGCCAACGCGGAATATATACATTTATTACCAGTGATTGGAGAGATTGAAAATGACGATATTAGTTTGAAATTTAAATTTGCGCGGGAGATTGCCGAGATAGCAAATTGGACTGATAGGCAGTTAGCCATATTAATTAAATGCAAATTTAAAGGGAAAATCGCCGATTACGCAATTAATCACATAAAACTTAGAGATTCGGATAGTACAGAGGAGATCGAAAAGTTGATAATGGATAATTTTAAAATTACACTGTCGCCGACGCAACAACTTAGAGCATTAGACGATATTACACACACGCCCGGTGAACATATTAGGGACTTAGCTCTACGCATGGAGAATGCCACGATCGAATATTTGGGTCTTGAAAATTCACAAAATGATGTAGGAAATAAAATTAAACTAGCTAAGTTTTTACAAGTAATACATAAGGATATTAGACGTGAACTCCTAATGTTAAATATACAAAATTTTACCGAAGTCGTACAGAAAGCATGCGAATTAGAAGGTCTTTTATTTATGGAGATTGAGGACAATGAAATGGTGATAAACCGTTCGATAATCGAAGAGCAAGCAAATGAAATACTAAAATTAAAATCGATGATACAGACGTTAAAAAATGAATTGGCGGAAGTCACAGACAATCCAAACGAGCAGCAGTTAGAATTGCAAAAATTAGTACCCGAAAATACAGATTTACATTCACAATTTCAAAAGGACACATTACCTAAAAGGGTTCGAAAGAATAAGTTCTCAGACGTAAATATGCTAAACTGTTTCTTTTTCCATTAATTTTTTCATTAGACCTGAATACTTTTGTTTATGTGATTTAGATCCACAAACTTGTTGACGAATTGAAAATCCCGTAATAATTTCTTTTTGAAATAATTAAATACTTGATTCAATATTTTATTATACACTCAAATATAATATCAGAGAATTATCATTATGTTACACCATGAAAGAAATCGGATTCCTTTATTGAAGTCAGACTAAACTATATAATGTATTTAATTTGTTCGTATGACGAGCCATTGTCATCATTTGTAACATGAGGACTAAACTTTACGAGACTTACTTTTTAAAATCCGATGCCGAACGCCCACAAACCTCTCTACTTATCGCCAAATAGGAGTATTATACAATTTTTCGGTGCATTGGAAAAATGTTATTCACACAAATAGAAATTGTCAGAGAGAGAATCAACAGGACGCTCGTTACAAAAGTATGTAACACATTTTCCAGAAGAAAACTGAAAAATCTATGCTGAGTTTTATTAGAATTTGAACTAAGCCATAATCTATCTATATAAAACAGTTCCTTAACTGACTGACTGACTGACATATCACGCACAGACCAAACCGCTGGACCTAAAGGGCTGAAATTTTACATGGAGATTCTTCTTATAGTGTAGAGGTGCAATAAGAAAGATTTTTGAAAAATTCTTAGATTTTTTACATTAAATTTTTAAGCTGTTTTGTAACCTTTTTTAAATTTTCATTTAAAATAATAATCTGGGGGTTATAAAATGTATATCACAAGAGAGATGATAAAAATTCCTTTAAATTGAAATCTTTTTCGAATCTTTACCTCCATTTTCTGATTTTTGGTGAATTTTTAAAGATTAATTTTTAGAATATAATTTATTAAATGCTGAATACGCGGTTTCTTTTCTTTTTGTGATACTTTAAACTAATTTTGCATCACGAGCATAACAATGAAATAGACAGTAAAATATTTTTTCTTGCTAATGCGGCAGACGATTGGACATTATCCAAAAAAAATATTAAAATACAGCAAAAGATATGTTCTTTAAACTGTACTATATTAACTGTACTATATTCGTTAGTATGTTCTGTTAGATTTAATTTGAACATTTTCTTATACATTATTTTGTCTATAAAAATATCCGTTACGATTTTTTAATAAATATTTTTTTTTTGTTTCTTTACGTCAATTGCATACATTCATCGTTTTATTTAACGAAATAAATTGACAATTTTTTTTTCTATCTTAAGCGGCAGACGATTGGACATTATCAAAAAAATATTAACATACAGTAAAGAAATGTTCCTCAAACTGTACTATATTAACTGCACTATATTCTTTAGTACGTTTTATAAGATTTAATATCAGTATTTTCTTCTACATTATTTTGTCTATAAAAATATCCATTACGATTTGTTTATAAATATTTATTTTTTTTCGCATTAATTGCATACATTGACAGTTGTATTTATTATAAATATTTTTTTTGTTTCTTTGGCATTAACTTCATACATTGACCGTTGTGTTTAATTTGAATGTACTCCGTAGCGAAGCACGGGTATTCAGCTAGTGTTTTACATGAAATAAAAACCTTTTTTGTAGAAAAAAATGACCAATGAATTGTACTTCTGCTAAACAAAGAAAATCTCTCTGGCATTTACATAGAATGCTGTATACATTAGGGTTAATATGCAATTTAGTCTTGTACCTAGTTTTAGAAGTTATTAAACCAAATTTTCCGAGCAGAAAAATGTAAAAAAAAAAATACAAACTGACATTTTTGGCCTTAAAAATCGAAATAAAAATTTAAGAATAAAAAAAAAAAAGATTAGTGATCATGAATAACGGTTTTCAACAAAGACACTCGTATTTACTGCAAACTTATGACCGCAAACGCTCCAACACCTGTTGCAAGACTGGCTGGTAGGGTTCCTTGTCAACTCCATCTCTTGCAATAAGAGGGGAGAGTACGGGAGGGGCAAAACACACCCTTGGGTCGGATCCGACCCACACCGTACCGTTTGAGGGTAAAAATATGTCACGATCGAAACGTGAGTGTAAACACTACTAGTTACATTAGATAAGGCACACTATTCGCGGAGGCTAATCAGAAGGAATTTAAATCTTCATTTTTCCAGTCTGTAAAACTTATATACGTTTAAAGTTCAGGTTGAACACATTATCGTATATCTGAAATTATTTTAGGGTAAAATTTGTTACAGGAAAAAATTTCTGTGCCGTTCGATTAGCTGTATTTGTGTCTGAATTGTAGTGTTCACGTATCTGTGAATTTTCAAGTAAGTGATAAAAACATATGAACCAATATTCTACTGCATTTAAATTCTTTTAGAAGAATATTTGAGAAGGAGTTTTTAGGCGGAAAAGACTGGTAAAATATCGTGGTACACATAACAGCCATTATAATACCAACTATTTAGTATTTTTGAAAATGCAAGTAGGCAAAACATTCATTTTCAGGAGTATTCAGTATGCGTTCAAATACAGAAATGAAAATTATTTAAGGATTTTTTATTTACCCGATACAGAAAAACGTATCCACTACAAAGGTACCATTAAGGAGGACTTGGAAAGCAAAGTCTCCTATAATATCGAATGATTTCATCAAGCCATCTGAAATAATAAAATACTGATGAGAGGCACATAATAATAGAATATTTACCGTCTTCCCTCTCTTAACTACAAATAGATCCTTTTAGCAATTTTTTTCTTGATATAGAAAAGGAAGAATTATAGAAATAATCTCTATGATATTTTTTACATCTTATGTTACTTTGTGCCTCAATTTTCTCTGCTATTGACCAAAAAATACTAATGAGGAATATTTCAGGTGCCTTAAAACATTCATCACTTTTGAATATTTCTTAAAGTTCTCTTGTTGATGAGGATTATTTTGAGTACAAATAAGACTTAAGTTTTAGGAAAACATTTTATTAGCTAAAAGAAAAGCAACAGGAAAGTATTTCTACAAATATCTTAATATGAAAATCCCATGAAAGCATTACAGCTATTGTGTGTGTCGTATCATTATTGTAAATTCCTTTTAGAGTCATTTATAAGTTGCTAATACACCCGTAGATAACAAAAACCTGTAAGTCAGGATAACTTGATTATGATATTTAACTTAGACAAAAATTGTCGTATTAAATCTGATTTCTGCCTAATAGCAAACTGAATTAAATAAATAAAAAACTAAGTTTATTACATTTAAGAGGAACACAGCTTCTAAATATGCACAGTTAAATGAAAATGGATATAATTAGAAGCTGTG
The DNA here is from genome assembly GCA_907164885.2 of Dolomedes plantarius. NCBI lineage: Eukaryota > Metazoa > Arthropoda > Arachnida > Araneae > Dolomedidae > Dolomedes > Dolomedes plantarius. The sequence continues at coordinate 166,386,229 of OU015495.1, read as the reverse complement.
TGTTCCTGGCTTAAGTATTTCACAAGTTTCATGTAATAAATAATGCACATTAACTCACTTATTTTCAAAATGATTTTTATAAAATACCCGAGGCATTAATATGAATAAATTTATTAGAAAAATAACCTATATTTATCTAGATAGAAAAAATAATGTTTAAAGCACAGTAAATATCGTATCAAATATAACATTTAAAAAAAATTATAATTTTCTGTTTTGCATCTCTCTTTAAAACAGTTTGTTATGTTGATATATTAATAGGTTCTAGATGCCATTGTAAAAATTTTGCTGTTGAGGGTTTCACGTTCTTGTTCAAATAAAATTAACAGCGAATATTATTTTAGAGAAATTAAATTTTCACGTACCCCTCTAAATGTATATTTCTTGCTTTCAGAGATAGAATACTTTCTTACTCATCTTCACTACAAATCTTTTAATTTAAGCGTCTTCTAAAATCACCAGTTAACGCTGTTCGAAGATGTGATTCGCATTCAACGTTCGTATGACTACACAATCCTTTTACGGCAATGTAAAAAAATCGAATTAGTTTTAGTTTACTCAGATCTCAATAATCTATATATCAAGCCCACAATTGATCCTAACGTAATCAGCAGATCTCATCTCACGTCAGCTGTGGTTCTGATCTTCTACTTGGTTAGGCATACATATGATACAGTCCAGGTTAACTGTGTGCATGATCTTGTAGTACAGGCAATTGTGCACAAGCGCACAGCATGCTCTCACTTGCTCTCAGGGGAAAAGCTAATCCAATGGATGTTATTTTTCCCTTTTGTCTAGAAGGAAAATACAGGGTTAACTCAGCGGCGCATAATTGAATCTATCCAGCATTATATTGAAGTGTTCCAAGATTCCAGTCCATTGCGTTCAATTACAGTTGTAGTAAATGCAAGTTGTAGCAAATATCTGATATACAGAATGACTTTTCTCGTTGTGCTAGATTTCGACCATCCTAGTATTCTTAGTCTTTCACATTATGCAGAATCAAAATAAAGAAAGAACAGGAAAATATAGGAAAAGTCTCTATGTGTCATAAAAAGCATGTCTTGTACAAAGCGATTTGGGGAGTCTCAGAACTTAAAACCAACTCATCATACTGTGGCTGCCCTTTTAGATCTGTCTAAGGCTTTCCACAGAGTTTGGATACATAAACTTATTATAAAACTGCACGACATTTTTAATGTTACACGTAATCCCTTGATTTGGATCTCGGACTTAACCATCACTGTTAAACTAAACAATACTATCTCCGATACCTTCAAGCTTAGTCAGGAAGTCCCTCAGCGATCGGTCCTGAGTCTCAATCTTTTTTCCATGTTTATAGCTTGAGTAGAGAGAGCTATTCCCGAAAAGTTGATATCGGCATATTTGCAGACGACATTGTCCTTTGGAGCTCCGGCACTTATACAGATGTTATCGATTCAAGGCTCAATGCTTCTTTGGTAGCCTTGCCAAAATTTGCAACTGAACCTAAATTGTCGTTTTATCCAACTAAATTTATCTCGACCCTTTTTTACCATCAATAAACCTTTATACAATTATCGGCCGAAGTTTTTCATCGATGACCAATTACTTGCTAAGTAAAGCTGATAAGCCCACTAAAAACCTGGGACTTGTCCTGGACCCCGAAATTACTAGCAACAAACATATTGAACAACTATTGTGAGTGCTAGACAGACTCAGCATGAAGAAAGCAGCGCTATTCTAGATAGCACTAATCAGACTCCTCTTGATGATAGAGCTTCAGCCAATTTATTGGGCTCCTACTTCCAAAGGTTAAGCAACCTACAGTTCTCTGAGAGAGATAAAAAGACAGTTCTTAGCGCTAGGAGAATTGTCCATGGTTGCCGAAGCTCAACGCAGGACAATCCCCTATTCAGAAATGCATTTACCATGTATGAGATGAATATTGCAATGCGTGCTCTCGACCTAAATAAGTCAACTGGGCCCGATAACATCCATGGACATATGATCTCTAACCTTGGTGATCGGGGTAGAAAGAAATTACTTGATCTTCAACTTGTCCTGGAATCTTGGCAAGTTACCTAGAGACTGGAAAATGGCCTGGGTAATACCTATTAGGAAGCCAAATAAGAATGCTAGTTCACATGAGAGCTATGACCCATTTCTCTAACAAATTTTACTTGTAAACTTATGGAGAAATTGATATTGGAGAGGTTTACTTTTTACCTTTATTCCAACGACTTGCTCCCTTCTGAGCAATACGGTTTTAGAAGAGGACACTCATCTATTGATTAGATTTTATACTTTGGACAACACGTTAGGGATTCTCAAAATCTCAAACCTTCAAACCACACAAGTGCTGTTTTGCTGGACTTGTCGAAAGAATTTGACAGGGTTTGGAGAAATAAACTGATCATACAGCTTTATAAAAGTTTTGGTATAAAGGCCATGACCTTATCTTGGATATATGATTTCATGAGGGATCGTCAAATGAGAGTGAAGTTTAGAGATTCATTCGCTAAAACCTTTAGATTTGGACAGGGTATTCCTCAGGGTTCAATATTGAGCCTTCTTCTCTTCATAATGTTTCTTTCTGGCATAGAGAATATCCAAGCGAAGGGAGGTTGGATTTTTTGCAGATGACATAGTCCTTTGGAATTCTAGCAGCGATATTGGTCAACTCGATTCTTAAGTGAATCTTACTGTAATTGACGTTTTGAACATTGCTGAAAGGCGCAAATTCTGTTTTAATGCCTCAAAGTCAACTTGTATCTCCTTCACCCCAAATCGACATTTTTATAATTAGAAACTAAATATTTAGTTAAATGGACAAAATCTTCCATATGATAAACATCCTAGGTACCTGGGATACACACTGGACCCAGAGATTTTGAGTAACAAACATTGAATACCTGATAGCAAAAATCAGAAAAAGACTAAATATATTGAAATATATTACGGGCAGAGACTGGGGTGTTGATGCCATTAATCTTAGGACTACCTATACCTCTCTGATCAGACTAATTTTGGAGTTTGGCTTTCAAATTTATTTTTGTGCTTCTACCACTAACTTGACAAAATTAGATAGAGTACAGACAAGTGCTGTCCAAATTATTACCTGTATGAGAAATTCTTGTCCTATGAAGCTGGTTCTTTGCAAATGTGACCTGCAGCCCTTGAGTTTGAGAAGCACGGGCCACGCCCAGTATTTCAATAAACTTCATAGCTTTGGTAATTACAATAGAGCATCTATTTGTCTTACAGATTGGGTAAATAACCAAAGATTGAGGAGAGACAGTCCATTTTTCAGACTACATTCGATGGACTTGTTATATACAGATTTCGAGGAACACTGCTTAAAGACATTCATTAACCCACTGGAGGGCTTGCATGATATACATTTTCAGACTGCCCTTGGAGCCCAGACTAGTAGACATTAAGATTTGCCTACTTACCTCTACCAACTTGCTCTTGAGATCATTAACAAAATTCCAAATACGGCTATTCAGGTTTATACTGACGGCAGTGAGATGATCATTGAGCCTACGGCAGTGGCGTTTTCATTAAGTCACCTTCTCACGCTGATAAAATCAAACTAAGAAACCCTGTTTTCTGCTCAGTTTTTTGAACTGAACTCATTGCTATAATAGAGGCACTTAGGGCTTTGGTTCTTGAAATTTCATCTGCAGACATTTGGATCCTGACTGATAGCTGTAGTTTTATACACCTGAGCATCTGGACCAAAGTTGGTGACAGAACCTCTGTCTCGATACTTAGGAGTCTAGACCTTAAGGAGCTTTCACGGCAGCACAGGATTTATTTCCTTCACATATCTCCATGGAAATGAGACCGCTGACAAACTTGCAAAAGATGGTGTTTCTAGTCCATTAACCTCAGGTGTCGGCCTGACCTTTTCCGAAATATGTTTAGAAATAAAGATATCAAACCAGAAATTATGGTTGACTCCTCCGTCCCACTGCTGGTATTCTGGGAAATACCGTGGTAGTGCCTTTACAATTAAAGGGGACATGGCAGTCCAGGTCACAATCGGTAGACTCATGAGTGAACATATCGGGAGCCTTACAATCAATGGAAAAAAACTTACAATCAATGGAGCCTTACAATCAATGGAAAAAAAGTTGCACAAAATGTACTTCAAAACCGGCATCACCTGCCCCCCTGTTGAACTGCGTGGGGCTGCTGCACGAGGACCAATATAATGCACCTCTTCTCGTGTATGACTTTTTGAGAGTCCACAACCTCTTAGTCTAGACTTCGGTCAGACCTCGATGAATAAGCCACAACAACAACACAACTATTGTTGAAAGGCAGAAGACGTCTCAGTATTCTTAAATACATAGCGAGCAGGGACTGGAGTGCAGACGCTGATACCTTTAGGACTACATATATTTCACTTATCAGACCTATTCTTGAATACGGGTACCCAGTTTATTACTGTGCTTTCAACACCAACCTCCAGAGACTGGAGAGCGTTCAGATGAGTGCTATCCGTATCATTACTGGACTCAGAAACCACTTCCCTACATATATTGATCTATTCGAAGGTGACTTACAGCCTCTATACATCAGAAGACAGGTTAGGCTTGTTAAGTACTACAATAAACTCTTCAGCTATGGTCCACATAATCGTAGCTTTAAGCTTTTTTATAACTGACGCAACAACCAAAGATAAAAGAAAAACAGCCCATTCAGTTAAGATGCCACCCAGAACTTGATCTCTCGGGAAGGTGAAGTCCATTCTTTAGAATGTTGTGCTGATCACTCATAGGGCATGTCGACCTTTTTCTCCTCTACAATCTTGATTCACCTGCTAACAAGAAAATTCCACCCACTTTAGGAAGATGGCATGGGAGGTCATCAATCGTATTTCTCGTTATGCTATAAAGATCATTACTGATGGCCGTAGAATGCTGTTCGTGCCGGTAGTTATGCATACATTAAGACTCACCACCCCACAATATAAAGCAAGTTGCAAGAATTCCTCAAAGGTCCGTCGAACGTTCGTTCTTACATTTAAACATAAATATAGAGTTCTACCGCTAATATTACATATAACAGTGAAACATTATTGAAGAGATGAATACTTACTCAGCACACGATGGTTCATTATTAAGTAGGTATGGCCCGAAATTACCCAAGTTATGCTCAGAAATCGAATACCGTTCAGACAACTTAGATGATCAGACCTCGTTTCCGTGTTGATGAGTTTTCTGAAGTTGGTGATGAACGAGAACGCCATTAATATATGAATTAGTTTATCTAACAAAAAAAAAGTCTGTCACAACATTTTACAACTAAAAATAGTAAATAGTAAATAAACTTTGAGCAGAAGCAATGCTTTTTTCAACGATTTAAGCTTTGTATTCTTAAATAATGAGATACCCTAAAGACTGTAAAAAAAGTGCTATGAATAAAAAAGTGTAAAAAAAAGAATAAATATGAACAAGGATTAACTACTTTATTTTTCGTCTAATTTTTAAAATTCGTTTTATGTTATTTTTTCTTTTTAAAGTTTCATATTTAGAAACGTTCTGCAACTTTTCATGCATTCTCAACCTATCGCTAGAAAAGTAAGAGTTAATGCTAAATTAAAATGAACGAATTAGGATCCTCATGCATTATTTGCATTTGTGAGCATTAATGTCTATAAATTGCTTAGTACCATAAAGATTGAGGGTGAAATTCTTAAAATTATGGTGACGTCAGCAGATTTTCTGAAAAAAAAATTATAAAATATTTCTATTTTTTAAAGATAACCTCAAAACTATTTGAGGTTATAAAGGAATTCAGTTACACCTAGAAAATAAAATGTACATCAATAGAAAAACCATTTCAAATAGATGTAAGTTAAAATTACATCAAAAAAGTAAGATTGTAAGTGAATTTTTTCGGGAATTTATAAAAAGAGAGCAACAGAGAATCTTTAAGAAAGCATGTCTACAACGCTAACATAATATTTCAAATACGACAAAAAAGAACTAAGTAAACATCGATTCCACAGCGGATTCAACGTTAAATGGATGTGATAGTTTATATAATTTATTATAATTAAAATGATGTACTTAATCGTATTAAATAAAACACTTACTCTTAAAAATAGCCTTCGTGTAATAAGCATAAATATCAAATAATGTACCAACAAGCATCAAGAATCCCATAAAACTGAAGCAGGTGCTGAAAATAGACGAATTTAAATTTGCATGAGACGTAGTATCCTTAAAAAGAAAATATAGACAATCAATTTCAAGTAATTTTGCAATTTTAAATCAGTATACACACTATAAAAAATAGAAGCTGATAAAATACGTTCGATTAAATATGACCGAAGAAATTAAATAACCTGTGAGATTCCTGTGAGAAATCACAAGTTGTTTAGACAAATAATCGTGTTAATTAGTTGTTTAGGTAAATGGTCAGTCCATTCAGAATTCCAGAAAGTCTTAAGTGGAAAGAGAAATACAGATTTTGAAAGGTCATTTAAAGCGTTTATTGAAAAGAAATAGACGACAAATGCGTTTATGTACTTCGATTCAATACAGGATGGTAAATAGAAATCTTTAGGTGAAGGCGTAAGGATTAAAATCACAATAATCACCGTGAATTTTGCTATACACAATGATCAGTCTCATACCACATTAGAACAAGACACGGCCTGCTTATCTCGTTGGGCAAGGTTTTGAAATTAATACAAAGTGGTTCTAGAGTTCATTCTGAAAAGTTTATTTAGTTTTATGCTAACATATCTCTGATGAATTATTTATTTCCATTCTTTTTTACTTAAAGACAAATAAGGGACATAAGAATTATACAAATGGTATTCAACTGCCACTGCAGATGTCATTTCTCACTTATAAATTATTGGCATAAATCATTAAGTATAAATTATGGGTTTTGACTATTCAGCGTTTATGGTTAACGCTTATATCTAGAACATCATTGAAGTTTTGAAAGAATTTTATTTAAATCGTTTGTTAAGACAAAGTAAGAACACAAGATCTTCCATTTTGTTTGTACAAATTTTTATTTTTGCGTTGTTTGGATAGGATGCGCTTGCATAAGGAGCAAATAATTTAAAATGGACTGTCTGTATTTCTCGAAAAGATGAGTAGATTAATTTTGTTTCCAATTTCTTTCTAACGGCAGAAATTTGGTATAATGATTATAAAATTTCACTCCCTTGAATAATCTTATATAATGGTGGTAACAACAGTTGTTTTACAATTTTTAATTTGTAAAACAACTGTTAGACAGTTGTTTTACAAATTCAAAAGTAGTTTTGGAACTCACTAAGTACTTCAGGTTAGAAAATATACGCAGTATATATGATCGAATTTGAGCACTACAATAACCATCAAGACTTTGCAACTTTAGTTCCTCCGATCTATATGACTCACAAATAAGGTGACACTCTTTAAAATAAGAAATATGATACCATTATGCGAGCGGGGTAAAATAAATTGTCTAAATTTGAATAAATAAAATTTTCAGACAATAATTTGAAGGTAACAAATTGAGACTTTTTCAAAATTCATTTTCAAATTTTACCTCATCAACCAGTAGTATAGTTTTCCGCCAGGACAACCCAAATATACAAAGAAATTATCTTAGTGGTATAATACACGAATTTAGCAATATACCAAAAATGTGTCAGAGAAGCAGTTAAATATTAAAATACAATATCCGGAAAAGTAAACCGCATCAATTTTTATCATTATCGTAAGATATCACACAAAACTATAAACTTTAGCCACTTGACTAATTGTGCTGCTTTGGCCAACTCAAATTTATGTGTTCTACCTATTGACAGCTATATTTCAAAGGCTAGTTTATACTGGGCTGGTCGAAGGGAAATAGTCAATGCGACTCAGTCCTCGGAGTAAAAAAAAAGAAAAATATCACATAAATTGTCTCACGCAAACATGCGAGAGTGTTGTGAAGTCTTTTTTGTATATTTGAAGAATGCGTCGACTTGATTTTGAAGAAGTGAGTAATTGCGAGAGACAAATGTATCATCAAAGAATAGTAATGTCTCAGTGTGGTCTTCAGTGTTTCACAGCTGATCCAAAAGTATTTGTCTGCAGGGAATAATAACGTAAGGACGAGTAATAATCCTCAAACATACATTATAGCTATGATAAGAGGAGTGAACTCATTTTCTTCTTTTATCTCGCATCTTTGCACTGTAGCATTTAGAAACAGAGGATCAGCAACTATAAAAATAATAAATCAAGAAAAATACTTTTAGTCAAATTTTGTGAAACTTTAATAATACGAAGCATTTATAAACTGATTTCTCAAATTTCGAGTTAATCCCATGATTACGAAAATTTAAATACAGACTTCGTCTTTCCACAGGGGAAATTGCTTCAACCTATTATGATGACCTGTTTACCATAAACTGAATATATATATATATATATATATATATATATATATATATATATATATATATATATATATATATATATATTTGAAATTAAATCTCTACAGACTATACTTATTATTGAATCTGCACCAATTTCAGACATCTACTTACAAATTTTTTTTGATCTAACATATACACTATTGGACATTAAAATTGCAACACCTGGAAGTAAAGCAAATAACAAAACTTTACTTATTGTACGTAAACAGCATAGTAAGAAGAAAACATCATTAAATTTGTAGGCAATTTGGAGGTATACAGGTTCCAAATTTAGTACAAATAGCTGCCGCCTCTGGCAGCTAAAACCGCTCTAATCCGGTTAGGCATCGATTCGAACTGGGTTCGGATGATAGGTACGGGAAGTCATTATATCCTGCTTTAAGTCTATGCCACGCTTTTGCAATCGAAGTGTCTGGAGAGCGGTGGCGGCCTAGTCTCTCAGCAACCCATGACCAGATGCTTTCAGTGGGTGAGAGATATGGAGAACGTTCTGGCCAGGGCAACAGTTGAACACCCTCTGTGTCGAAGTAGGTCAGGATACGACAGGCAACATGCGGTCTTGCGCTATCTTGTTGAAAGGTGACGTCTCCGACGCCTCAAAGATAAAGCAAAGCTACCGGTCTTAAGATCTGAGAAATGTAACGCTGGCTGTTCTGATTATCGACGATGCGAACAAGAAGTGTTCGTGTCATGTACCCAAAGGCTGCCCGTACCATCACACCAGGTGCAGGGCCCATATGACGATATTGAATGCAAGCAGGCCCCGTGCGTTCTCCTCCGTGCCTCCAGACACGGATACGTCTATCCTGATACTGCACGCAGAAACGGGATTCGTCTGAAAAGACGACGTGTTGCCACTCCTGTATCCTGTTTTGTCGTTGGACGCACTACTGTCGCCGTGCGTCGCTATGCTTCAGTGTTAAGGGAAGCCGCAATAATGGTCACCGTGCAGACAGTCCGTGCGTACACTTGTGCTGCAAACAAGCCCATTTCCAGATTCAAGGTCCGTCATGTGGCTGCATGATCCTGCAAGACCGACCTGACAACATGTCTTTCCTCTCGGGCGTTAGAGGCGGGAGGACGTTGAGATCCTGCATGGCGTTCGGTACGATGCTTCTGAACACGGCGATTCTATATTCGGATGGCAGTCGTTGGAATCCGACCAATGCGAGTAGCAATATCTCGGAACGATAAACCGCACTTTTGATAGGCCCCGATCATGCCGCTATCGAATTCCGACACATGCTGGTAGACGTTTCTTCTTTTTATACAAAGCATAACACGATCTTCTCACAAATAACCAACGTTCAAATGCGATTTTCGAATGCGAAACCCGCTGCGTAACTTTCCTGTTATACAGAGATTGAGATGCCATTTCTCCCTCTTCCGTCGTTCGATTGCGCTTAAATGCTAATCATTTGCATATCCCAACATCTTCCTTTCATGAAAATTTCACGTTTGACTATCCCTCCTTCATGGTGTTACAATTTTAATGGCCAGCAGTGTAGTTAGTTTTAGTATACGGTAATGAACGATTTTATTGCATCATCTGTCAGTGTAGGGAAAATGCAATCAAATTATTAGATAGATAGTTAGAGCAATTATACGATAGGGAAGCTTAGCCTTATCTTTAGAGAATTGTGATTGTTGAAAAAAAAACTGACTAGAATTGCAAACTTTTTATCTCCTATTCAGGACTATTAAAGTCTGCGGTTATCTACAGCAATTAACCACGGTTTACAGACTATGATCTATGCACGAGAGGAGCAAACAGTGGAGAAATACAAACGAACTTCTGACCGTTTTGTTATCTCTTTCCTCTTTTCCCAATTCTTAATAGCCCTAACAGTAGATAATATCTCCGATTTCACACTTCTTTGCGGCTCAATCATTGAATGCTCAACTCAAGCAATCACATTTCTTCCTCTATATATTTCGCACGGTGTTCTGATTGAATCTGTGTATTTCGTTACGAAATAATTGTCCTCTAACCGGCCTCAGCGCCGCATTTCCACAACATTCAAAGGTGATTCAGATTTTCCTACTACTGTAAGGCTGTAAAATTGTCACATTTAATCAGAAAGGTTTAAAGCTTACCTTAAAACAGAATATTTAAAAAACGGAATATCGATTAATAAATATCTGACACAACGTTAAATAACTTTCTATTCACACAAGTAGTATTTCAATTTTTACCTTTAAGGCTGCTATGTACAACCCCATTGGATTCGCTCACCTCAATGTTATCCTTTGGAGAAAAGTTGTCCACTGATTGCCGACTTTTATTCAAATATATTTTTTAAAAAATTGTACTCCGTCATAGAGAAAGAAATTTTACATTTGTGTACATTTTTCGTTTTTTTCAAAATACAATTAATATTTTTAAATTTAAATTATTCCGGGGAAATTCTGGTATAGTGTGTTTTAAACGCTCATAAATTCCTTCGGTGGACGAAATTTATAAAATGAATCCTGTAGTGCTTTGCAGAAAAGTTCTGGCTATCTGACAATACCCATTTTATTTGATTATCAGCATTTATGTACCTGTAAATAGCTGACAAAAATATATTTTAAATAAAAAATTGGAGGGGGGGCCGCGCTTAACCCCCCTATAGAGAGAGAGCCATTACAATCCCTCAAAATGTCAATCCTAAGGGGGGTGGAATTCTCAAACTGTCAACTGGACTCCTCCCACCACAAGAGTCTGCAAGAAGAGGAAAAGGGTAATACGATTTTTTTCTTACTACATAGCAGCCTTAATGAAAAAGTTACTTTTTATTCTTTTGTAAGGCGGTAGGAACATGTTCAGGGACATTTGTTCATATATACACCAATATTTTTCTGGCTTCTTCATTAAGGAAGCACAAAATAGGTCAACCAACATTGCTCCTTGTGAGAGAGGCAGGTCAGGAACATCGACGTCTTAGTCGGGATTCGAACGCGAGTAGCCCTGTATAGAATTACCCGCCGCTAAACACTACACCTTGTGGGTGATTGTAAGTGAAAGGTCGATTTCAAAGCTTAGGGGGGAGTACACCTTTGCACCCCCCAAAAATACACTAATTGTACAACCAAGCTTAACGAGTTGTCAAACAGTTAATTTGTCATTCATTTAAACCATTTTTTAGGGTGAATTGTACAGAGCTTTATCTATTAGAAAACAAAAGGAGAATTTTGGGGAGATTATTAGAAATTATTTTATGTAAATTAAAAATAATTAATGTTTTATGATAAATGAATCTTAGGTCAATGCATGGTGCGCAGATTTTTTTTAAAACTATAAGAGATATATATTTAATTATTTGTATATATTCTATCCTTTGGCTATACTTTAATCTACACCTCAAATAATTACCATATTTCACATAAAAATATTCTTTTCAGGCAGATGTATTGTAATGTACAAAAAATATCATAATTTTTTAAAAAAAGCATTTCTGTGAAAAAATTTGTAATATGTACTTACTTCAATTTTGGTAGAAATTGTATAAAGAGACAATATATAGATGTATACAAAATTTTAGCAATTTGTAACGATTAGTTTTGAAGAAATAGTGCGCACAAGTTTGAAAATAACAGTTTTCAGAAAAAGCCATTTAAATTTTTAATTTTCAATGAATTTCTTTACTATTAGCTTTATACATTTAGTCATAAAAGCGGTTCTAACTGTAATATCGACTTCATTTTTTCAACAAAAGATACCTTATATTCCATTTTTCAAAATTAAATCATAATAAAAAATTGAGTTTTTTGAAAGTTTTAAGGTGTACTCCTCCCTTACAGTTTGAATTTACAAGCACTCAGAAAACGCCAGTAATTTCTAAATTGAGTTTTTCTAAGTGTAATAAACATCGAAAAGGATTGTTTTGAAAGCAGCATTATGAAAAATCCAAGAAGCATTCTGAAAGGGTTCAAAAAGGGTTTATTTAAAACTATCATGTTATGAGCTAATGGTCTTTTAAAATCCCTTTGATGCATTTGCGTTTTTGCCTATTTCAAGTTTGCCAGAATTTCCAATAAAACCATCAATATAGCAATGCCTTGGCGAACTTTAGCAGAGTAGAAACTGAATTTTGTCAATAACATCTTGGTGGATATCTAAAATCTGGAACGGTTCTTTTTTTTCAAGTTTTTTTTGTTATTTTAATGAAAAAACACTTGAAACTAAAATGCCTTAAATATATCTCACATAAATTGATTATTTTGTTGACATCATCTTTACTGCAGCCCGATGGTGTGCAAATTGCCGTTCGCAAAGGGTAGGCGTATAAATATTGTGCAAATTTTGCTGCTTCTCCAAGAACCTGTAAGCAAGAGATTAAGGTTAAAACATATCGTTCGCATGAACAGGATAAATTGAGTGAAATGTAATTTACAAAACGAATGTAGGCGTAAGAATTTTTAACAATGATAACATTTCACTTATAATTTCGTTGAATTAAAATAAAATGTAACCAAATGGTGTTATTTTTCTTTTTTGGGGGGGTTAATGTCCCTGGGGGCTGACGACATTACACCCCAGTCCGGTATACATATGAATACAAAGAAATAGATACACAAATCACAATCACAGAATTTTATTAACAAACGATGACACTGGCGATGGATGATGGGTTGCAGCTCCCCTTTCTAGACGGGGGCTCCTTCTGCAGGCGGAAGACTGACCGGTTCCGCAGAATACAACCAAGTCTTATGCGGGAAAGACCCCCGCGCCCCCGGAGTGCAGGCTGATGCCTTAACCACTTAGCCACTGGGCGACGCTATGATTTGTATTATCATATATATTATCATTGTATTATCGTATGAAAAATTCATGTTATTTGCTTTTTCATGCCCGACCGGGTATTGTTTTTACAAAATGAAACAGAGCTGCAGATTTTAACCAATAATAATAATAAAAAAACATGAAACATAAATATGCTTCAGTGAGAAGTTCTGTAGTGTTCTCATCAGCGCCATGCAAAAGCAGAGAGTTTTAAATTGCTTTTATGTATTTATTTTTGCTTAAGAATCCGTAAGTGTAATTAGGACCAGCGGACTGTCATTTTGGCGTTCACTGGCAATGCACAGCTGAGAAATAACTGCTAAAAGTACTAGACGCCTTGTGTATAATGAACTTGTACTTCAAATGCGCTATTCCTAATATGGCGCATTCTTTATATGATGTTCTTAATTTTGAGTAAGAGCTTCCAATTGTGTAAGTAATTAAAATAATTATCATGTGCTTTATGCTTATTAATTGAATGATTATAACATAGGTACTTAAGTTTGGTCCAAAATAATGCAAAAATATTAATGAAAGTTTGTTTGTAAGCATACCTTCAAGAAGGAAAATTGGGCAAGGAAAATTTCTTTTTAAAATGTTGAAATCTTTTGTGTGCTTCACATACTACAATCGCAAATATCTCATACCTTGACCTTGGGGAAAGAATTAAACAAATTGGCTGTGGGTTATTAACTCCTAATAGAAGTGAGGAAAAAAACTATGCGTTTAGATGATTTACTATTCGTAACATGTAGATGCTACTAAGATTAAAATCTTTTTAGTTTTCAGATGAAATGCGCTCAGGAGAATAAAATGTAGACGCGTTACTCGTTTTATTAGTTTTTCTAAATAGTTTTAAAAGAAGAAATAAAGCAAGGATTTTCTTAGTGTCGGAAGCATTACTCATAGAAGCATTTTTGAGGATGACTCTTTTTGAAAAGGAAAGGTAGTTTTAATCAGAACTTAAATATTTAAAGGATATAAAACTATATTATCAAGCACTAATATAGCATGTTTTGAGACGGATATAATAGAAAAAAAGGTAATTGCTCTCGTGAGAGATAAAGAGTGTATGCAAGTTCATAAAAATATAAATATAACTTATATCTAAACTAACTGAATACCCGTGCTTCGCTACGGAGTACATTTTAGGATAATTGCAATGTAAAATAATGAAATTGTTTTTTAGAGAATTGAATTCTTAATTAATTTGAATTAAATTCTTAAAAAACTTCCATCTCAATTAGTCTGGTGGTTAAATTTTATCTTTTACTGTATTTTAATATGTTTTGTCAATTTATTTCATTGTTATTCACGTGAAGCAAAATTAATTTAAAGTATCAAAAAAAATTAATAAATAATCTAATAAATTAAATTCTAAAAATTAATCTTTACAAATTCACCAAAAATCAGAAAATGAAGTTAAAGATTAAAAAAAATTTTGTTTTAAAGAATTTTTATGATCTTTTCCGTGATTTAAATTTTATAACCCTCAGATTATAATTCTAAATGCAAACTTAAAAAAAGTTACAAAAACAGCTTAAAAATTTAATTTAAAGAAAATCTAAGAAGAAATTTCCAAATATCTCTCTTAGTACACCCCTACACTATAAGAAGAATTGTCACGCAAAATCTCAGCGCTTTAGGTCCAGCGGTTTAGTCTATGCGTTATCTGTCAGTCAGTCAGTCACAGAACTGTTTTATATACAGTCGAACTCCGTTACAGGGAACCCGGTATATAACGAACTCATGGATATAGCGAACGAAAATTTTGGTGTTGCCGTTTTCCTATTCAATGTTAATTTATCCTTTTATAGCGAACCTCCGAAATCTTAAGAATCGACTATAACAACCTTTTTTTCTGTCATCTACTGCATTTTTAAAAAAACTTTTTAAGAATGTTGAAGAAGAAGATGATGAAGATTTGCTTATCGCGATGTGGATAGAAAAGCACAAAATTTCACCATTCTCAGATTGTGACATGCAATTGTTCGAAACATGTGAGGATGAAGTTATTACATGTGAAAATCCGAAAGATGAAGATATTGTGGAAGAAATTAAAATGAATCATTCTGAAGTCTAAGATTCTGCATATGATGCTGATGAAGAGGAGCAAATAAATGACGAAATCCCCACCATCTCAGATGCTACAGCAGCGATGCGTGTAATTAATATGCTTTTGTCTACACAAACAGTGGAAGAAAGAATGTTTGAGTCATTTGATGTATTGGACAAAGAAATTCATAAATTATTTTTGAGAACGGCATCACGTCAGCGGAAGATTACCGATTATTTCTGTATCAAAACAGTGAGCAACATCTAAAGGTAAAATTAATTTATTTCCATTTGTTTTCATTTTTAGTTAATTAAAGTAGTATTGTGTCAGTTTAATGTAATCGATTTTAGTCAGTTTAATTCTTGACACCCGTGTACAAAATGCACCATTTTCGTAATTTTGATTGGTTTGTACTTACATGTAAGATTTGAATGTTCTAAGCAGTTTCTATTTATAGCTACACCCTTTCTAATGCAGCTCTGATTTTCTGGCCCTTGTATTCCTTTCCATTCATTGTTAGTCGTGATTTAACCATGGTAAACCAGTGATTATACTGGATTACAATACGACAAAAGTAGGAGTTGACGTAGTCGATCAAATGTGCAGCTATTATACGGTATCCCCCATATCACGATGATGGACATTCTCATTGTTTTTTAGGTTTTTGGACATAATAGAAATCGATTCGCAAGTTGTCTTTAAATCCGGACAGTTTTGAAATAGGGCATTCTTTGACATTTAATAATAAATATATCTCAATATTACCAACATTTTATATCTTCATATAAAACGCAGAATTATTATATTCAATATGAAAAAAAATATTACATTAGGAATAATCAAGGTTGAAGGAGACGTTGCCCTTTGTGCTACGCACGGCTGCTGGTGTTCCAAAAATTGGCGCGCCGCTGAAGGGTTAAGGGCTAGCTCCAAAATCATTGTATAACGAACCTTGAAATATAAAGTCCAAGAGCTGGATACTTGTCCAGTACCATTAGTCCGTAAAATGCGAACTCAGAAAAAACTGACGAAAGGAAACACACAAGAAGTCTTAGAGAGGGAATAAGTAATAGCATGGTGCAGTTTTTACCTTTCGGAAATTGAAGCCCTATATAACCAGTTTTGAAAACCCTGAACATTAAAATTAGCAGTAATCAAGGGAAAATGAAATGAATGATCAATGTTCGGAAAATTACTTGGAAATAAAAGATAATGAAATATTACTTATAGTTTAAATTTCAAAATTTTATAAGTTGACGAGGTAAGAATTACACTGCTGGCCACCCAAATTGCAACACCAAGACAGACAAGAGATATTACAACAAAATTTATTTTGTAGATAACATGTTGACCAAGTATCAAATGATTAAATTTATAGACTTCTGTGAAGTGTGGTTCGTACCAAAATCAGTAGCCAGAGTAGCCGCCATTGTTGGAGATCACCGCTGCCACACACCTCGGCATTGATTCAAAGAGACTTTGGATGAGTTCTCGGGGTACAGCAGACCAAGCAGCTTCCACACGTTGCCAAAGTTGATCTGCTGTGGCAGCTGGGGATGAAATCTGGGTCAACCGTAGAGCAACCATGGACCACATGTTTTCTATCGGCGAAAGATCTGGAGAGCGAGGCGGCCAGGGAAGCAATTCAATCTGGCGATTGACGAAGAAACGTTGGGCAATGCGTGAAACGTGTGGTCGCGCATTATCCTGTTGAAATATGGCTGTGGGCAAGCCCTGAAGGTAAGGAAGGACAACTGGCTCCAACACCTCGGAGATGTAGCGCTGGCTGTTTAAAGTACCGGCAGTGCGTACTAGAGGTGTACGAGAGTGATATCCAATACCGCCCCATACCATAATACCCGGTGGAGGACCAGTGTGGCGGTGCATAACGCAGTTGTTCAGCATCCTCTCTTCACGGTGTCTCCAGACTCGAATGCGACCATCGTGGTGTTGCAGACAGAAGCGTGACTCGTCAGTAAAGACAATTTCATTCCATTCTGCCGTCCACATTCTTCTGTCATCGCACCATTGGCGGCGGAGACGTCTGTGGTTCTGCGTCAAGGGTAGACAAAGCAATGGACGTCTTGCGGACAGACCACTCTGCTGTAAACGGCGTCGAATGGTACGCGCAGACACTGGATGATGCGTTACAGACTGCATGTGCTGTGCTATGGTTCGTGATGTGACTGAGCGATCCGTCACTGCCATGCGCACAATTTGCCTGTCATCACGTGAAGTGGTGCGTTGAGGTGGATGCGATCGCACACGCCGGTCCGTCGTATCCTCCTGCATCCAACGATCACATATCCGCATTACAGTTGTTTCGTTTCGTCCAACACGACTACCGATTTCCCTGAAAGATAATCCACAATCTCGGTAGGCCACTATCCTTCCTCTGTCGAACCTCGGATACTTGATCAAAAGATGATCGCTGTTTTCGACGAGGCATAATTGATCGTTTTTTTTAAAAAAACCACAAGAAAAACACAATTGCCGAACTTGAAATCGTCGAAATCTCCAAGCCTTAAATAGCGCTTTGAAGTGGCGCCACAGGCGCGTGTGATGTGCGTCTGCGCTGAAATTCTAATCATTTGCATATCTCACCTCCGCTAATGCATGTTGTAAATTTCATGTTATTTGCATGTTTCCTTCAGGGTGTTGCATTTACAGTGGCCAGCAGTGTATATCGAATTATTTTTAACAAATAGGGATTCAGTTAAGACTTGCATAAAATTTTATGTAATATCTCCAATTTCATGTCAATTAGGATTTAAGCTTTAAAAAAACTCAGAAAAAAGAAAGGAAGGTTTCATACCAATATATTACGAAATATTTTATTGCATTATCCCATAGCATCTAGAGATGACTTGGTGTGAACTTGTAGTAGGTCCACAGCTCATGGTTAGGAGAAAACTCAATTTTAAAGAATTATGAAGGTCCAATTACTTACGGCAGATGTGAGTGATACATCCCAGATATTCATAGGGTGGGTGTCCCAAATATTGCTCCTGTGCCTAATATCGCCTACTCGTGTTTCTAAAGTATGATTCGCCCTATCTATGAGAAAATGCAGAAACTTCTTAGTTCTGGGTTTGTACTTACAGCGGCGATAGCGACAACGCTCTTATCACTGACAACAGAAACTATATGGAGTCTGAAGTTGTTTTGGCTGTTGTCTTCGTAAATTTTGACTCAAAAGAATCAGAATCCAGTGAATGACCAGATAGGTGCATCCAAATTCAAATTTTGCTTATACCATTTGAAAGTGCATTAAACAGAGACTTTGCTAGCAACGCTTTTTAATAGGTGCTCCTAATTTCACCTGGTAGGTGGTAAGAGGAACAGAGGTAGGAGATATTAGGAACTGCTCTGGAGTTCACTGGAAATTTCAATTTTTCCAATTTAGATACATAACTTAAACTGGCACTGGTTTTGGAGCTGGTTGATGTCAGGATGGCAAACTAAATAGCTCTTAGGGATGTTCTTTCAGTTTCCATCCTAATTAGAAACTAAAAAGTGGATGGAATGTCGAAAAAAAGTTAGAGTTGGCAATATTTGGGACATCTACTTTATGATGTCCAGTGTATGGATTAACAGTGTGATTACTTTTACTTGAAACGTTCAAAATGGTGTTAATTCAACAATTCCCGAACAAACATACAAAATGTGTATCTAATTCGTCGATATTATACAATTTTATTTAATTCATTAACTTTCAAACTGAAGGGAGACTTAGAATAAAGGAATATTCAAGGCGATTAAAATAACTAAGATAGGAAGAAAAACAAATTAATGAACTAAGGAAAAGAAACTAAGGACAATAATACAAGAAAGATTTAAAATAAAGCACAAGAAATACAAGTTGATATTAGTCGTATACGCTGAGACTATGAAGAAAACCGTATATGGTGACTTATAATATGGTTATAGTTTAGTGAGAACTCACTGTATCCCTTTTTGAGAAATTCTTCAATTCATCCAACATGTCGTTCAATTTGATCGCTTTTGTCTTGGGGGGCAAAGGAGGTGTCACATCAATCGTACAATATTGCCCCCTGTACAACAGTTTTCCATTTTCCTGGTACCTCGTGCTCTTTACTTCTATGCCCACACACTCGTCATATGATCCAAACGACGAAATAGTCCCATCCAGAACGCCATCCATACTTTTAGGAGTGGCGTCAAGAACTGCAACACAAAAAATATATTAAAGTATATATTTTATATTGAAGTATACTATACATATATTTGCATACAGAGTTGTGAAAAGTATGTATAATCTACACTGTATAAAAATATTTACAATAGTTTTCAAACAGATATGGCTACAGTATACCTCAATCTGTAATTTGGTGAATGACTACCTAGTGATATCCTCTCAAAACAGACAAACAACTCGAAGTGACCCACCATGAATGTCCTTTGAGATACCCAGATAGTGTGATGTCCAACAGATTTTTTCCAAGCCTGAGTTCTCCTAGAGACAGCCTGAACAACATACGGCCCGCGGGACGCATGCTTCCCGCCAGCACTCATTCTGTGGCCCTCAGTGTCTTTTGTGAAGACGAACAATATTAAAACTCTAAAAAATTCACAATACTATTTACAAATTTATAATAATACGAAAGGAATATAAACGCAATGAATATTTATTTTTATTAATATTTTTTAAACACCAGTAATTAATTTTTTACTAGCTGAATACCCGTGCTTCGCTACGGAGTACATTCAAATTAAATAAAACGGTAAATGTAAGCAATAAATGTCAAAAAAACAAAAGATATACTTATAAAAAAGTCGTAACGGATATTTTTATAGACAAAATAATTACAAGAAAATATTCAAATTAAATCTAATAGAACATACTAAAGAATATAATACAATTTGAGGAACATTTCTTTTACTGTATTTTAATATTTTTTGGATAATGTCCAATCGTCTGCCGCATTTGAAAGAAAATTTATTTTTTGTCAATTTATTTCGTTGTTATGCACACGACGCAAAATTAATTTAAAGTATCAAAAACAGAAAAGAAACCACGTGATCAGCATTTAATAAATTAAATTCTAAAAATGAATCCTTAAAAATTACCCCAAAATCAGAAAATGAACGTAAGAAGTCGAAAAAGATTTCATTTTTAAGGAATTTTTATGATTTTGCTTCTGATATAAATTTTATAACCCTCAAATTATTATTTTAAATGCAAACTTTAAAGAATGTTACAAAAACAGCTTAAAAATTTATTTTTAAAAAATCGAAGAATTTTTCGAAAATCTTTCTTAGTCCAACCCTACACCATGATAAGAATCGCCATGCGAAATTTTAGTCCTTTAGGTCCAGCGGTTTGGTCTGTGCGTGATATGTCAGTCAGTCAGTCAGTCAGTTACGGAACTGTTTTGTATATAGGCTAGCTGAAAACGCGCACTTCTAAACGGAGTACATTCCTATTAAATACAACGGTCAATGTATGCAATTAATGCAAAAAAATAAATATATATATACATATTTATAATAAATACGACGATAAATGTATATTATTGATGTAAAAAAAACAAAAAAATATATTTATAAAAAAATCATAAGGGGTATTTTTATAGACAAAATAATGTAGAAGGAAACATTCAAATTAAATGTAATAGGACATACTAAAGAATATATTACAGTTCATACAGTACAGTTTGAGGAACATAATATCTTTTATTGTATTTTAATATTTTTTTGGATAATGGCCAATCGTCTACCGCATTAGCAAGGAAATTAAAATTGCTTTGTCTATTTTGTTGTTATGCACGTGACTATAGATTTATTTAACGTACCAGAAAAAGAAATCACATGATCAGCATTTAATAAATTAAATTCTAAAATTTAATCTTTAAAAATCCACCAAAAATCAGAAAATAGAGGTAAAGATTCAAAAAAGATCTCATTTCAAAGGAACTTTTACGATCTTTCTCGTGATATAAATTTTATAACCCTCAAATTATTATTTTAAATGCAAACTTTAAAAAAGTTACAAAAACAGCTTAAAAATTTAATTATAAAAATCTAAGAACAATTTCTCAAAAATCTTTCTTAGTGCAACCCTACACCATAAGAAGAATGGCCATTCAAATTTTAGCCCGTTAGGTCCAGCGGTTTGGTCGGTGTCTTGTATGTCAGTGAGTCAGTCAGTTACGGAACTGTTTTATGTATATAGATTAGATAATATATTTTTCGTTTTCCTATCTATCCTATTTTCTTGCCGCTCGGAGCAGAGTAATATGGACCTCGAAGTAATCCTGTAAAGTAATATGGACTCCTCCTGTAAAGTAATATGGACTCCTGTAAAGTAATATGGACCTCATCCCATATCGTGTTGTTCAAGTCTGTCCTAGAGCGTACTAGACCCATGGTCGATCTCGATCTACGGCCACAAATAGATCCAGGCGTAGCTGTGCCAGGGAAGCTTGCCAGTTCCCCACCGGCACTCCATAGATTGACTGATATTGGAAGAAAATTTTGCTGATACTGCATAAAATTTTCCTGTTGAATACTTTAATAAATACTGAGATTAAACCTTTTCAGATTTCAAAAAGATATTATTGCATTTGGAACAAATGCAGAGATGAAAATGAAATTTAAGAGAGATGATATTATGTCTGGTTATGGCAAAATCTTTACCAGGTTATACGGGTTGAGGTGACAATGTTCATAATTGCATTTCTTTCGTCATACTTGATGTGGATTCTTCACCAGTGCAAACCTTTGTGTAAAATTAAAATTCGTCTTCAACTTGTTCAAAATATGTGAATTCAATATGCTCTTATTGATTTGGATGTTGAAAATTAAGCCCATAGTACCTATGGATACTTCGGATAACTATATTTTGGGGCCTAAAATATATATTTAGAATAAATGTATGAAAAATTTAATTCTTAATACTTCATTTTTAGCTGACTATATACGAGGGAAAGCGTCAAGTTGCCATCCCACAGATCAGGTTTCAACCCTGTGACTGGGCAAGGTCGACTCAGCTTTTCATCCCTTCAGTGGGTCGATAAAATGAGGACCAAGCACGCTTGGGATCTAAACTCTGGGGGTCCCACGTCAGCCCATACAGCATATGTCATACAGCATATGTCTCAGTCAGGTTGACCACCTGACTGAGACATATGCTGTATGGCACCCCAAGCCCACGGTTACGAAAGCGGAGATGGGTACCGCCGGCCCTGGTCCACATCGGACTGTTGCGCCGTGAGTTTTAAGTTTTATATACGGGGGAAAGCGTATGAGTTATATGCACTAAAAGTTTAGAAAGCATTAAATTTTATCAATTGCTTTTCTTGAGAATAGCAGGAATACAGGAATGCGTATCCTGCATTTTCAGAGAATTTTTAGACATAATTACATGTGAAATAAATCGCAAGAAAATTTCTGTTTTCTCTAGCATGAATTATTACTTTCAGAAACATGTATTTGTATATATGTATTATCTCCCTCTGTGAGAACTCTGTGACGTATTGATGCCTAAGTTCTTATTCGTATCTACAGACTAGGAGGAAAAAGTAATTTTTTTAAACTTTGAAAATGTATGCCAAAAATTCCTCATCATTTTTCATACGATGAGTTTGTTTCGTTTTGTTAAATATAAAAAATAGAACAAACAATAATCTATATATTTAAGTTGTTAAGCCGACTTTTTGGGCAGTCCGCGATAGAAAACTATTGCATCAATTTACTTAATTTTGGTCTTAAACGAAATATCGTTATCTGTAAATTTGTCAAATTTGGTTTTTGTAACCGCAATTTCTATTAATTAGTGATAATTTACAATTGAAAATTGATTTCATGCTCAGTGGCGTGTTTAAAACTGGCTTTAGAAACCCACTGTTTCTGCGCATGCTTAGTGACATGCTTTAATGATAAATACGTTTATACCGAGGAATCTCTATAAATATCTCTCTGCCATTTTAATTTTTATGATAATTATGTTTGTGAAATATAAGATTAAACCTGATGGAAATTGTTATTTCGCGCTGTTTAATTAGCG
The DNA here is from genome assembly GCA_907164885.2 of Dolomedes plantarius. Lineage (NCBI taxonomy): Eukaryota > Metazoa > Arthropoda > Arachnida > Araneae > Dolomedidae > Dolomedes > Dolomedes plantarius. The sequence continues at coordinate 166,362,951 of OU015495.1, read as the reverse complement.
ATAATTTACAGTTAAAAAAATTTCTTTCTGCACATGCTCAGTGACATTTTTAAATCTGGCTTTAGATACTCAATAAGCAGGAGGCCTCATAAACACATTAATTTGTTTCTGCGCATTATTATGATTTTCAGCATTTGGCAATTATGTGTCGAGTATAATTTGTGTATTAGTGCATTTTTTTACTATCTAGCCGTCATGTTTTGATGGGTACCAACTAGTTTTAATTATTCCTCTAAAGTTTTTTGTCAGTAATAAAATTTAACAGTAATTATGTTCTTTCCGGTTCTCAGTTCCTCTAATTATTTATTTATGGTCAAGAAAATAAGTTTTTCGAACTTTGAAAATTTCTTCAATAAAAACTTTTGTCGTATAATAGCTTTTTTTTTTAAATTTATTTTTAAAGACACAGTACAATTGCTAAATGATGTAAACAATCTGCTTTTCCAATATGAAAATAAACAAGAAATATTTTAAATGCCTGCAGTTATGGGAAGAGTTCTTTTTACTACAATTTACATTTGGTTTCATAATAGAGAGAAGTTTTTACTATGTTTTTATGTGTTTTTATTAGTGAAAATTTTACTTATTTTAATTCCAAAATTTATTGTAAATTATTTGAATCTGTACTGTAATTATAATCAAAAATATTGCATCTCCTTTAAAACATATTTTCTTCCATTAGATCTAAACCTCTAATTTTGATTCTGATGCTTACGACAGTCGAAACTTTAATATCTCTGCATATTCAAATTAGACGATAGACTTTTAACGTAGGATTAAATTCCTTCATAACGATCCTCCGGAAAGCAAAATTTCCGATGTCCTGCGTCGCGAGTTATAATTTTGCCAGCGCACCAAAACCCGTATATATATATATATATATATATATATATATATATATATATATATATATATATATATATATATAGAGAGAGAGAGAGAGAGAGAGATACATACATCTATGCATAACACGTACATACATAAATATATAGATAGATACATCTATACATAACACATACATACATAAATACATAGAAAAGAGGTAGGCAACGATAAGCATTTCTACATTACTTATCGTTATCAACGATAAGGATCTGATATGTACGATGATAAGTGCTGTTTCATGGTCCTTCGTATTTATACTTCCCCCCCACTACTGTAAAAGCTGAAAACGTTTAGAGGATAAATTACAGGGCTTTTTTCTTAGAGATTGTAGCTGGTGATAACGGACTGAAAGTAAGTAGCAATTTGTATCAAATGCATCCTGAACATTGAGGAATAAGTACGGAAATTTTTAAACAATTGCTTTAAAACCTTTAATGGGTACATTCTGGGGGTTTATAATGGGTTTTAAAAGATAAAACGTACTATACCAGTGGTGATTAATCTTCTGTTAATCAGAGACATTTTGTCGAATAAAAAAAATCCTTTCATAACCATCTTCCAACCAAGGCAATGGGATTAATTTTCTGAATAAACAAACTATTTGTCCCAAACAACTTTAATAAAAAGGTTAATGGTTTATATGGGTTTGATTGTTAAAGATTCTTGTGTCTTTTTTTCGGGGGGTGGGGGGGGTGAGGATGCCCAGGGAAAAAACCGAGGGAAGGAGTTTTTAATAAATTAAACTTTATAGTGTAATAATTCTTACTCTCCTTGAGTGCGAATTGAAATATCTGGTTCGAAATGGAATTTCGAAAAAGGACAGTATCTCTTATGATCGAGATAACTTCTGGCCAGTGGGCATTAGAAATATCAACAACAACAATCAGGGGCGCAGTTCCAGTTTAGATAGCTCGGGGGGGGGGGCAACGTCAGTTCTTAGGGTTATATATATATATATATATATATATATATATATATATATATATAAATGGGCTTCATCTGTCCACAAAATGTTCCATGGCCATTCATTGTCCACTTCCATGCGAGCGAGAAATTCCTGAGCAAACGCCTGTCTTCTTGGCAGGTCAGCAGGAAGCAACTCCTGAACATGTGTAATTTTGTATGGATAGCAATGCAGGATATTGCGTATAATTTTGTGCACCGTACTCGCAGGCATCTCTAAACATCGGGCAATACCACGTGCACTGCACGTTTGCACACCACTGCTTGTCCTTCCCTTCTAATGCTGTGGCCACATCTTCTACCACTACTGATGTCAAAGCAATTGATTTCCCCCCTCTGCCAGATTTCACTTCAAAAGAACCTGTTCTTCAAATTTCTAAATCATATTCTTTAGACCCTTTGCAGAAATCGGACCACAGCCTTTTCTCATTCCCTTTAATGACCGGAATTTCTTTAAAGCTGCAGACACACAGTCTTCGTTCTTGTAGAAGAGCTTCATCAGAAGAGCGCGATCCTTCATTGAGAGCCTCATGACAAGCTACTCAGATACAATATGATGGGAACGCCACATATCCCGCGCTTTTATACCACATGCAATGTGTGGTCCGCATGAGTGTCTTTTAATTAGTTTGCATAGTATGCCGCTTACAGCGCCATCTATTGATACATTTTGGAACTTTTATTATTATGCCAAATTGTTTCCCCCCTTCTTCCAGTATATTCAGTTCAAATTTGAAGTCATTCTGCCCAGTGGTTCTTGTTTTGTAGCCTTTTGAAAGTGGGACTTTAATTATGGACAACCTGTATTTCCAAATGAATTTCTCTAAATTTTAATGATGATTGAGAATATGCAACCATTCAGCCTACAACAAAACGAACTATCGTATATCGCGAATTTCCATGCATAATACATACTGCTAGACGATGATTAAAAAATGCACGTAACACGTCGTCATACGAGGAGTCACCCGACATACATGTCTAGAGAACATCTTCGCATTAATAATCCCTGAATGCGCGGGCTATTTAGTTTTCTTTTGATGGTCTTTGTTTATGAGATACCTGCATAAGACGCCGATTTAATATTCAGTTGATAGTGTATATGACCTTTCGAAAATGTACTTAAAACAGTCTGTTCAATGTATATTATACTTCATCCAAATCCGTATTTCTTGAAAGAAGTGAAAATTTACTGTTAGTCGCGTCACACGATCCAGGTATAATGTCATATTTTGTAGATAAATATAGTTAGTGTATTAGAAAAATCCCTTTTTTATGAATTTTTAGCTTATGCAACCGGAAGTGAGATAAATGCTTTACTTACATCGCACAGCCCAAGTCTTGATGTTCTTCAATCCAGATAGGAGATGCATGCTGTTCTTCATACATTCCTTTGATAAATTCAATTTTGCAGAATTGTCCATGAGAATGGGAAGTATTTTCTTAACGGCTTGCTTGGCGACGTCCTTCATAGTTTTTTCGAGAAATTCCCACTTTTCGACCACACTCGTATTTTTATTGGGTTCTGCCATATTTATGGAAAATTCTGTTTGGATTTCATCAGTTTCTGTAGCTCTGGATACTGCTAAGAAGTAAGCAGTTAAAGCAGCAAAGTATAAAATTCTCTTCATATCGACGTATTAGATTGGAAGAAGTACTAAATATGCGTTAACGTATGTAGTTGAACAGAGTTTTAAAATCACCTGGAAAAAAAGGGAAAATTATTTGTAATCTTTAAGATCACAAGCGATGTTTTTCTTTGCACAGGATAAAAGAATACCTGCACGCAAGAAATTTACCTTAAATTTACAAAAAATACCGATTAAGGACTCCAAATCTGAAATGTTTAAGTACCACCAGGATTTCGGATTTTGAAACATTTGAACTATCATTGCGATAGTCTTATGATCATTAGATAGTCTGTTATCTTGCAGATGAGAATCTAGTTTAAAGCCTTTGCCTCTTACAGTTCTTACGAGCTTGTAAGTATAACTCGAGGAAAATTTATACAATTTTTTCTATTTCCTATATTTATGCATAAAACAAAATAACTGAATTATAAAAAAGGATGAAGAATCTCAACCTCATCCGCAATTGGTGACACTTTTTCGGAGCCTAACTCCGGTGCAGACAGATCAAGCTGTCAGTGTTATAATTGGAGGCAATTCGAATAAGGGTCGTGTTATCTTTTAGTTTAAGGAATGATAGTAATACTGATCTTCTCATTTGAATTTCCTTTATACGAGGGTTGGGGCATAAGTCATGGCAACTATTTTTTTTTCTTGTAGATATGTGAACGGATCACAAACGTATATGTGTCGTGTGGAAGTTCTGCAGGCATAGTGTGTATGCAGAACAACAGATGGCTCTGTGATAGCTGGTAGTAGCGCAGCGAGGGCTCTGAAATCAGTCAGTTGGTGATTGTCGTACGAGATGGAAGTAACCCGTGTTGAGCAGCGCGCTTACATCAAAATAGCCGTTCTCCGAGGGAGAAATGCGATGGAATGTCACAGTGAATTAGTAGAAGCCCTTGGGAATAATGCCCTACCATATCGTACAGTAGCACGGTGCGTAGGAAAGTTTCAGCAAGGACGTGTGTCAACCAGTGATGAGCAACGTTCGGGACGACCGGTGAGTGTGCGGACCGACTTGGCACGTGCCGTCATCGAGCAGTTCATGGATGAAGACAGACGATGGACGTTACTGGAGTTAGAGAGGGCAAGTGGCATCGAGAAACGCACCGTCCACAGGATATTGCGTAATGAGCTACAGCTACGCAAAATCGCTTCGCGGTGGGTACCGCATGCACTGACGGAAGTTCAAAGGTGGGTGCGCTATGCAATATGCTCCTACCACTTTGTACGCTGGCAACAGGACGGCGATCAATTCTTGTCACGAATAATCGCCATCGATGAATTTTGGGCCAGGGCATACGAACCAGAACTGAAAAGTCAGTCCGCGGAGTGGCGACATCCTGGATCACCAAGGCAGCAGAAGTTCCGTCAGAATCCGTCACCAGTCAAATTAATGGTAATCGTCGCGTTTGACGTCAGGGGTGTCATTGTGTGCCACTTTGTTCCTCATGGCAGAACAGTGACCGCACAGTACTACAGGGACTTCCTGGAGCGACAGGTACGACGTGGCGTTCGGGATAAACGTCCGGATCTTGTGGACAGTGCAATATTCCTGCACGACAATGCAAGACCACATAAAGCAGGGTGTGTACGGCAGCTACTCCGACGTTGGGGATGGGAAGAATTGGATCAGCCACCGTACTCTCCTGACCTTTCGCCCTGTGACTTTGATCTCCTTCCCAAGATTAAGGAACCAATACGTGGTAGGCGGTTTGCAACACGAGAGGACATTGCTAATGCTGTGCTCCAACAGATGACCCGATTCACACATGGTGCGGCAAATGTTGAGGCTGATGGTATTCAGCGCCTCCCACATCGTTGGCAGCGTGTGGTGACACTAGCAGGGGACTACATTGGGGGTCTTTAGGCCCAGGTTTGTCATGTCAACTTTATGTGTACTGTGTTATCATTCTTTTGCACGGTGAAGGCCATATTGCCCTGTATACTCCCGTAATAAATTAGTGTGTTACGATATTTTAGTGCTATTCATTGTCCACACATGTAGTTAAGACCTTGTCCTTTCGTCTGTATATGTCACATTTTCCAACCGGACTGGTATCTTCAAGAAAAAAAATAGTTGCCATGACTTTTGCCCCAACCCTCTTATATTTCTGTGAATATTCAGTAGGGCCCAAGGTAGCTTAGTGGTATCCCGTTAGGCTTTGAACTAGGGATGTTCGGTTCAAATCCCGACAAAAGCCACTAAATACCTTCGTGTCTAGGCTGGTTATGGTAAAGTTAAACATCATTCTATTACTATGTCAGAGAGAGTGGAGGAAGATACGAGCCCCTAGATATCAATCCTGGGGATTCTTGGTCAAAATTGCGGTGGTACCTGGCCAATTAGGATTCCGACCCTTGTAGTGTCAATGTAAATGGAGCCACATTTCTCTGCCTGCTACCTTCTTTTGCCCTGGTATGGAGTTGTTCCATCCAAGGGGAAATTATGTATATATATATATATATATATATATATATATATATATATATATATATATATATATATATATATATACTAAATCAGCAAACTTGTAAATGTCGTGAACTTCCTTATTAAATAGCCTTCACGACATGCTTATGTAACACTGAAAGTTAATCGAACTGGAAGTTAACAACCTGGCGATCCTCAAAATGCTTGACTTTTGTCAGGCAAAGTTGAGATTTGATTTTGCCGGAAAATGTATATATATATATATATATATATATATATATATATATATATATATATATATATATATATATATATATATATATATATATATATATGTATATCTGTGTGTGTTTTCGCAAGAGTTTCGTTGAAAAGTTATGCAAATCATATGAAGCATTTTACTTTGAAAATAGTAAGTGCAAACTGATTTAAAACCTGCTTCTTTGTAGAATGCTAGAAAACAAAAAGATAGTGAGATATTCATTGCTTATGATTCTCATTGTGAAAATTGTGAAATAAAGCTATTTATAAATCGGATTTGATTAACGTTCGTTTTATTGAAACTGTGGTCTACATCAATACTTCGCCTAGAGTTCTTTGGTCCCTAGGCATACAAATGAAAGTTGGGGTCCTTCTTATATAAATGAGGGTGATATTTGTTTAAAGAATAATTTGCCCCATAGGCTGGACTAGTGAGCTAAAATTTCGACATAGTCCTTCCCACTCAATCTCTCTTTTAGGGTTACAATAGGGCCTGAAGAAAACCATGAAATGTCATCCCAATCCCTGATAGATCTACCTCCATGATTGACAGTTGAGATGGGACAGCCAGAATCTTACGCTTGTGTAGGTGTTCTTCAGACATACACACGTCCTGTTGCTAGGAACAATGTGAACAATGATTCGTCTGACAAAATGCCATTTTTCGACATATTACTAGACCAGGATTTGCTCTCGCGAATATTTTGTATTGGAATCTATTACAAGTGGTTTGAGAATAGCTACTTTTGGATAAATGCTTTGTTTGTGAAGTTCCCATCTACATCCAATGGTTGATACCGGAACATGCAGATGCAGATTGAGCTCTTCGGACCTTTTGGTTGCAGTTTTTTTTCTTCATGTCACAATAGTCTTCAATACCTCGTCTGTCTGCTTCAGTCAGCTCTCCCTTTCGTCCACAATTCTGCTTGCCAAAGGATGTTTTTCCGTGCACTCTGTATGCTGTCACGACTTTCGATACTATAGCTCGAAAAACACCCATTATCCTGGAGTTACAGTAACAGATAATCCAATTTAAACGCGCTCAAACAATTTGCTCTTTTCGCAAGGTCTGCCAGGTTTGACATTTTACGCTGTTCCCCCCAAACGCATGATGCCCTTAGCTTCATTACTGCTACCTGACAGTAGAATAAGACATACATTATATTATATAAAAAATACCGGCGGCCTGACTTGTTTTTTTTAAGGAATACGAAGCACATTCATAAACACCACTAATATTGATAGGTGTTTCCATTATTTTGATAACCATCTGTACACACACTCACACAAACAAACAAACACACACACACACACACACACATATATATATATATATATATATATATATATATATATATATACACAGGGTGTTTCATATTGAATGGGACAAAAAAAATAGCATAGTACAAACTCTGTAGTTGATTTATTTAGCCGACAAAATAAAAAAAATTTAATAAATTAATTCTGAAATTACAATTATACAAGTTTTATTTGGCAACAGCGAAAAATCTCCTTGTTGCAAAATCGCCGCTAAAGGAACTGTTAATCGAAATGGCGCCATCCTCGCAGGAAAAAGCACACGAAATTTGGTCATAAAACCACCGCATTGTCCCAACCTGTAATAGTGGGTAAAGCAGTTTCAGGACACGGGCTGCTTGTGTAAGAAAACCAGAACAGGACGCCAGACGCCATAACCGAAGAGAATGAAAAAATTCGAGAAACGTTTTTACGAAGTCCCTCAAAATCAACGCGTCGTGCGAGTTCTGAATTCAATTTACCTCATACAACGGTGTGGCGTGTGCTACGGAAACGCCTGAAATTCCGGCCGTACACCTTTCAGATGGTGCAGGCGTTTAAACCTTCCGACAAACCTTTGTGTAAAGCTTTCTGTGAGAATTTGCAAGATACGCTAGAGGTAGATGATTTCGCAAACACACTTGGGAAATCTGATGTATTTACTGATGAAGCCACTTTTCACATTTCTGGCAAAGTTAATCGCCATAATTTACGGTTTCGGGGCGCAGAAAATACATATAGTGTATTGGACCACGAGTGTTATTCTCCAAATGTGAACGTTTTCTGCAGCATTTCCAATAGTTGTGCGTTTAGTCCTTTTCTCTTTGTGGCAATATCGATTAACGGGTGCATTTACAAAGATATGCTATCAGAGGGGTTGTTCCCTCAGTTGGAGGAAGCTATTTCCGACTTCATTTTGCAGCAAGACGGTGCTCTACCACATTGGCATAAAAACGTACGCCAGTACATGAACGATAATCTACCACATCGCTGGATTGACCGTGCTAAGTCAAACGATATGCCATTGCTTTGTTGGTCACCGAGATCAATCCCGAGATCCATCCCCAGATCTAACCCCTTGTGATTTTTCCCTATGGGGTTTTGTTAAAGGCAATGTGTTCATGCCACAATTTCCCCAGGAATTACAGCAACTTGAAGTAGCGAATAACTGAAGTGCTCAAATCATTAACAAAGGATATTCCATCACGAGTGTGGCAGGAAATGAAATACCGCACAGATATTTGCCTTTTCACCGGAGGGGCACACATAGTACATCTATAGAAAATTGGATAACTATAGTTTCAATGTAAATTTGATTTATCAAAATAAAGTAATTACAGCGCTCACAGGTATGATTTCTTTTTGTCCCATTCAATATGAAACACCCTATATATATATATATATATATATATATATATATATATATATATATATATATATATATATATATATATATATATATATATATATATATATATATATATATATATATATATATATATATATATATATATATATGTTACGGTGAAAGACCGAAATCTGGAGAATGTAGACTTTCACCGGTGAATGTCAACAAACACATAGTCGCTTGGTGTATGTCCGAAATATTTGCTAAATACCCTTATTTCTGACTTACACCAGTGAATGTCGACATTCACCATGCACTAATGGTGAATGTTGAACATGTCCGAGATTTATATTTTCTTCTCCGTAATTCAGTCGCGATAAATTTTTCGCCTCTCTTTCTGAGAGGAATGGCTAAGAACTTAAAACACACAGTACATTCAAAATGAGAAAGGAAAATAATAGAAGTTAAAAACTTACTTAATTATACAGTACGTTCAAAATGAGAAAGGAAAATAATAGGAGTTAAAAACTTACTTAATTATACAGTACGTTCTAAATGAGAAAATAAAATAATAGTAATAAAAAACTTACTAAATTATGTGATTCAAATCTTATTTATTGCAACAACTTAAACTATTATGGCACTTTGAATTGCACAAGAAGCCCTTGCTTTTAGAACTGCATTTATTTGTGGAAGACTTCCTTTTGCAATGACAGCGTGTATAGCCTTGCCCACCACTTCTTGAATTAGCTGCAGCTGCTTCTCTGAGCGAAATTTCTTGAAAATAAATCTCATCTATGGAAAGTAACTTTTCTTTACAAATTACGAACTGATTACGTGTGTAAAGCTGCTTGAGGGTACCATTTTCATTTGCAAGTTTATAGAAGTCGGAGTCTTCTATTCCAACAACAACCGCTAACACATTTCGGTTATCTGTACGACCACGGTCGATATCAGGGACTTGTATTCGTACAGTATCACCAATTTGAGCAGGAGGAAATTGTTTTTGTGAGGTTCGTAACATTTTTGTTGCTTGCAGTAGAAGATTCTCTTTCGCGGCCGCTCTTTTTATAGAAATTAACTCGTGTTTTTCAGTCAGAACTTGATGTGAATACGTGGTAGATTGCAAGTCCTCTTCAATATTTTTCTTTGGAATATGGTTTTCGGTATGACCACCGCTCAAATTTTTTTCAGAAGTATTACCAGTTTCTTCAAGCTGTTCTTCGGTTTCAAAAGTATTGGCAATTTCTTCAAGTTGTTCTTCGGTTTCGATATTTGCGATTTGTTCGCTAGGCAAAAAAGACGATGCTATGCCTCTTTTCGCTTTAATGCCAAACATGACTTCATAAGGACTCTGGCGTATTCCTTCGTGGTATGTAGTGTTCTTGGCAAATTTAACAAAGGGTAAACCTTCTGACCATTTATTTGCATCGTTATCGTTCATCCATGCAGTTAGCATACTCTGTATATCATGATTGGCCCTTTCAACTGAGCCTTGTGTTTGACTGTGACGAGGCTTTCCACGAACTATCTTAACATCTTTCCACATAGCGCATATTTTGGATATGACTTGATTACTGAATTCTCTACCATTATCTGATTGCAATATTGGTGGAGCACCAAATGTTAAAAATATTGGAAGAACGTGATACGCTACTTCTTCCGTCCTCTTAGTTTTCAAAGGTCGTAGCTGGACAAACTTAGTTAAATGATCTTGATACACCATTATGAACTTATATTCGCCATCTCTGTTTGACTGCAGATCTATCAGATCAACTTGACATCTTGAGTTTAACTCAGAACAGATCATTGGTTTCACAACAATACCTTTCTTAGGTGCACTGTGTTTCATTTGACACTGTTTGCATAAATTTAAATACAACATTACAACTTCATATGTAATATTTTTGTATTTATTTTGCAACTCTTTAAGCATACGTGTTCTTCCTCTGTGGCCTATTCTGGTGTGAGTTTCATATAGTATACTGAACAATTCCTCATTGGTAAACATAATACTGTATATTCGTTTCTCCTGGTTTTAATGGTACAATTAACTTCTCTTCATCATCAATTTTTAAAACGTCAAAACGTTTTAATCGTCTGTAATCCAAAGGTGTGTTGCACTTAGTTTTAGCAGAAACCACTTCAAAAAGTATTTTAGAGTACTTTTCCTGAGAAAAATAAAACAATTGTCTTCTCGTTTACCCGCAATTAATGCATTTAACTTTTCAAGAAAAAGATCACGATTCACTGCAGTATCCATTCTGTATAAATTAGGGTATCGGAAAAAAAAGTTAGAAAACGTTGCTCTCACCATCAAATCTTGCATAAGACTGACAAAGCTGACTGACTCCAAGCAGAACAAAGGATTTGGCGGGAAACAGCCAGTCGCCTCTTTGTCGGCTCCTCTCTTTTCGACCTCCACCAGAGCATATCTCTGATTGTCGACATACACCGGTGAGGGTCCGAATGTACAAGAATGTAATGAAATATTCGATCTTTCACCGACGTATTTGGTGTTTGTTGACATTCACCGGTGAATGTCGACATTCTCCAATTTCGGTCTTTCACGGTAACATATGTATATATATATATATATATATATATATATATATATATATATATATATATATATATATATATATATATACATATATATATGTATATATACATATAAATATATATATATATATGATTTTAAAGATCTATTTAATAATATCGATATGATTGATTTAACTAGAATAATCATAACGTTAGTAAAAAATTATATTCAATACTTAGGCAACGAAATTAAACTAACTCGTTTCAATAGGCTCCTAGATTTAGTAACTAAACATAATTACATAGTTCATAATAATATTATATACTTACAGTCCAAAGGTGTACCACAAGGTGGTAATGCTTCAAGTATGCTAGATAATTTATACTTATATTATTTTGAAATTAATAATATAGAAAATTGCAATTACAATATATTTGGGGATATAGATGATATAATAGTAATTAATAAAAGTAATAACCATATAGACTTAAATTTTTACCCTCCTAATCTGGAACTAATTGAAAGTAGCCGTGATAATATTAATGTGAACTTTTTAGATATTAATATTAAATTAAATTCTCACAGCAAATTTACTTTTGACTTATACGACAAAAGATTTGACTATAATTTTAATATTGTTAAATTTCAAAATTACCTAACCTGTTTATATAAATCTGTTTTTAATAACATTATTGTAGAACAGTAAGTTCGTATAAATAGGCTATGTTCTAAAGACAATAGGAATAAGCATATTTTAGACTGGAAATCTGTGCTAACACGTAATAATTACCCCGAAAGTCTATCCAAAAACATAATTGGTTGTTTTAGTTTTAATGAATAGATTGTTCTGTTGCATATAATAAGTTAAGCATAATAATAAGAAAAATTAGATAAAATGACTACTAAAAATAAAAAATAAAATAAAAATCATAATTAAAAATAAAAATAAGAATAAAAATAACTCTTAGTAATAATAATATAAAACTAAATTAATAATGGTTTAATAGTACTAAAATACAGTAACCATAGTAAGTCAGTAACTGAGTAACCGTAATCTCCTTGGTTGCAAGTTTTGTTACATCAGTTATCTTGCGGTTACATGTTCTTAACTTCCACTTTGTAAGAGCGCCAGACTTGGTGTTCTTTGGTTAAGTAACTCTTAATTCAATATTTAATCAATTCTTCTGTTTTTCATGGATTGTACGGTATCTGAGTGTGTTTATTGTATAGATCATACTCATCGGAAACAATCCATTGGTTTTTACACAGTATTGACACCGCTGATGAAGAAATACTGTCTAAATACAGTCATAATTTTCTTTTCATGTTATTTGTTCCTGGCTGCAAGTAGCTTTAGTGCTATTACTGGTATTCTCTTTCATCTTTTTCTTATATATATATATATATATATATATATATATATATATATATATATATATATATATATATATATATATATACACTGGAGTGCCACTGAATTAGGGATAGCAAAGCGTATGCAAATTGTGTAGCGTTTCGCATCATGTATGCGCAAGTGAGGGCGCTGTGGTAACTGCATATATAGCGCGTACTGTTGTTGTTCTGAATTAGTTGTTGGAATTGCCAGTATGGGTAAACTGCCTGATTTAGACGCCTTCGATCGCGGACAAATCGTAGGTGCGCGACGCATGGGCCATTCAATTTCCGAAATCGTCAGACAGCTAGGATTTTCAAGGTCGACAGTATCAAGAGTATACCAAGAATACATGGATGGTGGAAAAAAACTAGCGATCGGGCAAACTGCAAAGGACAACAATTAGCCTTGACAGTGCGTGGTGCGAGACGGCTCAGGCGTATTGTACGTAGCCAGCGAAGCCAAACATTAGCTCAAATTACCACCCAATTTAATGACAGTGCCAGTCGTACAGTCAGTAAACGGACTGTGCAACGCTCGCTTCACCGTATGGGTTTCGGGAGCCGTCGACCTACAAGAGTACCATTGCTCTATACTCGCCATCTGGCTGCACATCTTGCCTGGGCAAGAGAGCACAGAGACTGGAGTGTAGAGGACTGGAAACGAGTAGCATGGAGTGATGAGTCTCGATTCCGACTATTTAACGCCGACGGGAGGCTGAGAATATGGCGTCAGGCTCATGAAGCCATGGATCCTGCATGCTTGGCTGGAACTGTACAAGGGCATGATGCCTCAATCATGGTCTGGGGTGCTTTTTCGTGGCACAGTTTGGGATCTTTGGTGCGTGTACCAACCTCCCTCAATGCAATTCGGTACGTAGAGTTGCTGGGTGATCACCTCCATCCGTTTATGCTGTTCTGTTATCCGCACGGTAATGGAGTTTTCCAGCAAGACAACTGTACCTCTCACAAGTCCCGGTTGGCTACTGGCTGGTTGGATGAGCATTCCTCTGACTTCTCTGTCATGAATTGGCCACTAGAAGCCCAGACTTAAATTCTATTGAGCATCTTTGGGATGTTTTGGAACAAGTCGTGAAAGGCCATCACACAGCACCAAAGAACCTTACTGAATTATGAACAGCTTTAGCCACTATTTGGCAAGCCATTCCCATGGAACGTTTCCAGAAACTTGTTGAATCTATGCCTCATCGTGTTGCAGCCGTTATCAAGGCCAGAGGAGGCCCAACTCGTGACTAGGTAGGTATCCCTAATTCAGTGTCACTTCAGTGTATATATATTCATTATCAATATTAAAGGCCGATGGAAAACGTTCATTTTCCGTTAGTTTCATTGTTGTCATTGGAAAATATATTTTTTTTCTTATTCAGCGCTCTCGGGCTCCTCTTTACAATGGGTCATTTACACTTGCCTATTTTGACCAGGGGAAATCGTCACACTCTCTGACATGCGGGTTTATTTTTTCACCAAGGCCGTTCGCGAAGGTCGCTTTAATAAGGAAATACCGAACAGTGTGTACATTTTCATCATCTATCGTATCTTTGAGATGAGAACATTACAAAGTTAAACTTGCTCGTAAATGTAGGCCAAAGTCAAGACTTTAATAAGTTAAATTTCATTAATAAGTTAAAGTTCATCACAGGGACTGTGCACGGTACATATGCTTTCAATAGAGATAATAGAGAAACATTCTGGTTTTAATCCGTTCTGCTAAAAGTACCAATACATTAATCGGTAGGTCTAAATAGTTTCTTGATTTTTTATGAGATGAATAAAATATTGCACTCTACTGTGTAGAGTGGCGCACACAGGGTGTGAGCCAAGAGGCCCTGGCCCCATCCAAATAAATAGAAATTGCATTATGAATATTGAATTTGCATTAAAAATACACTCTGTCACAAACAAATATATGTACCCAGAAGGAAATGAAGCTAGTATCATGAAACTTAAGATGTATGTAGTGTATGAAGAGAGAAGAAAATTATTACAAATTCAGAAGAACAGGCCGTTTTATTAAGAAGATATGGCATGAAAAATGTTACAAATGAGTACGTAGTAAATCCACCTATGGCAGCTATACAAGCCGAAACACGGCGTGGCATCGAATAGATGAGGTCACCTATGACCTCCTGCGGAAGATCATGCTATAATCTTTGTAACTGGGTAGTTAATTCGCCAGTATTCCGGGACGGCTGCAGTTGCCTTCCAAGCACGTCTCAGACGTACTCTATTGGCGAGAGGTCTGGTAACGTGGCAGGTTATGGGAGTACGTTATATCCTTGAAGACATTATTGGGAGAGTCGCGCAGTATGTGGACGAGCGTTGTCTTGCTGATAAATGGCACCTGGGCGACTTGATAGCATATTAAGTACAACTGGTGTTAAAATCTCGTGCACGTAACTGCGTGCCGTCAAAGTGCGTTGAAGGACGACTAGAGGTGACATTGTGCCCCAACAAGCCTCTCCCCACACTGTCACACTTTGTGTAGTCGCCGTATGCCTCTCGACAACAAATGCCGGATCGGGCCGGTGGCCTGGCCGCCTCCACACGCGTATTCGCTGGTCATTAGCATTGATTCTGACTCGTTATTCATCACTGAAGATCACACGCCTCCAGTCAGTCACACTCCAGTTTGCCCGAGGTCGACAAAAATCCAATCGACACTGCATATGATGTGCGGTCAGTGGTAGGCGATTTAATGGACGTCGGCTCCTTATACCTGCGTCGGCCAGTCGTCTCCGAATGGTTTCCCTTGACATCACCGGATGTCTGGAAGGTGATAAATGGCATCGAACCGATTCTAGCGACGTTGTTGGTGCGGACATGGCGACTCTTATGATTGCTCGATCCTCGCGCACATTTGTACTCCTGGGTCGCCCTGAACCTCCGTGACGGTAGGCTATCCCTTCTGTGATCCTTTGTTGCCAACACCGAGCAACTACCATATCGCTCCGGCCGAGGTGGCGGCCGATACGCCTGTTCGATCAATCTTATTCACTGAGGCCTACTATACACCCTCTCTCAAAGTCCGACAATTGTTCGTACTGTCACCGGTTACGTCTCAGACGCATCTCTAGTCACAATACTGTCTATCCAAGTCAACAGATTTGTTTGAATTACCCTATGGCACGAGCAATCATGCTTTTAAACTCTCCCAGCTGCGCAACTCATATCCGCATAGCGCGCTTACCCTTGTCTCATTGGCGACGAAATTTTAATCATTTGTATATCTCTTACCAGACTATTGCCAAGTTTTGTGATAGCATCTCGATTTCTTCTGGTTGCATATATTTTTTTGTGACAGAGTGTATTTTTATTCGGTGACCTCTGCCCCCTCCAACATTAAATCCTGGGTACGCCAATGACTGAGTATACTTTTACTATTATTACTTAGTTACTATTACTAACTATTGATTATATACACCCGATTATTCTCCAAAAAGTACCTCAGAATTAACCTAAAATTCAAATAATAAAGCAATGAAACCATCTGTAAGTAAAGCAATTAAGCACACTCATAAAAGTGATATGCCTCCAAATATTAAATTAACATTTATGAGCAGATTACGTTTTGAGACAACAGGATGCGTGAGTTATCCCAATGGTACCTCCAGATCTTAACTCGAAAATTAAAAAAATATTTTATTTAAAAGAAAATACATTCAAATAAACAAGCAAAACTCAGTGACATTTGCCATTCAGGTTTTGAGAAAAGTTATAACAAAGTTCACGATAGTTTAAAATAACCAATAAAAAAAGAAACCATACAATAATTAAATGATAAATAAATTAAAAGGAGAAGTTGATTAAAGTCATACTTTTGAGAAAAACTAAAATATATCATTTATTTTAGAGGTCCTTCAAGTCTATAGAGTTGAAAAGGTCCGTAAAGTCGTAACTTTTCAAACCAGTGATACCACCTTCACCATTTAGCTGTTTTACTACTTCATAGCTATTATTTATGAAATATCCTCCTTCCGAAATTAATTTTTTATAAACTTTTTTTAGAAGACTCAAAAGTTTATTATTAGCTAGAGTTAAATAAGTATTGCAGCCTACTGTGACAGTTCTTAAGTTAACAGGGAACTTATGAAATTTAGAGATCAAGATTAAATAAGGGAATTTTAAGTTTTTAATTTCATACCCTGTGCGGCGATATAATGCCTTTATTTGATTTTGTATAGTACACTGTTCGGAATCCAGTTATTTATATATCTTATTATCATTATAGCACTTGATTAAGTTTTCACAATATAGTTTTTTACATATAAATGCATAATTAGATAAAACTTTATCCACATATGTTATAGCCAATTTATACTGTAAAGCTTTAATAGACGGTTTCATATTTTTTAAATTTATTTGTTTATCATTGTACCTTAAACCCAGATAAGCTTTTTAAAAACCATTTATATAATGATATTTCCATTGTTCAAATGTACTTGTAGGCATACTATGAGTCATAGCTGTTTTATATATAAATTGTCCAAGATTTTGCTTGAAAATTTGGATTACGTTCTTTTTGTAACCAATACGATAGTCAGTACCATTATTCATTAAATCTGACACTTATTTTAGTGTTCCCAGTAATGATGTGATTGTAGTATTCATTATAGCCTATCATATTTTTTATACAATTAAAATTACCTGGAGGTTCTCTAACAAATTTTTCTTATACATTATTATAATGTATAAAAAATACGTTATAATAATGTATGTTTGCTCTGCGTAGCAAACACGAGTGGGACGTTTGCTACGCAGCAAACGTCCCACTCGTGTGCCTTTGCTGACCAAGCGTCATCGCCAACTGCGCTTGCGCTGGGCCCGGGAACATCGCGACTGGTCCATGGATCAGTGGGAGAGAGTTGCCTGGTCAGACGAATCACGGTTTGTCATTCATCACGCCGATAGCCGTGTCAGGATACGCCGTCTTCCAGGCGAACTGTTGCTCCCTCAATGCACAGTAGGTCATACACAGGCCGGTTTTGGCGGTATTATGCTTTGGGGGACGTTCTCTTGGGCGTCTTTGGGACCCGTGGTTGTGGTAGAGCAGACCATGAATGCTACATGGTATCTGAACATCATTGCGGACCAGTTGCACCCTTACATGGCCTCTGTTTTTCCAGCTGGAAATGGAATGTTCCAACAGGACAACGCCCCGTGTCACAAGGCTAAAATTGTGTTGGAGTGGTTCCAGGAACATGATGCGGAATTCCAGTTAATGTCCTGGCCGCCTAATTCACCGGATCTCAATCCGATAGAACACATTTGGGATGTCATGGGACGGCAGCTCAGAGTTCAAAGACCACCAATTCGCAATATCTCGGATTTGCGTGACCGTTGCTTAAACATCTGGTACAATCTGTCTCCGGCCATCTGCCAAGGACTTGTGGTATCCATGCCAAGGCGGGTTGAAGCTGTGTTGCGCGCCAAAGGTGGGCCAACTCGTTATTGACAGGTGGTCATAATGTTTTGGCTCTTGAGTGTATATATATATATATATATATACAGTAACCACCGCTTATAGTGATCAGTGGTTATAAGAATCAACCGTTTATAAGAATCAATATCGCAAAAACAAAAACAAATGTATTATTTCCATGTTAAAATTTCCGCTTTAAAGAATCAATACACTGGTTATAAGAATCAGTTTGCAATCTTCGCCTTCCTTTCATTTTTCCAAAAAATGCCACTTGAACTCTCAAAAGGTAGGAAATTCTTTCTTAAGTTTTTGAAAAGAAAGATTGATAAAACTTTGGGGTGGAAAACAGTCGTAAAATACATTCCTTTAGACATAACATAAGAGTTTCTCCTTATACGTTTTTGCTAAACACTGTCTTATAAGCTTTACCCAGAGGCATCGAACCCACCCGGGTCCGATTTCACTTTTCTCCAGACAGGCACTCCTTTTTTCCCACCACTTACTTCCTGGTTGCGGATTTCTGGACCCTGAAACACATAAATCTTCCGCGAAGTGTCCACCATCATTTACGCAAACGGGACAGTGGATTCAGCACTTCAAACCGTGAAACGTAAACGGATCCATTTTGCTGAATCAGATAAACCAGATGCTGAATCAAACGTTTCACGGTTTGATTCAGAATCAAACCGTGAAACGTAAGCTATAAAGTGAATCTTCGTCCTGAGACTGTAATAAGCATACGTCGCTAGTATTCACTTTAGTTTTCTAACAAAATTGCCAGTTAGTGTTAGAACTTTTTGATAGTCGAATTCAAACATGATAAAAACAAGGAAAACTCTTAGTTTTTCTGAAAAACAGAACTTGTTAATTAGATATGATGCTCTTCCTAAGTGTAGTCAAAGAGAAGCTGCCTCTTGTTGATTTTATAATCATGTGTTGTTACTTATAGGTCTAGAAATTGAGTTATAATATTTGTTTAGAAATTGAGTATTTTTAAAATTATAAAAAATAATTTTAATAAATGATAAATAACGTAAATTAAAGAGTATTTAATGGTAAATTATGTATATATGTGCCTGTGTGTTTATATATATGTACAAGTATATATTTGTGTATGTGTGCCTGTCCAAAGGGAAGTTTCGGTTATAAGAATCAAAAACAGTAATAAAAAAACGTGATTCTTATAAGCGGAAATCACTGTCATGGGACGGCAGCTCAGAGTTCAAAGACCACCAATTTGCAATATCTCGGATTTGCGTGACCGTTGCTTAAACATCTGGTACAATCTGTCTCCGGCCATCTACCAAGGACTTGTGGCATCCATGCCAAGGCGTTTTGAAGCTGTGTTGCGCGCCAAAGGTGGGCCAACTCGTTATTGACAGGTGGTCATAATGTTTTGGTTCTTGAGTGTATATATATATATATATATATATATAGTGCCATTTATACAAATAATAATATTTATATTTAAAAACATTTAGTAGTTCTTCGTTGAAAAAAATCTATACAATTTTACGATATTCCAAGAGGAATTACGTAATACTTCTAACCGGTTACATCCTATATTCTAGACCATTTTTACACCAACTCAGAGATTGGAACAACTTATCGTTACCATAGAAACTGAGTGGATATCTGTTGCTATGCTTAATCTATTGCCACGCGGAAAACACCAATTTGATAAATCGTAGGTTATTATCTTAAAATTTATTACATATAATTTTAAGTATGACCGTGACTAATAACAGATAGCATTTACTGATCCTGTGTACAGTGTTATATTATTATTAAAATGAGGATTATTTCTGAAAGTTGTGATGATAAATACACCTTAATTTTAAATTATCGTTAAAAAAAATAGAAACTCCGTAAACTCTAGTAAAAGTTTCGTTTACTGCAGTACATACTATAAAATAACTATTAACTATTTAATCGTGATACTATTAAATAAAAGAATATATAATACAAGAGCCATATGTATATGAAAAACATATATAAATAATTTCAAATTATGCCAATATACTTGGAATGGAGTATCCTTTCTCGAAAGGACCGAGATTTTGGTAATACATAACAAAATGTCTTAGATTACTGTTAAATTACTCATATTGAAAAATCAGTGTTTACGATAAGATAGATGAAAATAATATCTCCACTATTTTTCAAAAATATCTATAAATTAAAAAGAAAGGAAGTTAATAATTTACTAATTTTTATATTAATAATATTTTCTCTCCAATATAGAACGTACTCACAATTTCAGGACTATGTAGGTAGTTTTCTCTGAACTAAAGTGCTCCATTCAATCACGCGATTCAGTATAAGTCTTTTTTAAAGATGTTTCATTCTGAAGTTCTGAAGCCTCATACCTTGATCTTTCAAAGGATTTATGTCGGAAAATAGCGATGAAAATCATTTATCAATTTACTGATGGGGGATAAAATTATTTGGAGAGACATTGTTTGAAAATTTAGTATTATGACATTGGTGGCCAACATTTGCGATGGAAATCACGGTGTTAAACGATGCATTAATTTCAAGGCCATATTGTATTATACTTATCCTATGTTCATCGGTTACACTTGTGCAAGAAAGTAAAAAATGAAAAATTTTCCTCAAACAATGATCAGAAATTATCTTGAATATTCAAAGTGGTCGTTTATTCATATTAATTTCACTAAATATTTTCCTGTGTTTGTAATCATTTTTGGCTTATTTTAGTAATCGAAATTTATCAGATTGTCATCAATTTACTTCTGAAACATTTTAGGAAACTTTTGGTCATGTGCCTTTTAAACTTAAAACTTGGAAATCTATCATCAAAATTAACTTATTTCGCGGGACTAATTTCTCTCAATAAGGGGAAAACACCATCGAGCTGCATATTAGTCAGTAAAAACATACCCTTTGAAATTATGAAAATTATCATCTTCCTTGGGACGAACCTTCAATATCAACCAATTCATACATTCCGTATTATTTTTATCCTTAAGAAAACTTCTTTTTTATATTTTTTAAATAAGTACCCTGCATTTTGGAGTTTCGGAGAGAGAAACAAAACAATTTCAGCCATTTTCCCGATCGTATCGTTTATAATTTTTTATGATGTATCATCTTAAGGATCATTATGCCTGATTTTTAGTGATTTTTCACATATCTATAAAAAATTGTTAAATTTTAACGTAGAATTACGTTCCTCCATAATGGTTCATCGGAAAGCAAAATTTCAGACGCTAAAACCATCCGTCCGTGCTTCGTGCGTAATAATTTTGGCAGCGTGCCAAACCCATTCTGTATCGCTTGGACAAGCAGTAAACAGCTAAACAGAAAAGTACTAAAATGCGTCACAATTTTGACATACATATATGCATATATATATATACGTACATATATATCGGTACATATATACATAACACATACATACAAATATACATACAAGAGAGGTAAGCAACGATAAGTAATCCTACGTTAATAACTCGCGGTAATTTCGTTAGAAGAGACTACCTGAAAAATATTTTGACAGAATATGTAATCTTTTAGTCCAGAGATTTGTTTTTTTTTCATTTAATTTTAACCGCTATAAAGATGAGGAACATTTATAAATTCCGTCATAAAATAATGAGAAATGCACACTTAAATTTCCAAAGTGATTACAATAAATGATTAATGCTGAACACATTCAAATACCCTGAAGCGTATTATGTATATTTATTGAATATTTAATGTCATTCATTCCTGTTTGATAACTTATATGCTTCGGGTTACATTAAGACTAATAATTCAGCACTCTTTGCAATAAATATTTCTTATTAAGAACTGATTTCTACGTCTGTTAAAAATCATACTAACTCTACTGAATAAAAAATTACCTTAATGATTTTTAAATTTCTGTCGCAAACTTATTTTTCTTATGCTACCATTCCAAGGTCATGAAAGAAATGTACGAGTAATACAGTTTTTTGTTTTTCTGCAGCAAATGAGAATCAAATGAAAAAAAAAGTCAAATCTTCCAGTGCGATTCTTTACGGTCCGTTACTTCTTAAATAGGAAAGTGAGTGAATGTCTAAAAACTATCATTCGAAATAATCTAGCCTTCCTTGATGATTCACTCAAAGGAAGTCCCCTTTTATTAGCCTACTGTGATGAAGATAATTTCTTTACTGTAGATATGAAATGTCAAGTATGTAAATTAGCTTTACGTATAAGGTACAGTTCTCTTCATGTTTTTTACGTAAAATAGCATTATCGCTGGATTCATGAAAGTTATAATGTTTATTTTCAATAAATTACAAAACTACATTAAATTTTATACAGTTAAGTTTTAAAAACTACGACCTTTAAAATAGCTAAATAATCACTTCTTTGATAGTTTCAGGAATTATTTCCACCAATTAAGGAAAGAAATTCGTTCGTTATATTCCTTCATGTTTTTCTATGTAACGTACTGATGACCTCTTTGACTTGTTCTTAACATTATCTTTCAATATGAAAGGCATTTGAGGTCTGAACGAAGTAGGGGAAATTACAGGAATGGCGGAGATGGTTTAGTTTTCAGCGTAGTGCAAAACAGTGATAGTGCTAAACATATTAAATTTGACTCATTATACCGTCATGTTTTACCGTCGTAGTTTCTTTTACCGTCACGTAGATTGCCCTTAAGTCAATTGCTCTAACTGCCATGATTCCTTAGGAAAACTTCAAAACTTAAATAGTTTTACTAATCTATTTCCTATTATACTTTTTAAATGATATACGCACCCATGAAGGGATGTCAGTTATCTTGATTTCATCTATGTCCGTTTATAATTAATAATCAGAGGATGATGGCCGATTGATTAGGGGGCTTGTCCTTGGAGCCACAGTCCGTGGGCTGGATTCTGACAGTCGACATGAGCGTCTATGCTGCGTAACTGCGTAATATAGCTCGTAACTGGGTGTCGTAACTAATTTTTAGCTGACTGTCAGTTCACCTCTGGTGAAGCAAAGTATTACCTCGACGATCTGAATCTACTATCGGACAATCTAGGTCCATAAAAGAAACTAGGCTAAATTGGGATCTCATACATAAATTAATCCAAGATGTTTTCGATTTATATCTATTTGAAGCAACACTGTAAGGTTATCAAAGGTATGTATCACAGTGATGTTTAATCATGTATTTTTTGGAAACGTGTACCTTCGTACAATTGTCACATTTACAAAGAATGTTTTTCATGCATTCATTAATTACTTATGAAAATACAGGCAGATATAGTCTATCAACATAGTAATATGAAGTATTTGATATTAATTTGAGACGATCATAACATGCCTGCGAGATTGAGAGCCTAGTTTGTACATATAAGCTTCTGAATTATTCTCTTGAAAGTGACATGAACATGGTTTGATAGCATAGTAAATTTTTTTTAATGCTTATTAATTTCATAAAATTTCATGAAATTAAACATCCATTTAATATTTGTTCTTTCATCTGTTTACACGTGAGAATCAAATTTATAGAGATAGTAAAGTAACGAAGATTATCTGGTACCTTTAAGCTTTTACATTTAAAAATGTATTATTACATTTAAAAATTTATTATAAGGGGTGCACGTGGACCTACCTCCTAGTGGTGAACCCCGGGCAGTGTCCCTGGTGGCAAAGTGGTCTACAATTTTTAGCATGCAGTCGACTAATTCTAGTATTTGCTACCTCGATGGGCCCACTGATATTTTCGTCTTGCACTGGAATACTGGTTCTCTATCCCAGAGTAAAAGATCAGAATTAATTAATATCCTCTCTCGGCTCAAAGTGGATGTTTCTGCTATTGTCGAAGCTAATTTATCGTCGAGTAGCCTACAGTTTTTCGCTTTTCCGGGCAACTCACCTAAATTTAGCCTAATTGCTAGTGGTATCTTGGTTGGTGTTAAGTCTTTAAGAGCCGACTTTAGTGTTGTGAAGGAGATGGGAAACAGTGAGGATAAGTCAGAGATTGCTAGAGCTTTCGTGTGGAGGAATAGGCGAAGATTTAATCTATTCTATCTATATCCCTCCTGGTAGTAAGTCTGTCTTTTCAGTTCTAGAAGTTGAAAACATAACAATATTAGTAGTAAGAGATTTAAATGCTCATTCTACTGCTTGGGTTTATCGAGATTTAAATACCGCGGGCGGTGAAGTTGAGGACTTATTAAATTCCATCCCTTTTGAATTGATTTTTAGCAAAGAAGATCCGCGTAATTTACTTTATTACTCTGGTTCCACAACTTCTCCTGATATTGTATGCGTAATTGCTGATATAAGTGACTGCACTAAAAGAACAGTAATTGAGGACCCTGGTTCGGGACATCGTCAGCTTGTGGTTACAGTCAGTGCTCTTAATTCAATTAGGAATGTACGTGAATTTTGAAAGGTTTCATGGAATTTTAAGGGTGAAAGTTGGATGGATTTTGCTTACGGGATCGACAAGCTTCTTGCGCGAAAGGTTTTTGATTTTTCTCGGTAGAGCCACTCAGATAAGTTGGTAAACCTTTTTACCACTGTTATTGAATGTGAAAAGCTACTGTCGTGAGAGGAAGAGTTGTATCATATAGATGTTTCTGAAGTGAGGAAACTGGGGGAATTAAAGGCAAAGATAGACCGCTTTCGAACGAAAGCTGAATAGACTAGAAGACAGTGAGATGCAATTGCTTGGAGAAGGCAATCCGCACTTTTTAAAAAATCTATACTCGAGAATTATAGGATGGTTTTTAATAAATTTATTTCAAAGTTTAACTACAAAATAGATAGCTTAAAGATAGATAGATGCCTTGCAAGAATAAAAAAATACGCTCCACCTAATAAAGGACTCTTCTGTGTGAATAATAACATTTAACATCTGACGAAGCTATTGCAAATCTCTTGGACACAATTTCTATCAAAACCAAAGAAAGAGTGTTTATGCTCGTAGGATGTCAAAGCATATTTAATATTCAAATTCCTGCTCTGTAAAAATGGTGAAATTAGATCACCTGGTAATGTCTTCGATTCACCTTTTGCATTACACGAATTAGGGATTGCATTGAGAAATCTTAAAACTAAAAAATCACCAGGAGTGGATTAAATCCATGCTGAATTTCTCAAGAATTTTAGTGATTATACAGAGCAGATACATTTAGATATTTTTAACTATATTTGGGAGACCAGCGTGGTTCCTTAACAATGGAAGAAAGCGCTGACTATCCCAATTCTCATAAAGTATAGAGATGCAAAATATACGTCAAATTATACACCTATATTGCTTACATATGTGATGGAAAAGGCGATGGAGAAGATGGTCCACGCGAGGCTGAATTGGTATCTGGAGCATTTTGGTTTGATAAGATGCGAACAGGTTGGATTTCGTACAGGTCGATCGACAAACTTTCAGGTTGCTCATTTTGGCACAAGTTTGGAAGGATGCTCTTGACGCCAGAAATGTCTTGACGGCTGTTTATGTTGATTTTAAATCAGCGTATGATAGGATGTGGAAGGAGAAGTTATTTCTTAAGCTTATAGACCTTGGTATTGTAGACAAAATGTTAAATTGGATTCGTTCGTTTATTGGCCAACGTTTCTATACAGTCCGTATTGGAAATAAAGTTTTTAGGAGTTTTGCCCTGCAGACTGGTTTCTCTCCAGTATCTGTTTTAAGCTGCATCCTTTTCAACGTATATATATATAAATGACTTAATTGTTGCTCTGAACTCGGTGGAGGGAATTCGTCGCCTCTTATTTGCAGATGATCTGGTCTTTTGGAACCAATCGCAGAAGAAGGGTGCAAAGAGTGTAAATGAGAAGACCCTTGGTGCTGCTCTTGGAATATTGGGAAGTTGGTGCAGCACTAATAACTTGGCTGTCAATATTGATAAGACTGCTGTCCAGACCTTTTATCTGGCACACACAACATTAGAACCTGATATCTACTCCTTAAATCATCGTTTAACTACATCTGACAAGTTCACCTATCTTGGGGTTGTGCCTGACAATAAGATAAATTGGAAGTGTCATATTGACCAGATATCTCATTGATTTAAAAGATCATCGATCTAAAAGATTGCCTCTCCAAGACGTAGTCTTTTAGATAGATTCTTTTAGATCGTTGGTATTTTGCTTAACAATAAATATTTATTTTAATTTTTAAAAACACCTAGGAAGCGCATTACAGCCTAAGTTCTTGAAAAGTCATGCACTAAATAACTGTGCAAAGTAAAAAAGTCATTTGAAACTTTTATTTTTACATTCTCAACCATTATGATGCTTAGAACTGTTATGTTTACATTTTGAAGCATTATTACGGTACAAAAGTTGATAAATGTGGCACTGCAAGTGAAGAAGAAAACAATCTGATTTGCATAAGCATACGAATTCAAAGTGAATTCCGGGTATAAAAAGGATGAGATCGAGAGAGTATCATTCTTTCAATGACGATAGCAATTAAATTACAATAACCTACGTTAATCGTAAAACTTTTTTATCAAAACCAGGGAAATGCTGTTGCAGCTCTTTGCGAATTTCGACGTCAAAAGAAATTGCGTCGGAATCCAACGTTTCCACAAGGTGTGAGAGATATGATATCTCGATTTGAAAACACTGGGTGTTTAGGCGTTCATCGTGGCAGAGAGCGAAAGCCTATCAGCGAAGAAGTCGTTTCAGAAGTAACAA
Source organism: Dolomedes plantarius (assembly GCA_907164885.2). NCBI lineage: Eukaryota > Metazoa > Arthropoda > Arachnida > Araneae > Dolomedidae > Dolomedes > Dolomedes plantarius. The sequence goes on along the minus strand of OU015495.1, from coordinate 166,336,101 downwards.
CGACCATTGTCGAGCAGTCACTGACAAATGATGATGGAGTCAGCAGCGCACGTGCAGTGTCACGACAATTAGACGTACCGTATAGCAGAGTACAGAAGATCCTGAGAAAAATAGTGATATTTTTTCCGTATAAGATCAGCCACAAGCAGCATCTGCTTATTACCGACAATGACCATCGCTTATCTTTTGCCCTGACTTTTCTTGTTCGAATGGAAGTCGATGACTCCTGGCCGTGGAACATTCTCTGAAGTGACGAGGCTCATTTTCATCTGAACGGAACAGTGAACACCCAGAATTGTCGAATTTGGGCCTTGGAAAATCCACGTGTCTTCTAGACAATTCCGCAAAACTCTCCTAGAGTTACCGTCTGGTGTGGATACACTTCCCAATTTATCCTTGGACCATTCTTTTTCGAAGAACTTAAAGATAATGGCCCTATCACATGTTCTGTAACAGCGTTCAGATATCGTGACATGCTCAGCAGTTTCATTTTACCTCAACTCCAGCAGCGACAACGCCATGCGTCTATTCTATGCAGGATGGTGCCCTTCCACATAATGGACTGTGGGTGCGGAGGTTTTTGCGACAGAATTTTACGGATGACAGGGTGATTAGCCGATGTTTCTTACTCCTTGACCGGCTCGTTCTCCCGATCTCACCCGGTGGTATTTTTGGTTATGGGGCCATTTAAAGAACGTTGTTTATAGGTGGAATATTACAACTTTGGCTGACCTGAGGGAACGCATAACACTTTATGTTTGACAGATTACTGTTGACCAACTGTGGTCCGCTGTTGAACACGTTGTTCATCGCCTGCACATTTTACGTACTAGTGAGGGAGCCCAGATTGAACAATTTTCTTTACATCGCTAGACAGTATGTTGCAAATAAATTCTGCTTGAATTGGAATTTGTAGTTTGTTTAAATTATGTCCATGAAATGCGTCTCCTAGTGGACATATTTTCCTAGTGAACTTTTTTTCTCGGAATCTTTCAGCGCATCCTTTGAATTGTCTATCTGCAAAAGTTCAGCTCAATCCGCAATTTAGTTACAGCTACATAGGGCTCTGAATAGGCCAAGTTTAATTACCTGGTATATAACATTTATGTCACCTGTTATATAACACCGGGTATATAACATATTTTGCCGCCAATGACTGGTAACTTCTAACATTGGCCAAGTCATTTGGCCAAAAGAAACGGGAACTTACGAATATTTCGGGCCTTGACCTGCCATTTCGGGATGCCTCCGATAATGAATACCCAGTTGGCGAATATCCAAGAAGGGGATAAAGGTACGACAGTTGATCGTACTAGTTCTAACTCATGTCATGTTCTAACTCATGTTCGTCTGTAGACAAGTAATAGCCATCTTCTTTAATCGAAGCGATACGTTTTTTATGACCGAGACGGAGATTACATAATATCTTTTAAGCCGTCGGTAATCAACATTTTGCTGTTAACATATTCTTCCTTGCAAGATAACAAAGTTCTACAAAACTTCCCCTTTTGGACACTTTATCTTGGATAATTCTTGAACATTGATTCCTGGAAGCCTCGAGAATTGGCTGGTGAAAGCAAGATGAAGTCTCAAATGCTCGTTTATTTCGAGATTTGGCCACATGATATGATCAAAGATAGACGTGTCTAGCCTTTCGGAGAATCGGCAAGACTTCAGGCATCAGCCGTAACTAACACACACACACACACACACACACACACACACACATATATATATATATATATATATATATATATATATACACTCATGGACAAAAAATTAGCGCACCAAGAAATAATTGCGGGATCGTAACGAAACTTGCAATGAAGGTACATGTCGGGGAGATATGCAAATGATTAGAAATGCAGTGTGATTGCGCATTACGTATAGCCGGTAAAGGGCGTTGAACATCGTACTCTGTGGAGTATAAAACAGGTAACCAAAGCTTGCTTGAGTGTGCTGAATCATTTACAAACGAAGAGCTGAGATAGACATGCCATTACGCCGTGTTCGAAGGCAATATAAGCAGTTGTCTCAGTTTGAGAGGGGGAGAATCGTCGGCATGATGGAAGCTGGGTGGTCAGCTAGGCGAGTAGCTCGTCAATTAGGCCGCTCTGATTGTGTTGTGAGGAGGTGTTGGGACCAGTGGACCCGAGAGATGTCATGTACACGAAGACCAGGCTCAGGACGCCCTCGACAGACCAGTCGTCGAGAAGACCGCCACATCGTAAGAAATGCAAGCGTACAGCCAACTGCTTCATCGGCCGCCATACAGGCACAGGTAGCACCTTCACTAGGGGCCTCTGTGTCTTCTCGAACCATACGAAGGCGCCTGGCTGAAGGACAGTTGGTATCGCGGTGCCCATTACGTGTGCTGCCCTTGACGCCCACCCATCGACGCCTCCGTTTGGAGTTTTGCCGCGCAGAAGGAAACTGGAATGCAGTGGAATGGAACCATGTCGTCTTTAGCGACGAATCCAGATTCAGTGTCGGAAGTGATGACAATCGTGTTCGTGTGTGGAGAGCCCGTGGTGAACGCTTCAATCCTGCCTTTGCTGTACAGCGGCACATCGCTCCCACAGCTGGTGTGATGGTATGGGGTGCCATTGCCTACAATACACGGTCACCCCTAGTATTGTTCCGTGGCACCATGACAGCCCAGCGGTATGTTCATGAAATCCTGCAACCACATGTGTTGCCACTCATGCAACGGCTCCCAGGAGCCATTTTTCAACAAGACAATGCTCGGCCTCATACGGCAAGGGTGTCACAAGACTGTCTCCGCACTGTTACTACCCTTCCTTGGCCTGCCCAGATTTGTCTCCAATCGAGCATATCTGGGATCATTTGGGACGACGAGTTGGGCATCCCACGAGTTTGAACGAACTAGAGGCAAGGTTACAGCAAATATGGAACGAAATGTCTCAAGACATCATACAGAACTTGTATGACTCAATGCCCGATCGTATCGCATCGTGCATTCGCGCTAGAGGGGGTCCAACGGAGTATTAACTCCTCCGTTCTTTTACCTTTTTCTCTGAAATAAATTATCCTTTTTCTTTGATTTTATTATCATTTACTTATATTAAAGTAGTCATTACGTATGTAAAATTTCGTTGCATTTTGACGACTCCTTGGTGCGCTAATTTTTTTGTCCATGAGTGTATATATATATATATATATATATATATATATATATATATATATATATATATATATATATATATATATATATATATATATATATATACACGTATGTGTGTATGTAAATGTATTTATCAGTGAAACGATTTTCCTTAAAAAAATTTAAAATCTATAACAATAGACAGTAATTCCTCGATTTACGCGGTTAATTCGTTCCAGGACATTCCGCGTATGTAGAAGGAAAGTAAGTCGAAATGCGGTCGAAACTAGGTAATGCGTTCGCTTGTATCAGCACAAGAGTTATCAGCATGCGTTTGTGTTGGAGATCTTCAATTCAAATTATCAATAATTTCTCCGAAGTTTCTATTAAAACACCTCTTTCCTTTGAAATTATCGTCGATTGGATAGAAATATTATTCTTCGCATGTTGCATAGTCCGATCATTATCCTTAATCAGAGTTCTAACGTTCGACTAGTTCATACCGTATACACACTTAATATCTACAATTTTATGGGTAATCCTCACCTTTGAATGTTAAAATAATCGAACTTTACTTTTTTTGCATTTTTAGAATATTCCAACTAGAACATTGAAAACTATTGACATGAAAGAAGTAATTCCAATGTAAACATTACTATTGTGGGAAATTCAAAAGCCTTTTGTCTTGTAATGATCATTTTCATGCTTGAGCGATCTGCATAAAGAAAACTGCTGCAGGTATTGCTTTCATATTTTCAGGATAGGTGTATAATGATGCTACCAAAAATATGCACTTAATTGTTTCTTTTAAAAAATTATTTGACTATGAATTTATAGCATTTGACTTGTAATTTTTATGGGCTTTTTCAGTTTTTTTAAAATCTGATTGTCCTAGAGTAAATATTTTTAGGTGTTTTATAATTTAAATAGGTGTAGAAATATACGTAATGTTTTAGCATCACAAAAATGTAAAAAATGTTATTGAAGCTTAATTAGTGTTGTCGTAAGTCTGCGCGCAGTGTATCAGTATAAATTTGAAATTTTGAGAAAATACAGTCACTTCTTAATTCGTAATTAAAATTTTTATTAACTTGTAATAAAATTATTTCACCGAACATAATCTATAATGCTTAGAGAAGAAATACTGAAAATTTAATATATAATGGCCAATAACAAAAGAAAATTATAGAAATTCGAACGAACAGCAAAATATCTGTCTTTTCAACTTGTGAAAAGGCCCTTAAATAACATTTTCATGTCATTTAATGAGTTCAACTTTAGTTTCCATAGTAATTGTGCGTCTCTTTTTACATATGCTTATGGTGTGTATCTTTTTACGTTTTTCGGACTTTTTTTTATGGATTTTATGTTGCAATTTGTATCGAAAACTTACTTGAGTACTGCACGCCAAACACACAACTATTCGCTGTCACCTGACGGCACTTTTGACGTCAAACACACATGCAGGGCTGCCACTCATTCGTATCGGCTACGTAGCAGAACTGAAAACGTGCGAAACGACTGACGTGTACGAGATTTTAAAAAAATTAAAAATTGAAAGCGCATATCTACGAATCCGCGTAACTCGAGGACTTACTAGTTTGGGTCTTAATTTAAAAAAACCTCAAAATATTAATAATATTCAAGTATACACGTTATTATGTATTTTTTGTTAAGTCTCTACTCTCTACAGATGAAAAAAATCTTACTATCTTACTATTAACAGTTGAAGGCAAACAGACGTATGTTTGTTAGTAAGAAGACACGGGGACGGGCTAATCTCGCGAATCGAGCATAGCAGGATATCGTGACTGGTACCGATGGACGCGGACGGAATCGACAATTTGTTTCACGAAATCGACAATTTTGATGGACAAATATTTCGGTATTCTGCACTTATTAATGTCAATTTTTACGATTTATCGGCATTTTTTAGATGTTCAGCTTCCAAAATATACCAAATACGTTTAATAAAAAAAATGTTTTCATTCTAAAAAAGCGCCATAGTACCTTAATGTAACTGAATGCCGAGTTCGTAATTTTTCGACATATTATTTTACTCACTAATAATTCCACCAAGATCGTGAAATTTGATTCTAATTAATGAGGAAGTGATGAGGATTCTTCCGCCTCCAATTTTGAATTCATCAGAACTGTCTTTCTACTTTTTTAAGCACTTTTTCCCCCACAAGATTTAATATTTACATTCGGCCATGCTGCCAAAAGGAAAAATAGTTAGTTGAGAACGAGTCATTTAATAATTGAAATCCAGAAATAATTTTCAAGTACCATAAAAAATTTTTGTTTTAGGAAATGAGAAGTCAAAACCTTTAGATTTTTTTCTAATTGAATGAACTTCTTTTTTGTTTAAAAAGCAAAATTTGAAAACGGAAATTTGAAAGAATTATTTCGAAAGCCAAAAACCGAAATTTGAAAAAGAGAATTTTAAATAATTATTTCGTTTTTTGAAAATTCTAATATATTTTTAAAAGTGATTAAACAGTTTTTAATCTTTAAGAAATGAAACCATTTCATTTTAAATCGAAAAAACAACACATCGGGTTGCCACTCAGCGAGTTAACAGCTAAAGGTAAACACACGTATGTATGTTCGTTAGGGAGCAGTCCACGGGGACGAGCTAATCTCGCGAACCGAGCAGGATATCGCGACTGGTATCAATGGACGCGGGCGAGACGCGTGCACTGATGCCATCCTCAACTTTCAAAACTTTAAACTTTTTTAATTATTAAATTTCAACCGCTGAACTCAAAAGAATCGGACAACAGAAACAGCTGACATTCCGGGTGAGCCAGCCCCTTTCCGTTTCGCAAATTAACTCTATTTTCATGCATGCGAAATCAAACTTTTCCGTCCTCCAATCGACAATTTTTTTTATTTCCATGTGTTCTACAACTCTTCATCTTTAAGGATATACACATTTTTATAAAGTTAAAAATGTTTTTCATTGCAAACTAAGCTTTTCCCCCAAAGCCGTTTTCCGAATTTCATGAAATTGACAATTTTGATGGACAAATATTTCGGTTTTCTGCACCTATTAAAGTCAATTTTACGATTTATCGGCCTTTGCTAGATGTTCAGCTTTCAAAATATACCAAATACATTTAATAAAAAAATGTTATCATTCTATAAAAGCGTACTTACAAAACTTACTTTTGAAATTTCCCACGCTGATCGCCGTAGTATCTTAATGCAGCTGAATGCCGAGTTTGTAATTATTGGACTAAATATTTTACTCACTAATAATTCCGGCAAGTTCGTGAAATTTGTTTCTAATTAATAAGCAACTGATGAGGATCCTTCCGCCACCAAATTTGAATTCATCAGAACTGTCTTTCTATTTTTTAAAGAACTTTTTCCCCCCATGAGATTTAATATTTACATTCGGCCATGTTGCCAAAAGGAAAAAATATTAGTTGAGAACGAGTCTGAGAACGAGTCATTTAATAATTAAAATACAGAAATAATTTTAAAGTAGCAGAAATAATTTTAGTTTTAGGAAATGAGAAGTTAAAACCTTTAGAATTTTCTTCTAATTGAATGAACTTCTTTTTTGTTTAAAAAGCAAAATTTGATAACGGAAATTTGAAAGAATTATTTCAAAAGCCAAAAACCGAAATTTGAAAAAGGGAATTTTAAATAGTTACTTCGTTTTTCAAACATTCTAATATATTTTTAAAAAAGATTAAACAGTTTTTAATCTTTAAGAAATAAAACCATTTCATTTTAAATCGAAAAAGCAACACATCGGGTTGCCACTCAGCTAGTATTTCTTTAAAATCTGAAAAACAATCTGCATGAAACAGTAGAATCATAACTTAAAGTATAAGTCCGCAAGTTTTTGGGAGAAATATAAGCAAAGAAAAGAAAATTCCTGTTTATTTCCTTCATTTCGTAATTTCCTTTTTAAGAAAATGGTGTGTTCAGTAACTTAAATAAATCTTGTGAAGCATGCTGAGAAAAAAGCTTTAATCTACAAAAAAAAAAGTGTGATTGGCTGTATGGAAAATTCCAAATTGCAAATTTAAGAATTGTGCCACTCTTTGATTTCATTGTGATAATTAAGAAGCTGCGTGCTCTTCTTAATATCTCTTCTCGTCAAATAGTCGTCGTCACACTGGACTCAAAAATGTCTCTTTATAGATTCTTTAATTTACCAGTAAAGTGAGATCACACACTGTGCTAAGTATAACCGAAAAGAGTATAAACAATTCTTGAATGAATGAAGTACTTACAGCTTTTAAATAGTTTTTCTTCTCTTGCATCTCTAAAAAATAACTGGAAAGCCAAACCAAACTATTTATCATTATAATATGTTCATTCCCCACAAATAAAGCAAGAACAATAGAAAAACCTTAGCATGGGATTAACATATGATAATGAAAAAAGGGTGATTTTCTCACAGAATACATAAAAATTTTGCTAAATACAATCTTTGAAATAAATAGAGTAGCCGTTATCGCTATAATTCAATTACAGTTTTCCTTACTTAGTTTAAACAGGGACAAATGGCACTAATGTACATAACAACAATGAGCCTTTTTCTTTGGCGTGTGGAGAATCAATTTAGTTGAAAGCACTTACGAAGGTTGAGGAAAAACTAAATTGCTCAAACTAAGGAAGTTCTCTAAGTACATATATCAAAATAAAGAGTATTTGCAGAATGAATGCTAATAATAATAATAATAATAATAATATATAAATATGACGCTTATGTAAATTTCCATATAATTATGTTGCACGGCACGTTACAGGACAGAACTTCATAAAAGCAGCTTTTCTGAGAAAAGTTAGGGCAGAGAAAGTTAATGTGCTCATCGCTGTAAGACGTTAAACGGAACTGTAACTTTGTTACAGGTGATACAAATGTCTAGTAAGATACAATTAGATGACTTCTCGCGCAATAGAATAATTGGTAAGCTTGAAGAAGAGCACAGGGTGAATAGTATAGCCGAAAAGTTTGATATCGCCCATAGCATTGTTTCACTTGTGTGGAAGATCTTCAATGCGATAGGGACAGCTGTTAGAAAGATTGGTGGTGGTCGTCCACAGAAGACGACAAAGGATGACAAATATATTGTCCTATAAGCCAAAAGAGGCAGACGGCGGATAGCACGCAATATTGAAAACAACTGCAGATGGCCACAGGACAGAAAGTATCGTGGTTCACTATGGCCAGACGTTTGCATAAACGTGGCCTATTCGTCCGACGTCCAGAACGTTGCATCCTGCTAACGCCAGCACATCGGATACACCGTCTTAAATGGTGTCAAAGACCACAATGATTAGACTTCCCAGTAGTGGTGCACGGTACTCTTAATTGATGAGAGTCGCTTCAGTCTAACTAGCATATCTGTACGTCAGCTAATATGGTTAGAGTTGGGAGCGCGGTATCATCCACAAAACATTATCGAAAGAGATTGGCATGGAGGTGCGGGTGTCATGGTCTGAGGAGACATCTTGCTAAAAGCTCCTCATTTTGGAGTGTGGTTCAGTAACAGGAAACCGCTACTACAGTGAGGTGATCATTTCTCAAGTACATATTTTCCGAAGTGTCATTAGTTCTCAGTTCCATTTTATAGACGATAATGTCTGACTTCATCGTGCATATGCTGAGGATAAACTGTTGGGAAGTGAGGCCTGGTCTGGTTTGGTTTGGAGCGCTACGGTCAATTTTTTGCTACACGAGGACTAATTAGACCGGGACCTACTACTTAAAGCGGATTCAGAACGACTACAAATATCTATGCCAAGAGTGGGACTCGAATCCACAGACTTTGGTACCGTAAGCCAATGCCCTAGTCATTCGGCCATCGTCCGACATTGGAAAGCGAGGATATAACTCGTATGGATTGATCTGAAAAGTCCACAAACCTGAATGCAAAAGAACATTTGTGGGACGTTCGGGGGGAAGCCTTGCGACCCACATACCTCCACTTCACATTGGCCATGATCTAAAAAGAGCACTGAAAGAGGAGTCGACAATGTTGCCCAAACACCTCATAAATTCGTTTCAATCATAATTAGACGCTGCAAAGAAACCTTTGCGATTAAGGGACATCATAATCTGTAATAAACATCACCTCTTTGCTTAATTCCAAATTTGAGAAAAACGCATTTGTATGATGGTGTGTAATGCTTTCTACCTGTTTCTAAAGAAATTCTCCAAATCAACGTTTGTATTCTTTTTGCACGTGTTCTATTTCATTCCCCAATGTGATACAATGTGTGTACATACGTACTGAGGTTTCTGTGGTGTGATTTTCCTTTATTTAAGTTTTATTTTTAAATGACAGATATTGATATTGAAAAACTGCAGTATTTAGATTATAAATACTATAACTAAATGTTGTATCTTTATTGTACAAACAAATGTTTTTCGGAAAAGATTTAGAATTTTTATCTCTTAATTTTCTTGATTTTGATCGAATTTTTGTTTATCGTAAACCAAACGAAAATGACTCCTTTTGTAACGTTTGAACTGTTGAAGACTAGGTATTTTTATTAGCTTAATAAATTTGACTTACTTTCCTTTTTTTTAAATTTTAATACATCTAGATATAAAAATCAATAATTTTTCATATGCATTTACTTTTTAGGCTGGTACAAATTTCTATGTTTACAGTTACTATGTTACATAATTTTTTATCAAGCAACATAAATTAGTTTTATATTTTAATAATATGCAAATTTGTTTTTAATGGCAGTGAGGGAACCACAATTAATAGTTGGATGGGTTATCGGTGCGAAAACAATTAGTTAATGACATTTAATTACTCAACATTGTCCTTTGAGTGGTTTATTTAAATGCCTGAGTGGAAAGTTCAAAACCTGATTTTGTGAAGCAACCACAGGGTGACACTGTCAAAAAACCCTTTGAAGCCTGAAAATGGGTTGCAAAAATAATTTCAGCTTCTTTAGTTGCCCTTTTTTTCTACTGATTAAATTCATTGTTAATTGTCATCTTCCTCAAAAATAAAAAAATAAAAAGAATTCCATCGAAACTCCCAAGAAAGAAATTCTGCCTTCACCACGACACTAAGGGCCTGTTCACATAGGAGTCTGGTAGCGGAAGCTTAAAAAGAAAAATGGCGCTAAAGAGAACACAAACCAATCATAGACGTTATAAATTTCGTTGCTAATCGTTTGGAGGTTTTTCATTGGTTAAATATATGTATTTCAATACTTTAGCAATTCTATTACCGGAATCCTATGTGAACATGCCCTAACTCTCGACCCTTTCAATTTGCATCTTAAGTCTTCGGTATGTTTTGCAAAAGTCACTTTTTCGAAAGGATTTATGCTTTTAGAAAATTAAGTAAATTTGTGAATTTTTCGATGAGGTGTTAGCGAGTCACAAACAGAATTGTTAAAACTCAGGTACCTCCTATCAACCGTTAACTTTAAATCCCTGAGGTTGGAGGTTCAAAACGTTTCTCTATAACTTCCATGCTTTCGACACCATTCTTGTAAGAGGACATCTGTCACACTGCTGGTATCTTTTTTCCTCTCTTCTTTGGGCATTTCCTCCTGCCTTAGTCCGACAAAATATAAAATTCAAAATTTTCTTCTTATTGTTTGCTTTTATCTATTTATTAATAATATTATTAATGCTCAGAGATGCAACACAAGCCTTTTTGGTGAAAGGTAAACGAAATGCAGCAGCAATACATTTGGTATCGCACTATTGAAATTTCGCTTTTTCTATCGCTAAGTTGATGTCCTTGGTTGAGAAATTAGAATTCTGATCTTTTCCCTTAATTTTTCGCTAATGCTCTGACGTGCGTGTCTGTAGAGATTGCAATGATTTTTTCCTAAACAAAATTTGATTAATGCTCAGTGATGCAACACAAACCTTTTCGGTGAAAGGTAAACGAAAATCAGCAGCAATACATTTGGTATTGCGCTATTGAAATTTTGCTTTTTCCATCGCTAATTTGATATCCTTGGCTGGGAAATTAGAATTCTGATCTCCTTTACTCTTAAATGTTCGCTAATGCTCTGATGTGCGTGTCTGTAGACATTGCAATGATTTTTTCCTAAACAAAATGTGATTAATGCTCAGAGATGCAACACAAACCTTTTCTGTGAAAGGTAAACGAAAAGCAGCAGCAATACATTTGGTATCGTACTATTGAAATTTCGCCTTTTCTATCACTAATTTGATGTCCTTGACTGGGAAATTAGAATTCTGATCTCCTTAACGCTTAATTTTTCGCTAATGCTCTGATGTACGTGTCTGTAGAGATTGCAATGAATTTTTCCTAAACAAAATTTCATTAATGCTCAGAGGTGCAACACAAAACTTTTCTGTGAAAGGTAAACGAAAAGCAGCAGCAATACATTTGGTATCGCACTATTGAAATTTCGCTTTTTCTATCACTAATTTGATGTCCTTGGCTGGGAAATTTGAATTCTGATCTCCTTTACCCGTGTTTTTTGCTAATGCTCTGATGTGCGTGTCTATAGAGATTGCTGTGATTTTTTCCTAATTCTAAAGGTTCCGCCGACCACAGCGATAAACTTATACGGCATATTTAAAGTCGCTTGTGAACATATTACAATTTACAATTACAGCTTACATTATATACTAACAATTTTACATTTTTGATGCAATTTCAATTACCTTTTCAATTACAATAACATTTACCACTACATTATGGATACATTGCAATTTTGAATTACGATTTACTTTGTATACTCACAAATTACATTCAAGGTAAAATTTCAATACAATTACCTTACTCTTACAATTTTACATTTAAGATGCAATTTCAAACATAATTACACTTATTATTGCATTAAACAATTACATTACATACATATTACAATTGTATTACAAACGATTAACAAACAGGTCATAAGTAACTGGTCTGATTTTTTCCTAAACTAACTGGTATGATTTTTTTCCTAAGCAAAATGTGATTAATGCTCAGAGATGCAACACAAACCTTTTCTGTGAAAGGTAAACGAAAAGCAGCAGCAATACATTTGGTATCGCACTATTGAAATTTCGCTTTTTCTTTCACAAATTTGATGTCCTTGGCTGGGAAATTAGAATTCTGATCTCCTTTACCCGTGATTTTTTGCTAATGCTCTGATGTGCGTGTCTGTCGAGATTGCAATGTTTTTTTCCTAAACAAAATTTGATTTTTGACTCAAAAATAGCGTGTTTAGTTCTGATTTTTCTAAAAATATGCAAAGAAGTTTTCGGGTTTGTGAATAAACAAAATATGCTTAATAATACTTTTATATACTTGATCGTGACGTGACAACTCGTGTTAAAAGTTGTTTTGCCCCAGTTAGAAGGCAAACTCGTGCTCAAAGTTGCTAATAATGTTGTCAAAAATATGCATCAAAATAGTCCACCCACTTTCATTTCACAATCATGGATTCACGATGTCCTTGTTTGTCGTATATTCGAGGAAAAGGATCGTAATCGAAATCTTCACTGTAAAATGTTTTAAAATAGATAAGAGCCTTCGAAGTATATTTCATCGTCGAAGGGAAAGAATTGTCTAAAGGTGGGGTGACAAAAGGTGATTCGATGACTTTCACAGTATTCGATAATCTTGCGATAAAAGTTCAATAAGCTGTGGCGTTTATTGTAAGAAGGATTCAAATCGTTTTTATCTACAACACTTTTTAAGCTTTTTCTCCAGTTATTTTTCTTAGTGGAGTAGTGCTGACATACATTACTAATCATACAACTGAATGAAGAATAGCATAAATCGAGGAAAATGTGAAGAAAAAACATTAGGAAGAATGGTTCTAAATAACGGGATAAATTTAAATTTATCGCGATAAAATCTTTTCCAGAATAATTACCTTTAATCTATAATGACTCAAGAATATTCATGAATTAGTTAAAAACTAGTCGGAGATATTTTTATTTTATTTTTCAGTTTTCTTAGGGGATCATCGAGTTAATTGGCTGAAAAAATATCTTCCGTTTTCACAAAATACGTACGCATTAAAAAGAAAAGAAGTTATTATTCAGAAATCTTTATTAATTTTTTTTTCCTTATAATGAATATAGCGAATGTATTCACATCTAATTACTTATGTTCTAAAGATTTGGGAGAAATATTTCTTCTCGTGAACCAGTGGGTTTTAAATTTTTACTGGAGTAGGGCATTTATCAGTATGAAGTATCCTTAGGCTTAAATTTCAAAGTATCAATGCGTTGCTAATTTATTTCCCTGGATAAAAAACTTCCTGCTTCAATCATTTATCTTTAAATTGATTTAAGAAATATAACAATAGTTTCATATTGATGCTGTTCATGAACCAGTGACATTTCCAACTAGTTCATTATATCAAGGAAAGAGATAAAGATTGATAAGAAAGCTTGAAGCATTTTTCCTCAAGGGATGAATGGATGTTATCTAGTTTATTTTCCATTGCCTGTATGTGGCAAATTATACTAATATTTTCCTGGAGTTGTCAGATTGCCATAAAATGTTCGTACACCTGTTTGTTAAAATGATCACAGTTATCATTATTAAATTAAAAGCGGGGAAAAAGAGTCAATTCTGAAGGTGAATTTTTCTCCATAAAGCCAAATATATAGTCTTGCGGAGGGCGAAAATACCCTCTCTGAAAGAATAAAGAAACTCAACTTCCGAGGAGAAGCTTTTAATTTATTTTAAGGGAGGTAATTTTTTTTCATTCATTCATTTAAATTTTCATTCTCTGACTAAGTGTCCAGCATTTTTGAATATAAAAAAAATACAGACAAATAATTTCTGCAATTGTTTCCCTGTTACTATTAATTTTGTAATGATTATACTATTATCCTCAAGGGATGAATGGATGTTATCTAGTTTATTTTCCATTGCCTGTATATGGAAAAGTATACTAATCTTTTCCTTAAGTTGTCAGATTGCCATAAAATGTTCGTACACCTGTTTGTTAAAATGATCACAGTTATCATTATTAAATTAAAAGCGGGGAAAAAGAGTCATTTCTGAAGGGGAATTTTTCTCCATAAAGCCAAATATATAGTCTTGCGGAGGGCGAAAATACCCTCTTTGAAAGATTAAAAAAACTCAACTTCTGAGGAGACACTTTTAATTTATTTTAAGAGAGGTAACTTCTTTTCATGCATTCATTCAAATTACCATTCTCTGAATAAGTGTCCCGCATTTTTGAATATCAGAAAAATACAGGCAAATAACTTCTGCAATTGTTTCCCTGTTACTATTAATCTTTTAATGATTTAATTATTTTAAGCTTCATTATAAATGACTTTTAATGATTTTTCAATACAAAGTGAAACTTTTATTGTCGTCCAATCCTCTACACGCCCATATTTTGATCAGATCTGATTCAAGACTCCATAGAGTCATTGTTATGAAGATTATTCTGTTTCGAAGGCCACCCCTGAAAACAGCCACTATTTTTCGGAACCATTGCTGGTCGCCATACAGAAGCTTCTGTGTAATAAAACTGTTTAAGGAATGTGTCAGTGAATGTATTTTAATATTTTTCTATTTCTTTTTAATAATTTCTTAAACTTATATTAATTTCTGTTTTTTATTCCCTTTATCTAAACTTTAAGCCCACAAAAATTATCGAATGCTCGTAAATAGCCTTAAAAACAATTAATTTCCTATTAATTCCTGTAAAAATACTACAACAAATGCTTAAGGTTTGAACATATGGAAATTAACTAAAATATGGGCGAATCTTCATAGAATGTCGGATATGTTTTCATGATTTCTTTTATTCTCAAACGTTTAAGCAAAGTACTTTGAGGACAGTATTTTTATATATCTGTTAATTCAATCCACATTTATTTCGTTGATGATTCATTTCTCCTGGTGCAATTAAATTATGTTGCTCCTTTTGATGAAACAAATACTTTTATGAATTTTTAATTTCTATTTCATCCATTCTGCTTCTTAATGTTGCATTCCAAGGGAATATTATGTAGTTAAGTTCTCCAGTGACACTGCATCAAACGCATATGAACTGAAAAAGAAGTTTATCTTCAGGTGCGTTCTTGCAGCCAGGTATTTCTTAAATTGGAAATTCTAATTCTTAGAGAGCAATTGTCTGAATATTACACTCTAAATAAGATATAAAACTGACAATTAAGAGCTAGAAAATAAAGAGTATTCATTGAGACTAATATAAATATTTCCCTTTGATGTTCGCCAATGTCTAATTTTGGTATTCAAATTAGAGGAATTTTCAAACATGCAACATTCAGTACTCTAGTTCATTAAAGCTAGACTAATGCACGCCTAATTCAAAGTAGTAAGTAATGATATCATCCATACAAGATAGTTTATTTTCACGTAGATTGTAAAAATCTCTTAATCAATTTTCATATACAATGTCAAAACTGCCCCGACATTAAGTTTAAGGATTCTTGAAGTTATTTTCCTTCCAATTTATGGAAGTCGGTAACTCTGAAAAGCTCCTGATAGCCATACAAGCCCTTACAAGCAAAACCGAGCAATTGTTTGAAAGAGAAAAGCGGTATTACCCTCCAACCCTAACAGCCCTCCACCTCCCCACACCGCAAAAAAATCAATTTTTTCTTAATTTCACAGCAGATCTCAAACATATTCGCAAATAGATGATTGACAACTCAACAGCACCAATCTCTGTGACCATCTTCCCTCTGGACTACACTTGCAGTTTACCTTCAAAATATACTGCTGGCCACCCAAATAGCAACACCTAGAAAGACAAGAGATATCACAACAAAATTTATTTTGTAGATAACATGTTGACCAAGTATCAAATGATTAAATTTATAGACTTCTGTGAAGTGTGGTTCCTGCCAAAATCAGTAGCCAGAGTAGCCGCCATTGTTGGAGATCACCGCTGCCACACGCCTCGGCATTGATTCAAAGAGACTTTGGATGAGTTCTTGACGTACAGCAGACCAAGCAGCTTCCACACGTTGCCAAATTTGATCTGCTGTGGCAGCTGGGGATGGAATCTGGGTCAATCGTAGAGCAATCATGGACCACATGTTTTCTATCGGCGAAAGATCCGGAGAGCGAGGCGGCCAGGGAAGCAATTCAATCTGGCGATTGACGAAGCACCGTTGGACAATGCGTGCCACGTGTGGTCGCGCATTATCCTGTTGAAATATGGCTGTGGGCAAGCCCTGAAGGTAAGGAAGGACAACTGGCTCCAACACCTCGGAGATGTAGCGCTGGCTGTTTAAAGTACCGGCAATGCGTACTAGAGGTGTGCGAGAGTGATATCCAATACCGCCCCATACCATAATACCCGGTGCAGGACCAGTGTGGCGGTGCATAACGCAGCTGTTCAGCATCCTCTCTTCACGGTGTCTCCAGACTCGAATGCGACCATCGTGGTGTTGCAGACAGAAGCGTGACTCGTCAGTAAAGACAATTTCATTCCATTCTGCCGTCCACATCCTTCTGTCATCCCACCATTGGCGGCGGAGACGTCTGTGGTTCTGCGTCAAGGGTAGACAAAGCAATGGACGTGTTGCGGACAGACCACTCTGCTGTAAACGGCGTCGAATGGTGCGCGCAGACACTGGATGATGCGTTACAGACTGCATGTGCTGTGCTATGGTTCGTGATGTGACTGAGCGATCCGTCACTGCCATGCGCACAATTTGCCTGTCATCACGTGAAGTGGTGCGCTGAGGTGGATGCGATCGAACACACCGTTTCGTCGTACCCTCCTGCATCCAACGATCATATATCCGCATTACAGTTGTTTGGTTTCGTCCAACACGACTATCGAGTTCCCTGAAAGATAATCCACAATCTCGGTAGGCCACTATCCTTCCTCTGTCGAACTCGGATACTTGATCAAAAGATGATCGCTGTTTTCGACGAGGCATAATTGATCGTTTTTTTTGAAAAAACCACAAGAAAAACACAATTGCCGAACTTGAAATCGTCGAAATCTCCAAGCCTTAAATAGCTCTTTGAAGTGTCGTCACAGGCGCGCGTGATGTGCGTCTGCGCTGAAATTCTAATCATTTGCATATCTCACCTCCGCTAATGCAAGTTGTAAATTTCATGTTATTTGCATGTTTTCTTCAATGTGTTGCATTTACAGTGGCCAGCAGTGTATTTTATGTTCAGATCGTGCTCAGCTGTATTAATCCTAAGAAAGAAGCTCTTATTTATATCACTCAATTACTATCACCTGACGATGAAACTGTGCTTGGCGTATTGGTGAATCTGTTAGAGGAGTTATGGCTGAATGGACAAAGAAGCGAACGCGTGACTTGTGCGTCATAACAAGAATGGATCAAGCATATAGTTCCCCCCAAAAATGTCAAAAATTTTTAGGTGAACTTCATGGCAACCAGCAGCGACTGGGGGGGGGGGATGCAAAAGAATCAAATACGACTTTTTCAATTACGTACAATCTACATTTCGGTGTAAAACTCTCTTCGCTATTTCTTCTTACACATGTCGAATATAATCCCATTTAAGTTTTCTTTACTTCCAGAAATTATGTCATCGCTCTCTCTGCCTTCTCCTACAATGCAGCATACAAGACTTTAGAGAAACCACTTCGTATGAAACTGTCGACAGCGGGAAAAAAAAATTTATTTTTTTAAAGTTTACATTCAGCCAGGAAAAAATACCTTTTTTAATAAATTCCCGATTTTAAACGTGAACATCAAACATGACACTGCCGACTTTAGTACGCTGGAGAAAACGCAATACTTAAAGCTGACTTATTCAAAATCTTCAAAAAAAAAAACTCATTCCGGTAAATGCAGCCCACAACTGTATAAAAAAGGTATTTTCAATCATAACCAGGGAAAATTTTAGATGGAAAGAGGATGACAAATTAGCGTAAGACAATAAATTGTCATTAAATGCAACACTCTACATCGTTCGTTCATAGAAATGTCATGGAAAAAATCAGAGCTTGAGGTAAGGAAAAATCAGAGCTAAGGACTTGATTTTGTTTTATTATGGTTTTTCTTGGTATGAAATGTTCATCACTGCTCACTGCGTTGATGATGTATATTGTTACAATTAGTGGCTCTGTAACAAATTTGATTCTACCTCTGTAATTGATTTATTGTATGGAATAACTAGTACGTTATTAAATAACTATAAAGTATGTAAGAAAAATTATTGATTTGATCATTTTATCTTCAAATATGCGCAAACAGAGTAAAAAAAGTAACATAAATTTTTAATGACAAATAATTTTTATATAGTACGTCACTCTGTACAGAATAATTATTCAAGTGAAAAATACAAAATAAGTATATCGAGTAAAAATCTATTTGGCTTTGTACAAAAACTCCCATGCAAAGACACGGAGCAATCTTTCTATATAGCATACGGCTCAAATTACATTTCCATGTAACAGTTTGGATACGATAAAATAACAAAGAAATTTGTCAGTATTTCAGCTTCAGATATAAACAATATGTATCATATTCTGTGCTTGGTTTGTATTTCAAAAAATCACGCTTCCTGTTTTTCCTCTAAATTACAGAAACACCGGTCATATTCTAAACACTAAAACATTTCTCATTTTTTTAATTGCATGTTTATTACATACATCCATGACTAGTGGCACCGCAGATAACATCCATGCCCCACCAAGAGACCAAGCTGTCCTGTTTAAACTAGTGTACAAAACAGACCCCAGAATTAAGGTTCTGCTCTTCTGTTCCATTCTACTACCCCATTCAGGACAGAGAAGTTAAAGATGAATGCAAGAACCCAGCCCAGTATTTGTATGAACTGAAAGGAAACAAAATTATGTAATCCAATCAAAGCAACGACTGTAAACCTTTGTTGAAAATTTACTATGTTATTAGTTTAAAGACATTAGTTTAATCAATAGAATGGCAATGTTGAAAGCTTAAATAAAGGAAAATTTAATGCTTTCATCGGCAATTGACATTACATATTTTACATACTTAATAAGTTTCTGAAAATATCTGGTAAAACTTTAAGCCGATCAAAATGATCAGGAGTCTGAACGTATTTTTATACCTGGGGCCACAATGTCTTAGAAAAAGGACTACTATTAAAAATAGGGGGCAAACCAATTCCTGAGAGTGTGAAATAAGAATTTCATTTAGCCATAAACGAAAAAATAAGTTAAAGAAAAAAATTCCACTTCGATTCATGAAACCTACAATGCAGCAACCTTATCTACTAATGAATCATCTATTTACAAGTTTTACCTATGGCTGAATAAAATTTTTATAGCTTTATTATTAATCATATTAGAAGGCATTTTTCCCGGTACATTTTTTTCGGCTTCATGTTAAATAACTCATTAATCAACCTACCACACAATCCAAATTTTAGATGTTAAATAATTTTATTGAAGAAAGACTTTAATTACTGGAGGAATTTTAAGATTAGGTTTTGTGGCTAGAAGATATCCCGACAGGAGACCTATGCAGTATGGAAAACCTTGGACAAAAGGCCTTAAGTAAAAAGGAGCCCAATAACCTATCCTTTTTCCTACAATTGTAAAAAATCAGCAATGCATTTGTTACCAATAAAACATTAAAAAGCAATAACTATTGCAACAACTGATATAACTAATTAAAAGGATATTTTAAATCAGAGAAACCGATAACCAAAATACTGAATAATGTATAAACGATTTCATATTACTGTGGTATTAAGCCAGTGCGACATTACATCGAACATTGCTTTTTGAAGGAAAATAAACTTTTAACTGTAGGAATCATAGTTTTATTCTTATTTAAAAAAGAGAAATAAGAGTAAACTTCCAACTCCTTTCTAACAATTACAAGTCAGAAATTTATTTTTATTTATCTACACTAAAAAACCAATTTTAAATCTGTGGCATAATATACGATATAAAATTTAAGATAGTGTCAAGCTTATTTCTAAGTAAATGTCTGTATCCGGCAGTTTATTTGGTGCTGATTGTAAAATAAATTAAAATGTTTAACATGCATATATTTCTGCTATTCTTTTCACAGAAATTTCAGAGACTACGCAAAATAAAATGTCATTGCTTCTGCTTGAAAGTTTCTTTTCTTTAAATTACTCGTAAAGTAAAAATGCGGGCATAATTGAAGTGAAAGAACTGAAATGGCTTGAAGTTCACATGTAAGGAACTTGGACAATTAGCAACGAGGAAATAATAGTTCATCTTCGATAGACTCGTACACTCACGAATTATATGCGCAATTTTACAGTACCAATTTTGGAGGTGAAGGAGTTCAAGGCCACACGGATAAAGAGAATAAGGCCATACGATGATAAGGAAGAAATGTATACTGTTAAACACAAAGTTTTGATGATTATATCAGAAATTTCAATAATAGCATAAATCTAAGCGAGTGTGAATTTTTGAAACCGATGAAAATTTAAAGAGATATTTCAGAGCCTGGAAATTTGACAGGGATGAAAGTACTTATTTCAAAGACTCTGAAAATCAAAATATGAAATATGTTCCAAATAAAGTGCATAATTTTCGAGGAAATGCACAGATGATATTATTAGTTATTTTTTTTATTAGCTCCAGGTATTTTGATCTAAATGTATGTACACGCAAATCCAGAAGCACTATGTATATTGAAATTTGAACATACGGAAAATATTCCAATTATTTTCTCATTACGTCATGAATTTTGAGAATTCTTGGAATAGAATTTTAAAAAATTCCATTCCAAGCAAATTCCTAAAGGTCATGAAATAAAGTGATCCTGGTGGTTTCATAGAGAATTTTTGATACATAAATTTATTCTTGTTTATAAACTTAAGTTAAAAAGCTACATATTTTCTAACCCCAAAACACAAAATGAATAGATAACAAATGGAGGAAATCGAGCTATTTTAAAACTCACCACAAATAATTTGCTTAGATATTACCGTACAAGATTAGAGCATTATCGAGTCCATACACAAACTCTGTATGTACAGAATATTTATGATCCCCATTAAAGCAGTATTGAACACAAAAACAAATGTCAGACACGCAATTTCAAACTCTTTATACGAATACCACAGTTTAAGATCCGTTGAGATTTAAGTGAAAATCTAAATGCACAAACATATGTCGTGGGAAATTCCTATAAGTGAATTTTATTCATAAAGAGAAAGCTGTTTTCCCTTTTACGATAACACTCTGAAAATAAGCCAAGCATTTTCAAATTGACATTAAACTGTTTGTATGCTTAGTATTCAGATAAGCTGTTGGTTTTTCCGTAAATAGTGTACCTTTCTGGATAATTTATACCTTTGATGAAATCAAAGGTATCTTTGTCATCTTTGATCCATGAAGCCACATGAAGTTTTCAAAAGTTTTCCTTTATACATTGACTATCTGAATACCCGTACTTCGCTAGTACGGGTATAGTTCGCTGTATAGTTCGCTAGTACCAGTATTTGCCGATGTGAAAGCGGTTTATTGTTGTTCACTCAACCCGACTACTCCACTGTGGCATGCCGGTTCTGGTCATCACCCACGGTGCTGGGCCGGTATGTTACCCCCCCCCCCCACACACACATATAATAATAATAATATATATATATATATATATATATATATATATATATATATATATATATATATATATATATATATATATAAAAGAGCTTGTCTGTTCGTTTGTCCGCTATAGAATCATAGACTGTTTCAGCCACCGGGACCAAATTCGGCACAGTTAATGTTTTGGACCCGAGAAATTTAAATCAGGAAAAACGATATTTGGAACTCAATTAGTTTTTTTAAAATTAATTTTTTAATGTTTTTGTACCCGATAGAGGTGCGTCTACCCCCTGTGGTTTCCCCTGAACCAGCTGCGTTAAAAGGGGTGGTTTGAGGATGACGGAGGGGAGGGGGCAAATTCCAAACAGCGGGAGAAAGAGGGTTGGGAATGACCTTAAAATCAGACGAAGGTCTGCAGGCTCAAAGTTTCTTTCTTTCTTATTGTTTGTATATCATTTCAGTAGAAATGTGCTAAGCGCATTCTGTCTGGCCAGATGAATGTGAAGAGCGGGAGTGCAGCCCAATATTTTTTTATGGAATGCATGAAATATTTTATATCTATATATCTACCCGGGCAACGCCGGGCAATAATGCTAGTATATATATATATATATATATGTAACAAGAAAACTCGACGTCCTAAATTACTTTACTTTAAAACATAGTCTAAATTCTCTTTTTAATAAAGCACGACCCCTTTTCCAAAATTTGCGACCTAAAAGTAAAGTAAGTACAATTTATCGCAGCCCTGCAGATCATTAAGCAGGCATGTGAAGTCGGAACTCAATAACATTCCCAGATATGAGTGTTCGAAAGTTTATGAGATTCCGAATGTCCGTATAGTGTCAAAATTCTTGAAGAGCCCTCGAAACACTCTGAAATTATGTCTTTTTAACGTCAAAAACCCACTTTACAAGAACTTTATGGGCCACTTATCCTATGCCCAGTTCAACAGGTCTCAGCACTAGCAAGCGCGGAATTTATCAGTCCCCGGGAAACTTAAGTGGACACGTGAACTCCACGAATGTAAAAAACACCCATTTAATATTGCATGAACGCAAGACTTTTCCCTCTTCTCGTTGCTAACTCTTGTCGCTATCGGACATGCTGTCCGCTCTCTCTTCGTTTCTAACTGCTGTTGATGTAATCGGCGTCCCGTCCTGGCAAAGGCGCCGGGCAAATCATGTAGCCACTGCAGCTAATACCCTCGCGATACTTCAGAAGTAAATAAAGGTGATGTCCTGGATATCGTGCAATGTGTGATTCTCTTCTATGGCTCCATGTCTTTATCTACAAAATTTAGTAAGTGCTTTCCTGGATCAACACTACGCCCGACTGCATCTCTCCAATTTGTGCGCAGCGATTTACTGTATGATTCACTCCTCGTGCCCGACTGCATCTAAATTTCCCAAATGTGATTATTATCACATATATATATATATATACTGGGTGACCTAAAAGTAACCGACGATTTGAAAAATCATTTAAAGAAAAACGGAAGGCGATAGAAATGTACGGTTTGCTGCATTCTGCTTAGGTAACCGGGGAATTTATTCTCAACAATTTTTAAAATTAGTTACAAAGTTCGTCAACAGATGGCGCTGCTGACTAGGAAAAACTATAGAACAATGTAAAAATATTCATTAATGTCAAAACTCTTTGGCTTTACTCTGATGTCTGTCAAATTAAACGCATCTCTTCGTAGGTCATGATTAGCGCCCTTTACAAATACGCTCTTTCCAGCGTGAAACCACGATCCCACGCGATTGAGTGCACGTGTGAAGGTGTCGGAGAGGAAGGGAAAGCTGCTTTGGAGCGTACTGCAAGTTTTCTCGCGTGCAATCCCGTACGCTCCAATCACTCCAAGAGCGTACGTGTAAAGGGCGCTATTATCTTGCTTCGTACTTTCACGGGCAACGTTCGAGCAACGTTCGGGCTTTCACGTGCTTCGTCTTTCGTAATTTTACTAGGTAGCAATTCTATTCAAATGAGTTTCAAGCATACAGAACACCCTGGTAAAGCTCACCATACTTGTCAGGTAAGAATAGGTCAAGATTAGAGAAATTAGAATAACCCGGTCTAGGCAGAATTTTTGTTAGATGAAATAACTAATATTCATAGCATGAAAGTGGAGATTTCATCGGCGCAATCATTTTGCAATTTAAACCGGGACGTTATGTGTTTTTCATGCCCTTTCTTGACCAAAAAAGGATACCAAGTTATAGAGATAAAGATGTGATTCAAAATTAAACTTCTATTATGAAATTAATTCCAACCCTTCACTCTATTCTTTCTTAACTCACATCTCGCATTTTTTATATTATTTTCCCCTTTAAGTGTAACTCAATGATTTACCCAAAGGCTACAAATTCCCATTTCATGATGCTACGCAGTCCTACAGTCAAGAAAAATAGAGGAAAATCCAGATAAAGTTGAATTGCCGTAACCCTAGGGGAAAGTGCGGCTTGATCAGCAGTTGCTGCAGCACAGTCAAAGTTATTCCAAGCCAATGAATCACATTACGTAGGTAAACCTTGAACTAAAGAGCTTTTTTACTACTTACGCATATGTCATAGTTAGAGTGGCGTCATCTTCCGCCACTCTAACTACATGACGGTACTAATTTTATTTTATACAAAGTAAAACAATAGAGGAAAATTCAAAACAACTGATTTTTGCACTCTTCCGTATACGTGCGAACTATTCTTCACCCTTCGTCACTCTCATTTCCTATTCGTTCTTCTTACCTTTAGAGTCACCTTATCCTAACCTTAAAGCATAGGATGGGACTGATTTATTTAAGATAATGCAAAATAGTTAGTGATATTTCAACATAAATAATTTTTGTATGTTTCCTAGAGTGGGTAATCTTTATCAGAATCTATAGAACTCCTCACTTCCCCATAATATTCCCTTACGAGAAAGCATATTTTCTTGATTGATACAACCCTGAATAGATACAACCCTTTGTTAAAACATATCAGGAAAAGTTCGTTATGGTTTGTCAATTAACATTAAATTATTGTTTTGGGAAAATAATCGCTTAAAATATTGACAAACGAATTATATTTTTGAAAGAAAGTTTTCTTTTCCCTGAACCTTGCAAAACATATGCTTTTTTCAAAACATACGTCTGCAAAACATATGTAAAAACATATGTTTTGCAGACTACAGAGTTGCCTCTGTTACTTTAATTCAACAGAAAAATAAAATGATAGCGATTTAAACTGTTAGAGACACTGAATCAGACGATAAATCGTTCTCTTATTTATTTTCTTGGAATAGTTCTACGTCCCTTAAAAATAAGAATTTTTATTAATAAATTTCTTTAGGCTGCTGATTATCACCGTGTCAATTCTTCGGGATAGCCAACACATCTACAAATAGGGATACTTAGAAGTTTTCTGAAATGAAGCATATCGGCCGGCTGGTTTCTTGGTCTACCTTGTGCATTCTAGACGGGTAGCAAATCAGGTTTGGATAAAATTGTCCGAAGATGCTTAGTCGAATTTCAGACCTGAGGAGCAGAAGCAGTTCTAAGAAGCACTGGGCTGAGAATTTTAACAATACGTTTGAGTCAATTCGACATTTCGTTTAAATTTGATCGGTTAGGAATGAATAGACTATTGATTATAAATGATAAAATTTTCAGGTATAGGTAAATAAATTATTTTAAAGCATATAGAGAAGCCTTTAAGTTTAAAGCCCCGAGCTCTTTCGAGTGATTCTTTGTTTAGGATAAGATTTCGTTGTTTAGGTATTAAACTTGTTATATTTGTTATATATGTAACTTGTTATACTTGTTATATTATATTTGTTTAGGTAAGAAACGATTTCTTTGTTTAGGTATTTGTTTCCAAGGTCTCTGTCTAAAGGTCTCTGTCCAAGGTCTCTTTTTTACTTTCGTGATTCAGTGTATTGCTTTTACGACGGTAAACTAGATTTTTTACCCTGAAATTCTTACCTTTTTTTGAAAATAATTTTAAATCTAATCTGAGAACTTCATAGTAGATTAGGTAATTTTTTAGTGTTATTATTATTTCATACTATGAATGTGAACTAAAACGAATAATTGTTCCAGATTTTCATCAAATAGCATTCCTTGCTTGGATTGGAAGGATGATCGTTTTTATTTGTAGCCGAGATCTTATATACAGCCTTCAGGTCTATTACAAAACTGTGTTTGTACTTATCAATTTATTGAAAATTAATTTTTGAATTTTATGTATATCTCTGGGAAGTCATAGTAGGGTTCTAAAAAACCTATGCTATGAACTAGGTTAACTAAGGTTAGCTTAACTATTGATTAAAAATATATTTGAAGATAATTTTACGAGATGTATTTTTTCTATGAACTTTAATAAATATTTTAAATAATTTTTATTTGGAATCCGACAAACAAGAGGACAAGAGGGAAGGTTTACAGTGATACAGCATATGGATGCACAGATCAAGATGGAAAATACTCAACAGTGGACAGATATATATCAGTATTATTTAAATGTTTAATATCAATTTGTTTCATAATTTTAATAACTAAATATCTTCTTAAATCGATGATATGCATAATTTTTCTTTCAGATTACCTTTTCTTTTTATTTCAAAATAAATTATCAAGAATTATAACTGATTAGTAATTATAATGGAAGTGCTCTTTTAATGTTCCTTATAATGATGTTAAAGATGAAAAGTATTGAACGCATATTGGTAAATAATACTGAATATGAACAGAATTTATGCTTCGGTTACAGTAGTTACCTACCTGTATAAAATATGAGTTGCTATTATGAACACTTCTTTACACGAGTAATTATATTCTCGTTGCCTCTCCGAGCTGATATGCATTTAAAGAAACTCTTTTAGATACTCTTAAAGAAATCTATAGATTTTTATACACTACGTTGAAACCACGATAATTCATTTCACCACGCATCAAAAAGAAAAAAATTATAAATTAAAAGAAAATCGCCCAAAAAAGGTAAACAGGCTCCTGACGAGGGAATGTTTTTTCTTCCTAATGCGGAGGCACTTATCGTGAGGTGATTCGCCTTTTGTTATTCACCGCGAAGCCTTGGTGGCTGCTTTATTGTGGGAGCATCATTTAGGTGAGCTAGCGTTACTCCCTGTGAAGGGACAACACGGTAATGACTAAGCCTTGTCATACAAAGAGCAAGAGTGAAAGATATAAAAGCTATAAAAGCTATAAGGGTAACATGGTTCCACCAAAGTCTGTTCCTGATGAGATAATAGGCAAATGTCCAGGAAAATGCAATTTATCTATTGCTGATGGAACAAAAAAAATCAGATATAGAATTATTTTTTATTCGTTAGATACTAAAAACAATCTAGATATATGCTTGCAAACATTGATAGAAGCAAGAGAAATTAAGCGTAGAGTTCCAAGAAACACTCATTTTTCAAAAAGAAGAAATAAATCATTTGTGTACAGTATTAAGATCAATGGTGTTCTTGCTCCAGTTTGCAAAAAGGTTTTTTTTTACAAATCCATGGAATTTCTCGTGATCGAGTTGGAAGGCTTAATAAACTTTTAGTCCAGAATAAAACACCTGTCGGTATGATAATCAAGAAACGTAGTGGAAATGCCATAGGAGGTAATATGTGTGTTCTTATACATCAGGGATTCCCAAACTTATTTCGTCGACCGCCCCCTTTTCAGAGAAAAAATTACGCGCCGCCCCCCTGGAAATTTACCTTCATATGCGAGTAAACACACATACAATGGCAATTTTCGGCCTTTTTATGTATATATCTTTCTACCTATATAGAACATAGTAAATAAATATGTTGTTGTAAATAAGACAACTTGAAGCTTAAAATTAAAAACTTATTTATTAAAATCAACCATAGTTACATTCGCATTACACACGGGAAATTAAGATAATGAAGGATAATAATCGTTTTGTAAATATTACAAATAACAGTAAAACTAATGAGAAGGATGAACTTGGTGCACAGCAATCAATTTATTTATATTTGGCTCAGTTTTAGTCAGCAACATGCTAAAATCACCGCGATTAGCAATTTACAGTCGGTTTCTGTTTTAGTTGTGATCGCACTGAACCCACGTTCCACTAAATATGATGAAGAAAATGTTATTAAAAATGTTTGTGCCACAGCCCATAATCAAGGTTAAAGTGTCAGTATCTCTTTTTACAGCCACAACTGTTGATAGTAGTGTTTAAATTTAAATTTTAATTCTTCACTTTTATTGTAATTTTACAGATTCTTCCGAGTTTGATCCTCGAAAACCCTATCGTGTATGTTTATTTTAAGTATGTGTTCAAACCGTTGGTTGAATTAAGAATGGAGTGCTTCCAAATGTTGAGAATAGATAAGCATGCCTTCATCATCATTTTCTATTGCTAATAACTGGTTGAATTCTCCATCTTCCTAAATAAATTTTAATACAAGTTTTGCCACAAACGCGAAAATCCCAGTTTTAGATTTTCTTAAATCGCCTTACAGTTTTTGATTTGCGTCATTGAATCTATTTAACAAGTCTTTCAAATTAGGCCATGTCACTTTTGGAATCAATAAAGTGGACTGAAATAGTTTCATCGATTGAAAACTTTCGCTCGCATTCGCTTCAAGATACTAGAATTGTTGACATTGTAACTGTTAAAAGTAATAGCTTCTATGCTACTATTTTTTTTCTCATAAATACACTGATGGCCTTTAAAATTGCAGTACCAAGAAGGAGGCATGCTACAAACGTTAAATTCGCATGACAGGAAGAAGATGTTGGGATATGAAAGTTATTAGCATTTACGTGCAATCGAACGAGGCAGGAGGGAGAAACGACATTTCAAACTCTGTTTAAAATGCAAATTACGCACCGGGTTTCTCATTTTCCCCCGCGTTGGAAAAATTCTATAATTGTTCCCATCCACAAACCTGGAAAGCCACCTGACTTATCGCCAAATAAGCCTACTCAACACCCTCAGTAAATTAACAGAAAAATTTATTGCTAAAGAAATTAATGACCGCCTTAATGAAAATAATTCCATCGTCCCATATCAATTTGGTTTTTTCGGCCCCCCCCATCAAGTATATAGAATAACTGAACACCTAGCCAAAGCCAAATCAAACAAAAATTCTACTGCTGCCCTTATCCTCGACATTCAACGTGCATTCGATAAAGTTTACATCCCCGGTTTAATTTATAAAATAATCAACTATAACTTTCCCCCGCACATCACCAGGTTAATCATTTCTTACCTTAGCAATAGAACCTTCGAAGTCAAAAATAATAATATAATTTCAGATAAAAAAACCCATTCTTAGTGGAGTTCCCCAAGGCGCGATTTTATCAACTCAATTGTTCAACTTATACATTAACTATTTACCATTAATTCTAACCTAGCCATCTTCGCTGACGACACCGCCATTTACTGTACCAATAAAAATGTTAAATATCCCGTTACCACTCTTAACAAACACATAACTCGCATCTCCACCTGGCTCAACAAATGGAACATCAACACCGATAAATGCGTAGCTGTCATGTTCACTCATAAAAATACCTCATCATATCGTAATAATAATATCAAAATAGGAAACACTACTATCCCCTGGTCAGACACTGTTAAACATCTCGGCGTCCATCTTGTAAAAGACAAACACCACATAATACAGAGTAGGATTAAATTTCGAGCAGCTAGAAGATTTTTTTACCCCTTAATCGCTCGAAATAGCAAATTATGCATTAAGAATAAATTGCTCATCTACAAATCTTTCTTAAGACCTCTTTTAACGTACGGTTGGTCATATGCGGCAGTTTCCAGCATAAATCACCTCACAGTATGCCAAAACACAACTGTCAAATTGTTGACGAACCATGGTACTTTAGGAACATTGATCTTCAAAATGAATTAATTCTGGTCACTCTTCCAAATTACCGTAAAAAATTAGCAACAAGCTTCTTTGAAACCATCGATAACGAAGTTTTTTTGGAAAACTTCCGACTATGACCCAGCCACATCTGAGAACAAGAAACGGCCTCGTGCCGTTCTTGTTCGTTAATTCCCTTTCCTTTTTTTCTTATATATATATATATATATATATATATATATATATATATATATATATATATACCGGGTGGCCATAATTAAACCGACAGTGCTCAAAGTGTACTGTAGCGCGATCTATTTGCGAGAATGACGCCACATTTTGTAGGAAGATTAAACAAGACGGGGGACGAAGGATTCCGCGAAAAAATAAATTAGTTCCAAAAGTCACCGCTAGGGGAATATTTAGCTATGTGTAATAGAAAGTAGAGTGTTAACAAATGCAAAAATAATGCGGAATAAAATTCCCTTTTATTATGCACATTTTCTTATTTAGTTCAAGTGCAATATGGCAACACTTTTAAAAAAGTGTAAAATCTACATAAACACCGATAAAGTCTCGTGATCTGCAATATCACGTACGCGGAGCAGAAGAAGAAGTTCTTTATTCAAATTTCACGTTACATCCATTGGCACAGTGCCAGCTGCTTGGGTTTTAAAAGGCAATGTGTTACGTTTCGAATCAATCGGATTGAAAGTTTATGCGCAATGTCTCCTTCTTTAGTCGAGCGTGCGTTACTTATCAAATTCTTTTACCTCAACCAGTGCATCGCGCCAGCCGCTCTTCGTGCTTTTAGAACGCACAAAAAAATGCGTAAAGGTAACGGTCCTGTGTCAGTTAATGGGCTAAAAGCAATGGTTGCGACGTTTGAGAAAACAGGTTCTCTGAAGGTTCAGTCAGGCAGAGGACGAAAACCTGTACCACAGGATACAATCGAAGCAGTTGCCACGGCGATTGTCGACAGAGGACCAGACAATATTGCTGCCACCTCTAGCGCTCGTGGATTAGCTCGGAATATGGATATGCCTTACAGTACAGTATGGAAAATCTTACGAAAGATTATCAACTTCTATCCGTACAAGATCAGCCGTGTACAGGAGTTACTGTACCTCGACCATGATAAGCGATTGACTTTTGCTCTCACCTTTCTTGCCAGAATGGAGGTGGATGATGCTTGGCCGTGGAAAATCTTATGGGGAGACGAGGCCCACTTTTAACTGCATGGAACTGTGAATACCCAGAACTGTCGAATTTGGGATGACAAATCACCACATGCAGTCACAGAAATTCCCTTACATTCACCGAAGGTAACTGTTTGGTGTGGTTTCACAGCGGAATTTATCGTAGGTCCATTCTTCTATGAGAACATTACCCCGACAGGACCGGAAACCTGTTCTGTTACCGGAGAGAAATATCGCCACATGTTAAACAGCTTTGTCATTCCGGCACTTCAGCAAAGACAATGCCTGGGGGAAATCATTTTCATGCAAGATGGAGACCCTCCGCACGTTTCTGTACGGGTGCAGCAGCTGCTACGACAGAAATTCACAACAGAAAGAGTGATTAGCCGCTACTTTCCAACTGCATGGCCACCTCGGTCGCCTGATCTTACCCCATGCGACTTCTGGCTATGGGGTTACCTTAAGTCCAAGGTCTATCAAGGAGTGGTCCAGGACCTGGCTACGTTAAAGGATAACATATCACGGACTGTACGGGAGATTCCTGCAGACATGTTACTTTCTGCTGTTGAGCATACTGTGCACAGAATGCAATATGTGGTCCACAACAACGGCAGCCACATTGAACCTCATTTGAATGGAAAATAAAAGGTAATTTCTGTATTGATTTGCATTTGTTAACACTCTATTTTCTATTAAACAGCGCCAAATATGCCCCTAGCGGTGACTTTTGGAACCAATTTATTTTTTCGCGGAATCCTTCGTCCCCCGTCTTGTTTAATCTTCCTACAAAATGTGGCGTCATTCTCGCAAATAGATCACGCTACAGAACACTGTGAGCACTGTCAGTTTAATTATGGCCACCCGGTATATATATATATATATATATATATATATATATATATATATATATATATATATATATATATATATATATATATATATATATATATATATATATATATATATACAGTTGGTTCTCTGTTTAACGACTTTCAAGGGACCGTGAAAAATCGTCCTTAAGTAGAGATCGTCCTTAAACAGAATTTGTGAAAAAATAGCATTTCCCTTCACACTTTACAGGGTTAGGACTGTCAATATATTTCTTAATATATTGGCATGTTTAAAAATGTTATTTTTATTATCATTATTATTTTATTCACAAAAAGTTATTTTAAATTACATTAAAAAAAAGAGTACAAACAATACAATAAATTACGTTTTAAAAAATTCAAAAAGTGTTGATTGCTTCATTCGCCTTGTTTTCGTTATTCTCTTTTCCAGATTTTCCAAAATGTTAAATGAGTCACCTTCCATTTTCGATGTAATATAGCGTCGGAGAACATCTAGAGCAGAAATTGCATCTGTGTAAAAGTGGCAGTGTCTCGTTTTCTGTGTCTTCAACTTCACCTTCTTCGTCTGACACTGTGTTTTCGTTTACAATATCTTCATAAATTTGTTCTACATTTCTGAAATCTATTGTTAAAACATATTTATCACAATTGTAGAAATCTTGAATTGAAACATCCTCATCTTCAACAAGACTTCTCCATTCTTCAGGGGTAGTGTCATCTTCGTTGATTTCTACATCCGTACTTTGCAGTTCCACTGCAAGTTCTTTGTGAATTCCAGCAACGCGAAAGCAGTTTTTTATTGTGGATGAAGAAACTTCTTTCCATGCTGATGTTATCATGTGCATTGCTTCCAAGATTGTAAATTTTCTAATTTTTATACTGTCAGCCGAATTGTTTATTAATTTCCTAATTAAAGACTTTCACACTGCGAATGATACCCAGGTCTAATGACTGCAACTTGCTAGTGCAATTAGCTGGTAAGAATTGGATAGTCAAATTTGTAAGTCCAGGGATATTTGGAGTATGTGCAGTGCATCGGTCGATTAAAAGTAAAACTTTTCTCTTTTCTCGATGCATTTTTGCATCAAATTTTCTAATCCCGTCAATAAAAATTTGTGATGTCATCCACGCTTTATTGTTATTGCGGTACTCACAAGGTTTCCTGGTGATATTCTTAAAACACCTTGGTTGCTTTGATTTGCCTATAACTAGTGGTGGAAATTTCTCAGATCCATCCAAATTAGTGCACAGTAAAACAGTCAATCGTTCCTTACTGTGTTTTCCACCAAAACACTTTTCTCCCATATACGTTAAGGTTTTATTAGGCACCATATTGCAGAATAGGCCCGTCTCATCTGCATTGAATATGTTCTTCTCATCATATCCATCTAATATCCCCATCAGCACTATTTTCCATTCATTCACTATTTTTTCATCTACGGAGCCACTTTCTCCAGATATGCTTTTAAATGCAAGCCCGTATCTTTCTTTGAACTTTGTTAGCCAACCAGCCGAAGCATGAAAATTTTGCATTCCAAACTTTTCTGCCAGAATAATAGCATTTTCTTTAAATATCACTTCGGAAATTTGAATGTTAGATGCTCATGATTAATGAAACCATTGCAGGACTGCCTTCTCAAACTCTTCTGATCGGCCACATTGAATTTTCTGCCGTTTGGATTTGGATCCCAAACCAAATTTTTGTGCTACTTCAAGAATTTTCTCTTTGCTTGCTAAAATGCCTTTGATAGTAGACTCTGGTAGCTGAAATTGTCTTGCGAATTGGACTTTTGTTATTCCAACACTTTCGTCCCAGTTTTCAATAATTTTCACTTTTTCGTGTAGCGTAAGATGCTTTCGCTTTGATGCCATTTTGTTCTGCTCACCTCCTATTCGTACTGGAATGAGCTCCTACACACAACCATGAATTCTCTAAACATGAACACGTGCTTCCCAGACGGAGTGAGAGAGGGGTGCTTTTGGACAGTTCGTAAATCACATGACAACATGGTAGGTACAATAGAGTGATTCCACACCCGCACTAAGAAATTCGATCCACCAGGGAAGAATGTTCGATCTTAGAGAAACTGTAATCCCTCCCCTTCCCCGGTTTTTCCCCCTGCAACAAGTGTATGATTGCAACAAACATAAAGGAAATTCCGGGTCTGTTATTGAAACCAAACTCCCCCACAGAAAGTAGCCCTCCTGTAGATAAAATGTTGAAGAAAAAGTTTATCATGTAAGAAAAAATCGTCGTTAAATAGAAACAAAATCGTCTTAAAATAGAATTTTTTTACGGCCGAGGGACCGGGACCGGGAAATATCGTCTTTAAATAGAGATCGTCGTTAAGTAGAGCGTCGTTAAACAGAGAACCAACTGTATATATATATATATATATATATATATATATATATAAACCGAAAATCAATACGTGCTTGCACGGTATGAAATATTTTTAAATTTTAAAGATAATACATAGCATGGCTACGGCAAAAATATTTGTGTCTGAGTCTTAAACTTTCTCCTTAGTTCCTATCCTTAAACTTCCTCCTAGCCAAATGACAGAGTCTACTCTGATCATTTTACTTTTGTTAAAGCTCGTGGATCGTATGGACCTCCAATCACTTTTCTATCTTTTCTGTCTCCACCTTATGGCCTTATGGTATTATTCCTTGCCCCAATCGATAGCAAGAAAGGCTCCTGAGGGCGTGGTCCAGATGAAGCCGAGCACCACCTTTCATGTTGACGTCGGGTTTCTCATTCGGAAATCACATTCGAATGTTGGTTGTTTGTAAGAAGATCATGTTAAGCTTCGTATAAAAAGGAGAACCGGCTACCATCAAGTATCGGAATTCGATAGCGACAGGATCGTGGCCTATCGAGAGTGTGGTTTATCATTCCGCGCTATTGCTACTCGCATTAGTCTTAATCCAACGAATATGGAATCGATGGGTTCAGGAGGGTCATACCGAATGCCATGCAGGATCTCAACGGCCTCCTGCCACTAACGCCCGAGAGGACAGACATGTTGCCAGGTTGGCCTTGCAGGACGGAAGTTGAGTCAGGCAATGTTGCTGTTGAGCCATATCACGGAAGTTGAGTCAGGCAATGGGCTTGTTTGCAGCACAAGTATCCGTACGAACAATGCGACGACGTCTGGGACAGCACGGACTGTCCGCACGGTGACCACCATTGCGGCTTCCCTTTACACGAGACAAGCATAGAGACGCGCGATGACAGTGGTGCTCCCAATGACGAAACTGGATAAAGTATTGGCAACAGGTCGACGAATCCCGGTTCTGCGCGCAGCATGATGGACATATACCGTGTCTGGAGAAGGCACCGAGGAGAACGCACGTGGCCCGCTTGTAATCGATATCGTCCTACGGGACCTGCATCTGGTGTGATGGTATGGGCCATATTATCAAGATCTGAGTGAGGAAAATCATAAAAATTATTGAAAAGATTTGGGGTAAGAGACAATTGACGGAGAAGTGCTGATACTGAAATTAATATTTAGGTGTTCTGAACCGTTAATTTGGTCGGACACTAACCAATCGGTGATAACTGTATTACTATTGA
The DNA here is from genome assembly GCA_907164885.2 of Dolomedes plantarius. Lineage (NCBI taxonomy): Eukaryota > Metazoa > Arthropoda > Arachnida > Araneae > Dolomedidae > Dolomedes > Dolomedes plantarius. The sequence continues at coordinate 166,301,010 of OU015495.1, read as the reverse complement.
AACATGATAAAGTCAAATCAATCCAGCTCTACCCCTAGAGGAAACAAAAGTCGGGACGCCATTACTAGGATTATGTAAATTAAAAGAAAATTGGTTGATGAAATCCAAAAGAACAGTACCTCTATTATCAATAATCGGGCTCCCCCAAACAGAATGTTTAGAGTTAAAATCACCGAGCAGGACAATATTTTCCCATTGTTTCAGATTAATAATACCAGTAATATTACATAAAATTTCATCAAAAAGTTCCTCGTTACCAGGGGGAATGTAAGTGTTAATAAATAAAATATTTACCTGGTTAACAAAAATAGCATTAATAAAGGGATCACAGAAAACAACAGTAAAAGGTAAATTATTATTGACAACAATGCAAGATTTCGGATTTAAAGAACTGGAAATAATACTCAAAGCTGAACCAAAACCAACAACAGAATTATTTAACGTGTACGGTTCCTGAACAAAGGCAAACGATATGGGGGTGACGCAAATGTCAGCCTTAAGCTCACTGCAAGCGAACCGACTTTTACCGATGTTCACCTGCCTACAGAGAAGGGAGGCGCTATCCATAATTGACAAAGTTTCTCAGCCTGTTATGTTCCTTCTGAAACGCGTCACAACCCCTAAAGTTAGCCCTATGGTTAGTTTTTACATGATTTCTTTTGTCCTTAATGTTACTATTAGCAAGGATACAGTTATGGCATGATCCATTTTTCTTGTTACACCCTTTTCCCTCGTGCCCCGATTCCCCGCAGTTATAACAAATCGCGGTCTCAGCTCTACAGAACTTAGAAGTGTGGCCATATTTCAGGCATTTATAACACTGACGGGGCTTAATGTACTCTTTGAAGGTGTAACGTTCCCAGTTAATGTGAATTCTGTCTAGTTTTGAAAATTTTTGAAATGAGACCCAATCCAAACCCAAAATGTGATTAGTTCCCCTTTTACCCTTAAAGGACCCCTTATGTATTACAGCAACATTATCAACACCATTCTGTTGTGACACAGCAGTTGTAACCTCTTCCTCAGTGATGTTATTGTTAACATCAAAAATACTAACTTGGTCAACTTTTTTCGGGCTTCTGCAGTTAACGATATTTTTAAGGTTAGTATTATTGTCTATTGCCTGTTTAAGAGTTTCCAAGTCCGCAGCAGAATTAACTTCTAATAAAAAATCACCATTTCTGGTTTCCCTGGTTCTTTTAATTCCAGCTTTGAGTGATTTAGGATTGAGGTTATTAACTATTAAATCTTTAACTTTATCCGTATTAGAACTATTGGCATCCTGGGTTGTTAAGATCAATGGAAGATATGAATAGTCACCTGATGTCGTGAAGCTCCAAAAGTCGATAGTTATTGCAGCCTCAGTATCAGATAACTGTTCTTTGCATTCCTTAAAAGACTTGTTTTGATGTCTTATTTTATAAGAATGGGGTTTGAATGCTTTCATCTGACATACATACATACATACGTACGTACGTACGTATTGTACGTACGTACGTACGTACATACATACATACATACATACATACATACATACATACATGCATGCATGCATACATACATACATACATACATACATACATACATACATACATTTTTGCTTCATGATATTAGAACTACTGATTATCTTTTGGACTTTACCTCCTAGTATCCCACACAAATTGAATTCACATACAAATGCCTGATGATCTTTATCTCCGCATGATCTTTATAGAACAAACTAATTATTTAATTATCGTAAAAGTGATGCCATGCAGTACTTGACAATTTTTTGCATTAAAACGATTATGACTAAAAATTATGTGCTATCGAATTGTGACGTCATTTTCAAGTTTGGAGACAAGAACTGTCGCTTACAATGCTAATGTTCATAGAAAAAAGAGATTGTTGTTTCACTTACACAGGACATAGACAAAAAGTTTTCGTAAGGTTCCAAATAGGGCTGAGAAAGCCCCTCTTTACTCTCGGTATGGATATGGGAAGCACTGAAGCTTTTCATGCATGGTCAAAGAAGAAATGAATCAAGTTTAAAAAAAAGTTACAAAATAAATTAATGAAGTTAAAAAAATAAAAATAAAAATTTTAGAATTTAGTAAGTTAAAGTTGACACAAAATTAAATCACCAAGACTTGTCAAAAAAAAAAAAATTCACCTAGATACTTTTGATTAGTGTGAATACGATTATGACTGTACCATTGGTGTACTCCATTGTACTCCATTGGTGTGTGACGTGACTTTCCAAGCTTTGGAGACAAGAATTCAACTTCCCTTGATAACGTTCGTAGGGAACATTTATGATAATTTTTTTTACACGCATTTATGCATTATTTTACCGTGAAAACGATTATGCTGAATTAAATTCGCAATCGAAGTATGACGTCAATATCAGCTTTGGAGACAAAAATTATCGCTCCCCGCCCATAAGCTGAAACGTCGCAACGTCACTGGCTACGTCAGTTTTCGCCTGCTATAGATGACGCCAATATCGGGTGGCAGAAAACAGAAGCAGTTCCTATGCGTTTGCATGTGTTTTTGGACGATACCTTCATTTTGAGTTAAACAATTTAAGTTTATTTTTGAAATTCCTCATATTATTTGTATGTAACAGGTATTTTAATACTTTTTTTCAATATTTCACAAGGTTTAAGATAATATAATCATTCTTTCGTTGAGAATGATTATTATTATGTTGAGATATGTATAGATATCAGGATAAGTTACTTCAGGCCAGCGTCTTGTATTGTAACTCCAGTCTTCCTCTGTCAATAAATACGGGTCACATACTGAATAAACCTTTCCAGGCTGTACCTGAATGTTTAATTTAGTGATAAACCTTTGTTTAGATACCGTATCTAAAGACTTTGCGTAATCTGAGAGCATTTTATTCAACAAGCTGTAAGAATGCTCATTGAGCGCCATGTTATATTATGCAATGATTTGCCACTTCTCTCCAAACAAGAAGTAAAATCTGCAAGAGTTGAGATGTGACATGCTGCGAGACATTGCCCTATAGAGATAATTTAGACAATATTTTTTAGAGAAAATTTAGACGATATTTTCTACCCTTTAAAGCCAGTATTTATTAATTCGTGAAATCGAAAGAAATGCGTTTTGAATAACGTAAGCTGGGTATTTGGGCAAGGGTTTAAAAATAATTTTAAATCCTTCTTTCCAGGAGCAATGTTTAAAGAAAATTGAAAGGTTTCGTTGGATATCGCCTGTTTTACGTTTTGTGCGCAAACGTTTTGGACCAGATATTGTTTACTGTCGCCAAGGGTGGATGAGTTGGCACAATTCAGACTCATCTCAGTTTTGGGAGATCAGTATCTCGCCAGGGCAATTCTAAGTTGAGACGACAAATCGGATGGGATATTTATGTTTCTGGCTCAGAAGTTTTCCTTTGAGATTATCGAAAGAATTTCAATTCAAAATTTTTCAGATTATTTTTTCAAATTTGACGTATACCTAGATGTATTATCTTATAACCGACGTATTTCTTTCAAAAGTCTTTTTTTTCTGTTTTGCTGTTGACTGTAGTCACCAGAATTGAAAGCACACCTGCTCATTTTTTTCCGTTACCCATTGGATGTACAAAAAGAAAATAATTGCAAGATAAAAGGACCTTTGGTACTTACGTATTAACGCCACCGCAGCTGAAGTTGCGCTAGTGCGCCAATATATATTACCCCTTGAGGTACTTTTTGAGGTACTGTTAATTTCGGGTCTCTGAACTTAATATTATTCGCTCATGTGATTCATACCTGTTGATCTGTATCTTCCAACTTTTTGTGTGTGACAATGCTTCTTCAAAATTTAGTCCATCTATTACATATTAAACTGCTTTCCTAGGGTTGTTATGTTGGAGACTTTTCATTCTCGCCAATGGCGATACTTAATAGGGCGAACGCCAAATGCGCCCGGCTAACGGAAAAGTACCAAATTGGGACATTTCTATGTATTAATAAATACTTTTTAAAACTTTTTTTTGGTACTTTCGCATTAAACGGAGGCCACCCATTTAAGTATTGGAAAATTGGGGGGAAATGTAAAATTCCATTACGAACACAAACAACAAACTTTATTACAGAAAGTACAAAAAGTTACTCAAGTACAGAAAGTTATAAAACTTACAATTAATTTCCAGTCACCACAGACATCCAGAACTGGGTGATGTCGCTCAGGAGCGCGACGAAAGTATTGCTGCCGGCTGCCGATCGCCAAATGTATTACGCCAGATATGATTCCAAATGGTGACGTGCTGTTCCTAGATGTTGTTTGGTGCGCCACTTGGCTGACCCCCCACATCCTCTCAACTTGCTGGGTACTTGCCCTTGTTTCCGGGTCCACGAAATGGTACTTATGATTAACTTTGAAGTGGGCATATCCCGCGTTTTCAAGTTCCTCTGTATTGTATCCCTTCCAACAATCAGATATAATTGTTGAGCCGGGTTCGACGTGCAGTTTTATCTGCTCCAACAATGTTTTAGCACTCCTGTTCGGAACTCTGACTAAGAAACGTCCTCCAGTTTCCCGGCACAAACCACCGAACACCCATTGTTGAGGTAATGCCAGCGTTGTTTTTACGTTTTGTAAACATTTTCTCGTCTATCTCAAGAATGCGCCCCTCTCACCAGTATTACCTTCATTTCTCTGTTCGATGGAAAAAACGCAGACTTCCCTCATATAATTATTCCAGTCGACTGTTGTGTTTGGCGCCATTTTTAATTGTTTCTCGCACCAAGATACTGAGGTTAGTTCTTCGCATCAGCAGTACAAGAAGTGAACGATTCTTACAAATGGCAGTCTGCTATGAGAAAACCATGTGTCAACACGAAGTCCGTTTTTTTCCGGCACGGTCTGGTGTTACATTGCCAAAACGAGTGTTCATTAGTAAAGTACAATTTCATTTGATGGCCGTAAATAAAGGTAAATTGATGAAGATTAAATAAAGGAAAATTTAATGTTTTTTTTTTACAAATCCATGGAATTTCTCGCGATCGAGTTGGAAGGCTGAATAAACTTTTAGTTCAGAATAAAACACCTGTTGGTATGAGAAGCAAGAAACGTAGTGGAAATGCCGTAGGAGATAATATGTGTGTTCTTATACAAGAACATATACCTCATTTTGAAGTCAAGGAAACCTATTATGGTGGCAAGCCAAAATATAATTTGGATTCAAGGTTGAATACATGAGATAATGACATTTTCTAAAATGTATGAGATGTTTCAAATCGTACATCCAGAAATGAAATATAGAGTCAAGTACAGTTTTTAATCACAAATATTTTAAAGAACATTTTAACTTTTCATTCGGGCGGCCACAAGTTGATATATGCTGCCAGTGTGAATACTTCAGGCTAAGACTAAGAGATCCTTGTTTCTGCAACAACGTTAAGCGTAGCGTAACAGCTGAACAAATGGTTCCTAAATGGAGGGCCAGGAATTTTTATGCTGAACAAAAAGAAATCAGTTAAAAAAAGGATGAAGATACTGTGGCATATTGTTTTGACCATATGCAAAAAAATCCCGTTACCGAACTTACCTGTTCAAGAGGTTTTTTATAAGCGTCAGCTATGACTTAATGTATTCTGTATTCATTCTGTATTTATTTTAGCACACAATATCCATCAAGGCTTCGCAACTTTTGTTCCTCCAATCTATATGACACACAAATAAGGTGATACCACTCTTCAAAATAAGAAATATGATACCATTATGAAAGCGGGGTAAATTAAATTGTTTAAATTTGGTTAAATAAAATTTACAGATAGTAATTTGAAGCAAACAAATGGAGACTTTTCAAAAAGACGTTTTAAAATTTTACCTAATCAACCAGTAGTCTAGTTTTCCACCAGGCCAGCCAAATATACAAAGAAATTATCTTACTGGTACAATACATGAATTTAGAAATATGTAAAAAATGTGCTAGAGAAGCAGTTAAATAGTAAAATACGGTATCCGGAAAAGTAAACCGCATCAATTTTCATCATTATCGTAAAATATCATACAAATTGCCTCACGCAAACATGCAAGAGTGTTATGAAGTCTTTTTTGTATATTTGAAGAATGCGTCACTTACAGTTAAAACAGTATAATAATCAAAATAATTACAGAAGTTGAGTTCCATGTCACTGGTCACAAGTCATAAAAAGAAGCGAAGGAGCGTGTGAAAATAAAGTGCGGCAGAGATATAGGATACGCCCCTTAGGAAGGATTGGTAAGAGAGGAACATGTAATTATAACTCCGAAGAATAGCAGAAATGAGGGAGTTTCGAAAATTAGAAAAATCTACCAATGGAATCCCCAGGGTGAGAGAATTAAGAAAATGGAAGAAGGATTTATAAGAGAGAAAAAGATGAGATTCAACGACATTGAGATATGCTGATGCTGATGATCATTGTATAACTCGACGAATTATTTAGATTTGCTCCAGAATGGCTACGAGACTTTAGGATCGACGTTAGCCTGCGAGATGAGTTCAGCCAAAGATGGCTGCGGAAGTCAGACGGATAAAAAGAGATTATGATATGCAGATAGCAAGATATTGACCGCTAAAAGTAGCCTGTTGATAAACTCTGATAGTACGTTGCAGATATGCTAAACGATGATAGTAGCTAAGAGGAAAAATGCAGATAGAAGTTGAAATGATATATGCTGATAGTAGCTGAGAAACGATGAAAATAACTTAGAATATAAGGACCGCTGAAAGTAGCACATTTATAATTACCGCTGAAAGTAGCAGAGTATAATGAACTTCGGACAATATGAAAGAGTGCATCACCCCGAGCCGCTGCCCTCGAATCAGATTATGCCTTGCCGAACTCCCAGCGCGACCAGATGACCACATGCTAGTACCAGGTGCCTAGTTTCCTGCAGTGCCCAAGCTAGACAACAAACCAAAAGTACCGTGACTCTGTGTTCGCTAACCTGTGAATTACGAATGCTAATTTTGCCAAATTTGAGATAAGTTTATAAATTAAGGAATCATTTAAATATAACGAGGGCCAATGAGTTAATGAATTATCGTGTTATTGAGTTGCTGTATTAATCATTTAATGAAGTATTGAATTAGTGATTTATTGATATATTGAATTTAATGAGGGAATGATGAGTTAATTGTGTTGAATTATATACGTCATTTATATCTATGAATTTGAGAATATTATTTTTTTGTGTATATATATATATATATATATATATATATATATATATATATATATATATATATATATATATATATATATATGTGTGTGTGTGTGTGTGTGTGTGTGTGTGTGTGTGTGCAGTAACATCAATAAATAAATAAATTATTTATCCAAGAGAAATTACTGGCATCCTAACACATCTGAAAAATACCTAATATACGATTTCTGTCACAATTAGGAACAACAATGACAACATGAGCAAACATACAATACGTGTGCCTGATTCATCGATATATTATAAAAATTATACAATTTAATTTAGTTCTTTCAAACTGAAGGGAGAGTTAAAATAAAGATGTACCCAAGACAACTAAAAGAACTGAGGTAGGAAGAAAAAGAAATTAAGGAACTAAGGAGAATAAAAGAAGGGAGATTTGAACTAAAGCACAAGAAATACAAATTGATATTAATCGTATATGTCGAGGCTATGAAGATAACCATAAATGTTGACTTATATGGTTATAGTGTAGTGAGTTATCACTGTATCCCTTTCTGGGAAATTCTTCAATTGATCCATTATGCTGTGTATTTTGTACTCTTTCTTCTGGGGAAGGGGGCAAAGGAGGCTTCACATAAATCGAACAATACTGCCACCTGTACAACAGTTTTCCATTGTCCTGGAGCTCTTTACCTGTGTGTCGACAAACTCGACAAATCCAAATCCAAATCAGTTATCTTTTACAAACGGAGTGCCTTTGTCATGTTGACTATATCCTATACGCAAGTTAAATGTTATCAAGGTGCGTGTGCTCAGTAGTTAGGAATTTAAAGTTAAGAGAAATAAAATAATTTTTAGGTAAAAAATAAATAAATAAATAAATAATAAAAATAAAAGCAAAAAACAGAATTAATTACGGTAAGTGAATAATTAAGAAAATAAGATAAAATTTGAAGGCAATTAAGTCTGCACGTGAAAAATTTTAAAAATTAAAGATCCATAATAAAAAAAAGTAATTAAGATAGGAGAATCGGTCCATAGCAGAAAAATATGTTACTCGTAAGAATAAAAAAATACGATTTTCTTTTGTAAATATTTTTATAAAGTTTTAAAGCTTTTTTTATATATTTTTTTATATATGTTATTTAATAGGAACTGCTAATAATTAAAAATAAAAAAGACCCTCCCTGGAGCCATACAAATTTCTATTGTGATGACAAACTCGTCATATACGCCAAACGATGAAAGATTCCAACCAGAAGACCGTCTTTATTTTTAGCACTAGTAACAGTACAGGTGCTAAATGATGTAAACAGACTGCTCTTCCAATTTAAAAATAAGCAAGAAAAATTTTAAATGCCTGCAATTATGGGAAGATTCATTTTACCTAAAATTTATATTTGGTTTCATATTAAATAGAAGTTTTTATTATGTTTTTATTAGTGAAAATTTTACTCACTTTCATTCCAAAATTTGTTGTAAATTATTTGGATCTATACTCTAAATATAATCAAAAATATTGCATCTGCTTTCAAGCATATTTTCTTTTTGATATAAACTTCTCAGATTGACTCTGATGCTCAAGACATTCTAAACTGAAATACCTCTAAATGTTCAATTTATAGGATAGACTTAAAACTCTGTCTGTTTGATGCTAAGTAGTCCTTCGCCGTTAAGCGAATTTGAACATGTACATTGTTCCCCCGGTTATTCCTATAAGCCCCTATTTCATCGGCCATTCTGATAAGGATAATTTTTATTTCACTGCAGTAGGAAGAAAGAAAGCGAATCTCATAAATATTTATTGTCTCGATTTAAATTACCTTTATCACTTTGATGCAAAATGCAATAGTAGGAACGCTTGACTGCCACAATTGGAAAATATTTTAGTAGGGTTGGCCTTGAAGGTTCCGATATGTATGCACGTACCACATGTTCCGAGGTTATTCACATTTATAACTTCCCCTCTACTGTTAAATCTTAAAAATGTCTCTAATTATTTTAAGCTTTATCCTCTAGACTCAGGAGAATAAATTAGTGGGCTTTTTTCTTAGAGATTTAAGCTGGTGATAACGGTCTGAAAATAAGTAGCAGTTTGCCTCATATGCATCATGCTGTTTGATGAATAACGGAAATTTTTAAACAAGGGCTGTGTGACCTCCAATGGGTACATTTTAAGGGTTTATAATGAGTTTTTAAAAGAAAAAATGCACTATACCAGTTGATCTTAAACTTTTGTTAATCAGGGATCACTTGTCGAAAAAAAACCCTCTCAGAACCATCTTTCAACCAATGCAATGGGTTGAACATTTTAGCCGTCATTCAGAGAATATCCTCTCGATTTCTTTCTATCTTTTTGGGTGGTGGGTGGGGGAGGGATGCCCAGTTGACAAACCAAGGAAATGACTTTTTAATAAATCCAAATTTATATTTTAGCAGTACTTACTCTCTTTGAAATCAAATTTAAAAATCTGGTTCGATATGAAATTTCGAAAAATGATGGCATCTCTCAGGTTCGAGATAATTGATAGAATACAAAACACGAACTCGGGAGAAAATTTAGATTTCGTGGCAAAAAAAAGTATATTTCTTTCAGCTTGTTTAACATGGATCCCTGACTGGTGAGGGATGATATCTAGCATCCCTACGTTCGACTTTTCAGAGATGCTGTTGGCCCTCGGTTCCTTTTTATTGGCGACAACATTGGCCACATAAAGCTCCCTTAAGGGGATGGTGGACCTTTCAAAACGATTTTGGAAATTTTTACCACAGATATATGAAATTTTGTATATATATTCATTAAAGTATAATAATATTAAACACCTTATAAAATTTTATAAATATTTAAAAAAAATATTTTATAATTAAAAAATTTAAATTAAATTACCCTTCTTTAAAATTCTCCTTGCGACTCAATTTTAAACTTTTCCCCTTAATTTTGCGTTTATATTGCTTATAAATACATTCTGAACAAAGTTATGTATTTTTTTGTACTTTCGTTGAATAGTTAATTTTTAGAAAATATTTTTATGCTTGTACTCTGAATTTTCGCGAAATTTTTGTACTTTTCTACACTAAAGTTAAACTTTTATAACCTAAATGACCTCGAATCCTAAAATGGATACATAACTTTATTTTGATGTATTACAGGAATCTTTATTATAAATTTCATAAAATTTCGTCAAAAATTATGACGCGAGGAGCACTTTAAAGACTTGCAAATCTGGAAATTTCTCATTTTGAGAAAAAGTCATTTAAAAGATAATTTTTTATCTACCTTTAATACTTACTACTCTAAAGCCACCAATTTTTCATTTTTCTTTTCACTACACATTTTAAATGCATTTCATTCCAATATTTACATGTTTTTAAAATATTAATACACCCCCCAAAAAAATTCCAATTTTTACTCGATTTTTGGTAATTTGAAAGTCCACCATCCCCTTAATCGACAAATATCTTGAAAGTGAGGATATTCGCCGGATGGACTGTCCAAGCAGATATACAAACCTGAACCTTAATGAACATGTCTGGGACTCTTTTGGGAGGACAATTGCAACTCGTGATCACCCTTCTATTTCCATCCAAGTGCTGAAAATTGTGTTATTGCAAGAATGGTTGGTTTCGTTTGGTTTGGTTTGGAGCGCTACGATCATTTTTTGCTAAACGAGGGCTAACTAGACCGGGACCTACTGATTAAAGCTGATTCCGAACAGCTACAAACGTCCATGCCAACAGTGCGATTAGAATCCACAGACTCTGGTACCGAAAGCCAGCGCCCTATCCCTTCGGCCATCGTCCGGCTGTTGCTGTTGCAAGAATGAAGCCGATTGCCATAGGGACTCATCAAACTGCCTCGTTTCCAGTATGGCATCGTGTTGTGAAAGCTGAATGACTGTGAAAGGGGGGCCATACCCCATATTAAAGTCATTTTATATTTGATCTTGCTGCGGGGAACTGTTGAGGACGAATGTATATCAGCCCAATTAGACTGTTGTTTCTGCTCCAAGATTTCTATATGCCATTTTGTTTTGTGTTTTGTTTCTTCTGTTTGCTTGTTGTATTTTAGTGGCATATAATTGTGTATAGATGAATGTCTAAGTGCTATTGCTTTAATAAAAGAAATTGATCTTGCAACTTGGATTTTGGACTTTCCTGCTTTGATGAGCCTAGCTAACGATCCTAAGTGCGTACCATGACTGTTATATGGTATAATTTTTTCTCTTATATAACTGTGTATCCATACTAAATTTCATAAAAATCTGACCATTAATTTTGTATAATGCAACAGCCATAAATTGTCAGTAGATAGCGTAGTTTGAATCTAAAAAAATATTTTATAGCTTTTACATAATATCTTTAGTTCGCGCATACGCATTAAATTGGGCTAAAATCGCCTAAAATTTGAAATTTACGTGTTTAATATACAATAATACATACATGACATATTTACGTTTCAAAAGTATTTTTAAAATTCTAAATTTGTTGAATATAACATTTTATTACAGTATTATACGTACAAGTATAGTTACACACATTTATATGTATATAATAACATTGCATGTCATAGCTAATTACAGAATGATTTACAGATTTTACCTATTTTTTGTGTCTTTAAGATTCCTCAGATGTGTTGGGTATTGTTTTAAATTGAGATTTATAGTCAAATGAGGGCATAGTTGACCTTGAGAGCAAAGTTGTCCTTATGAAACCATCCCTGTTCTCTTCTCCACATACTTTAGTACAAGATTCTGTTACGAGCTTTACAATTCTTTCGGCACTTTGCGTGTGGCAAGGGAATTTAATTAACTCGAACTCTGGGAGAACATTTGTATTAATAAGTTCTTCTAGGCTTTGCGTTGACACATTGCTCATTATTGGAGGAGGTGTAAGTTTGCACTTGGACCAATCAATAAGCTCAATGTAATTTGAAGCTGCAAAATTGATGGTCGGTGGTTGAAAAGTTCGCACAGATTTCCCTTTTGGTTCTTGTTTTCTTGCTTTTAGCAATCTTCTAAAAGCTAGCTGTCTTACGTGAACTCTCTCATCTAGTACCATTGAAATTAAAAGATTTTCGGGATTACAAAAATACGCATTCCTCTGAATGACAGGATCAATTATTTTACATACCCTGTCGGGAAGCTGTCTTGTCTTCTGTACTAATTAAAACACGTGAACTGCTCCAAACTTTACAGAGGGGTGCATTTTAATTCCAAAACATACTGGAGCGTATATCTTCATAATATGGCTGACCAGCAGTTTAATTTCGTCAGAAGGTTTTACTTCAGAAATATATAGTCTTAAGATCCTATTTGCACAAGTTAACCATCTAGAGTTACTAAGAGGACCAGGATCTTTCACAGCGAGATCTGGCGCACACTCTCCTGTCTTGACTCTTCGATAAATATTAAGTAAATACTGTTGGTCCTTGCCTAAGTCAGTTTTGGTCACATTTATCTCCTCACTATTAATCGTTTCAAAATTAGCAACAGGGAGTTTTTCACAGTCAGTCAACTTCTTGCCCATTTGTCCTGAGAAACTTGTGGGTCCTGTAGTATCACCATCTACACTTTCAAATAAATGTCTGAACGGAAGTTCGTTGAAATGTAATAAACATATAAACCATTGTAAAGGACGACCAAGTTTAAGTTCAAGATTACGAATAACACCGTTTTTCCATCTTGTGTTAGTCGCTGTTCCGTCACATCCAATTGCAACAAGCTTAACATAATCAAAGTTATTGTTTTTTAAATAGCAAAAGATGCTATTAGCTATTTCACTTCCAGTGGCCCTTGGAGGTGTCAAATCTCCCAGATACTTTCCACCAGGCTCTTGAACCAAGCTGATGTACTCCTCTTTCTTTCGTCTGCGATACATTTTGTTACCACTCTGTCATAGGGACATGACAGTAGTGTTACGGCCAGGGACAGGAGCATGGAAAAAAATACAAAATAAAATAAAATAATTGTTAAATGCAATAAAGAAACAGGGCAATGAAAGAGAAGGGAAGAAAGCCATAGAACGGAACGAAAATTAGAGATAATGTTCGTAGAAATAAATAGAAGTGGAAGAGAGTGAAAATTAAAGAAAATTTATGATGGCTATAAAACGGCCCACCCTACTTGAATCCAAAGCATGGGAAAAAGTTAAAATTGAGGGAGAATTTATAAATCCCGCCCTCGACGCGCATTGGTAAAAGGGGATTGAGGAGTGGCAGCACGGACGAATGGCGATGGCATGATAATTTCCAGATAACCAATGGAAATTATAAGAGGCGGAGACATTAATAAGAAAATATATGAAATAAAAAATAGTGTGAAGACAGAGAGATAACCTGAAAAAGTTTAGAGATAGAAGTTGTCGAGCGCCCAGTGTCCCATGCCGAGTGTCTGCGATAAACGACGGAGCCGTGTTCGAGTGCAGTAAAGTTTAGAGAGATAGAAGTTGTCGAGCGCCCGGTGTCCCATGCCGAGTGTCTGCGATAAACGACGGAGCCGTGTTCGAGTGCAGTAAAGTTTAGAGAGATAGAAGTTGTCGAGCGCCCAGTGTCCCATGCCGAGTGTCTGCAATAAACGACGGAGCCGTGTTCGAGTGCAATAAAGTTTAGAGACATAGAAATTGTCGAGCGCCCAGTGTCCCATGCCGAGTGTCTGCAATGAACGACGGAGCCGTATTCCGGATAAAGAGATGCCCGAATTACGTTTGAGGATAAAGACGACGAATTCATCATTACGAGTGCCAGCTGCCCAGAGGGATTCAACCGTCATCTGCTGAGGTACCGACTTTGCATTTCCCTTTTATATTGTATCATTGCTTCTCAGTGTATAGCCATAATGATTAAGATAGAGCGCGATGAATATAGTTTTTGAGTATAAGATGTTGAGTAATAGGCCGATAATTCGTACCAACAATTTAATATAATGTTTTGCATATATATGAATTAATTTAGTAGGAGTAAAATTGAAAATAATATGTATAGAGGCAGTATGAAATATTGTTATAATAAGTGAATGAATCAAACATAGGTGTCGTAAAGAATTAATTTAGTAGGAATGAAGTTATTGCGGTAATAATGTGTAAATGCCGGAGGAAATACTGAGTAATTTTGGAGTGTATTATTTATGTGTGTTAATATTCAATAAATTGATTTGTCAATATAACCAGAGTTAATTTCCATTATTTGGGAAGCACATCAATGTACTAGCCACAATCATGAACCAATAAGTTACTAAATCAAAATCATAATTAATAATTATAATTAATATAAGAATAATATAATAACTCCCAATCCCAATAATTTCATTTAAAATTATATAAACAATTTAAATTACGGTTACACACTCTTTTCCTGATAATAAGTGTTATCTTTTCTCCCGTCAAAATACAGTCCATGTAACTCTACATTTGGAGAGTATGATTGTAAAGAGTATCGAATTTTATGTTTTTCTCGTCTGATCTTACTCTTATCTATTACTAGAGACATATCTCCTTCATTTATCATGCCTACATCTTGGAAAACACAGGAAGCAATAGCAGCAATGGCTCTCTCGGATATCCAAGAATTGGGAAAATCAGTCATTAATAGATTTTGGGCAATTCGTTTAACAAAATTATGTATGCAGGAATGCAAGAAAATGATTTTTTTGACATAACTAATTAACAAGGCACATTTCTTGAGTACTAATCACTTTTTTGAAGCTGAAAAACAAATGTTGTGCGAATGAGACCATTTCCATCTTTGTGAACCAAGACCAATCGAGTTGCATATTTTTTATTCCCACTAAAGAAATTTATGAAATACAATAACATGAATCAAGGGATAATCTCCATTATTTTCTTTAATAATCATTGAAAAATACACGTATTCATATTAGCTTATCCATCCTATATTTAGCTTGAGAAACTGAACAAGGTCCTTTGCAAGCTATTAACATATATAAAACTTCATGGGTTACAAAAAATATATTAGACGACAATGAGCGTAACCCAATTTCATGTAAGAACGAATACAATAATTTTATGTAAAAGAATAAATGAAAATAAATATGAATGAATTGATGGATATAATATAAAATACACTTGAGTATGGGCCAAAATGTGCTCTAGAGTATCCATTGTTTGATAGATTATAAACAACCTGCAACCTATCAGTTTTTTCCTTTCCAGTAGAACCTTAAAATAGCCGTTCTTAAAACTCCATTACCTTCATTAATGGAAGAATGTAATTCCAACCAGTAGAGGAAGCGGTGATCAATAAGTAGTCAAATCTCCCATTTTATCAGTCAGTTTGCAATTTCAATGCGTTAAACTTACCATCTTGTTCCATCGATATATTTTGAATCTAAAACATTTTGCTCTTATATCCATTGTGATAAGGATTCCTAAAATACATCCACAGAATTAATTCTCTTTATTAGAGTAAGTGTCTTGCATTAAATGCCTCGGAAACTATGAAGAATAATCTCACACATCTGTCTTAAAAACTGCGAAAACAAATTTTTCGTGTCAAGTAACCGATAGCCTACTTGTACACCCTTGGTAGAACTCATTGCAAACGATCGTGGCGTAGCATCGTCGTGTAACGGCCACCACGCCATTCCAGGTTCGAATCACAGAGCGAGTTTAATTATTAAGAAAGAAAACTATATATATTTGTCTGAGGTTGTGCAGAATTGTTATGCACTTAAGTGATTAAATTAAAAATGTTGGTTAAAAAATTTCAGAAACTCAAAATATTAAATGAATTTTGGTTAAATATTCTAAGTGTGGCAGAATAATTCGTCTGTAATTTACTTAAGGATATTATAAGTTTTTTTTTTTGGAGGGGGTTGGGGATGTCAGCAAGAGTTTTTATCAGATTAATATGGAATTAGAGCCAACCACATTGTGTAACTGCAAGTGTCAAAAGTTTTAACGGGCGCGGTGGCCCAGTTGGCAAAGGCAGAGGGCCAGTGATCTGAACGTCTCGATTCCGATCGCTGACAAATCCGCGCGCGAACGCGCAGTTGAGGTAATGCCATGACCCGAAATTCGAACTATCGTCTAGTAGGACACTGGACTAGTTCACTTTTTGTACAACTCTCGTACTTGACGCACGTGTGAGTTCCGATGGAACATTCTGTAAAATCAATGTGACGATACGATGCCTGTACCCGAGTTTTTATATGTGAAGTGTAATGTCAACGACTTTACGATTTTTCTATGACTAAATCTTTTGTAAATTATAACTGTATAATCTTTCCAACGACAACTACACTTCTCCAAACTCCTCCTCTTCAATCAGCATCTTCAAGTCTGATCTCCAAGGTAAATTTTGTACATTACACTTAATAAAACAAATTTATTGCAGTACATTCTATTGTATTGCGTTTTTATACAATGATCGTCGTTTATAAGCACGTTTTTCTTATTTAAAAGCATGTAACAAAAAATTGCGGTGTTTTGGGGGAGCCCGGAACGAATTAATGGCATTTCCATTCATTTCAATGGGAAAAATTGATTCGAGATACGAGTATTTCGAGTTACGAGCTAAGTCATGGAACGAATTAAACTCGTAAGTCGAGCTACCACTGTATACTTTTCTCATTCTCTAGTAATATTTAACTTACTCCAAACTTCTCTCGATAACTTCTAACTTCCCCTTTCGTCAATAGATGACGCCACAACTTTATCCCTGCAAATATTTCTCAAACTCTTTATTTCTCGTTTCAACGATAGAGGACAGCACTAAACTTTCTGTCCATAAACTTACTTTTAAAATATATGTTTTAATCATGAAGCTATAATCTGTAGCTTCATTGTTTAATGTTATGCACTCTGGAATAATCACGCTGTCTCTCTTTTCCTTTTCTTTTTGTGTTCTTTTATGATCGTATCTTTGTTGTATATAAGCACTGATAGAAATTGCAGTATTTGAGGGCGTGTCCTCCCATCATTCCGAGGAATCCTTTGAAATCTGACCAAACAAAATGATAAGCTCGCAAAGCAAAACTTGTGCCAAAAAATATTTTATATTAAAGATGCTATTGAATTTCTTTCTTTCATTCGGTTTATATGAACAAAAAGAAAAAGCATGTTTCATATGACCAAACAAAAAGGTAAGCTCGCAAAGCAAAACTTGTGCCAAAAAATATTTTATATTAAAGATGTTATTGAATTTCTTTCTTCCATTCGGTTTATATGAGCAAAAAGAAAAAGCATGTTTCATATGACCAAACAAAAAGGTAAGCTCGCAAAGCAAAACTTGTGCCAAAAAATATTTTATATTAAAGATGCTATTGAATTTCTTTCTTCCATTCGGTTTATATGAGCAAAAAGAAAAAGCATGTTTCATATGACCAAACAAAAAGGTAAGCTCGCAAAGCAAAACTTGTGCCGAAAAATATTTATAATAAAGATGCTATTGAATTTCTTTCTTTCATTCGGTTTATATGAACAAAAAGAAAAAGCATATTTCATATGACCAAACAAAAAGGTAAGCTCGCAAAGCAAAACTTGTGCCAAAAAATATTTTATATTAAAGATGCTATTGAATTTCTTTCTTCCATTCGGTTTATATGAGCAAAAAGAAAAAGCATATTTCATATGACCAAACAAAAAGGTAAGCTCGCAAAGCAAAACTTGTGCCAAAAAATATTTTATATTAAAGATGCTATTGAATTTCTTTCTTCCATTCGGTTTATATGAGCAAAAAGAAAAAGCATATTTCATATGACCAAACAAAAAGGTAAGCTCGCAAAGCAAAACTTGTGCCAAAAAATATTTTATATTAAAGATGCTATTGAATTTCTTTCTTCCATTCGGTTTATATGAGCAAAAAGAAAAAGCATGTTTCATATGACCAAACAAAAACTATAAGCTCGCGAAGCAAAACTTGTTCCAAAATTTTTTTTTTAATAAACATGCATTTGAATTTCTTTTTTTTATTTCGTTTTATATTAGAAAATAAAATGTTTCATTTAAATGATACTGTAGTGTTTAAATTTATGAAACTTAAAAATTCACTATAAATGCATCGGATAGAACAAAATACTTTAATCTGATCAGTTGAAATTTTAGATTAAAGAATCTAAAATTTTAGTGCCTGGTGGAGCAGATAACATTCAGTAATCATTCAGTTTCGCCGAAAAAGAGATGATTCTATTGAAAAATTATAGAAGGACCAGGCTGCGTGATGCAGCATAAGAAATCGTATATATAACAGAATCAAATTCCTTGAGAGTGAATCATCCTTTCCTGTCGATGATTTACGTGTTCTTGGCAATGCTAAAAATTTCCTTCTGTTGATAGATGAACAATAACAGATTATTTTGAGCTTTTTACGGGTAATAGGCTACTGATGGTTGCTTGAGAGCTCTAATGTCAGCTTTTGCTTCTCAAGGGATAATTATACCGAGATCTATAGTTTATAGACGATTCCGAACGGTTACAATTACCTATGCCAACAGTAGATTTCAAATCTACAGACTGGGGAACCGAACGCCAGCACTCTACCCTTTCACCATCATCCAGCAAATAGGTTACTGAAATCAATTATCTATAAAATATGTATACTCTCGTCTCCATTTACTCATTTTATGAATTTCATAAGTTAAAAATATTCTTGATAATAAAGAAATAAGTTTTAGGAAAAAATAATTTCAACTAGATGTCTTTATAATTTCTTGTTAATATTGTCATATTCATATCACTAAAAATGCTATTAATTTATGTGGATGAAATTCATTAATCTATAATTTCTGTACTTTAAATTGAAATGTTTTAGAAAAAGTAAACTACTAACCACTTTACTAAAACGGTAATAATTAAGATAGTCGCCATTTGTTTTTCAGTAATCTTTTATTAAGGAAAAACACACAACTGATGCATGATTATGTCAAACGATAAATGCCATACATACGTACATAAAACGTCATACAATAAATTATTGAAGATGTGATTGAAAAAATCAATCATTAATGTAGATGGCACTTTTTTTTCAATCCTTCTTTTATCTAGAGAAAATGATACCATATAAAATGACTGCAAAATATAAAATAAAAATGCAAACATTCAACATTTCACTTTAAAAGAGTAATTTTTAACATGGATGACAAATATTCATCGATAATTGTTTTATTTAGGAATAAGAGTGTGTTTAAAATTCACGAGAAAATGTCATACAAAAAAGTTAACAACTTAGCTTAAGCATAAAATATTTTTAAAAATCAAAATAGAATCTGTTGTTGTTGCTCATTTTATTTGACAGACAGCAACATCAGATCAAGTCCCGAGGGCTATGGGCGATGAAGGTGCGGCTCCTGTTTTCACTGGCACCACAAGAGTTGGAGTCGGACTTGACTAAAGGAGCAGTCCCGTAATTTTGAACCGAGTCAAGTGACGAGACCAGAACACTTGACCCCGCACCTCCACACGTAATTTCGAGAACTTGGAGGACATTGCAGCCATGACAGATTTTACGTCCATCAGCCACCATTAGTGTACACGGCAAGGGATTTGTAGTGAAGAGCATAGAACCAGTGACTTTCAGATCACTAGCTCGCTTCTCTTGCCAACTGAGCCACTGCGTCCGTGTTTTAAATTCTAAATAATTTTAACACGAATTTTGTAAAATTGTACTAAAAAATAATACTAGTATAAACATAGAACAATAAAATAACGTAAAAAAGTATATTTGGTCTTTAAATAAAACTTTGATTTGTTGATTTTGGACGGTTTTGCAATCTTTTGCTTCCCTCTGAGCAATGATTTCAAGAAAATTCTTTAGAATGCTTAAATTGTACATTATCCCTAAGTTCATATAAGTTGATAAAGATAGCTCAGGAAAAACAAAGATAATAAAAATCTAACATAAAAATATTTTAGCAATATGAAAATGTTTCATTTATAGATTTACTAAAGGAAGAAATCATCCTGGGCATATAATTATTAGAAATACAACACGTAATTGATATACACTGGTGTAAGAAATTAAGAGAATTTGCAGACTTGGTCGATTATCTCTAGAACTACTGTTCCGTTTTTAATGAAATTTGATATGTACATACATTGATACGATAAAAAACAAATAACCATTCAATAATTGTAATGCACACAGTAACGCGTTGATCGAGGTAGCAATCGAATCAACAAAAAATCACAGCCAAATAAACTAAAATCGACGAATTTATTTCAATTCGGAGGAGAAAATTTGGAGATTGATGATCAGTTACACAGTTAATGATAGTCCTCTAAGATGACGACTGAGTCCTTTAGGAGGAGTTACCACCTGAAGTTCCGCTAATTCAATATTATCGAATAGTTCATTAAAATTAGAGCAAGTCCCTCGATTTTCACTCCCCTGCAGGGCGGATGACTGCGAGGCACTTTATAAGATCAGGATGATCCGGACTTGATGATCTCGTCTTGAGACCTCGTCAAAATGTAACCAAGCTTCCTAGTCGAAGCTAAAAGTTCTCTTCGTGAGAAACTAGCCGCCAACTACGCAAGTCCGCGTATAGCCTTTTCTTTCGACCCTGGATGGTTGGAGTCTCTCGCAGCTCAGCAGGTCGCTAACTAACTTTTTCTCGCCCCGTCTAATTTTGGACTCTCTCGCTCCGTCCAGAGAACTCGTCTCCTATTGGATCTGCTAATGGTGATGTAATTTTTAGACTTTTCGATTTGCTGGCAGGCAAGGCTGAAATTTTCGTGATTTCCCGGTGGTCCTGCGTCATTAATCTGGAGCACCGTGGCGAATTTCTGTTCCGCCTAGATGTCATGTTTTTCTAACCGCTTTGTGTTCCTTTCGTTCCAGCTCGCTGTCACCTACTATACGTTAAAGGGGGGGGGGGAGCGTGTCGGTCAGCTGCGACAATTCCATGTGTGCAGCGTATGTTTTAATTGTGCGAATTATTTTAATACGTCACAACACTTATGATCGTGCGTGACACTCGTTGGAGTCCGAAGGTATAAAACAGCGGTTGCAGAATGAAAAGAAAATGGGTTAATAAATGGGTTAATTGGGGTTTGGTCCCCTCTTACAGATATATAGGTCTAGCAGCGTGATTTCATACTTGAAAAAAGGCAGTTTATCATTTCCTGTGGCAATTGGTCTCACTCGTTCAGCAACGCTGTTTTCATTCCCTGGATGGTTCTTGGAGGGGGTTGCAAGTTGCAATTGTCCTCCCCAGAGCGTCCCAGACATGCTCTATAGGGTTAAGGTCTGGAGATCTGGCTGGCCAATCCATCCGGCGAATATCCTCACTCTCTAGAAATTCGTCGACCAGAAGAGCTCTATGTGGCCTCATGTTATCGTCCATTAAAATGAACTCCTGGCCAATTGCACCCCTGAAAAGGCGAACATAGGGCTCCAAGACCTCATCCCTATACCTCACACCAGTCACGGTGCCTCTTTCAAAGACATGGAGAGGTGTGCGGCCATCCAACATGATGCCTGCCCAGACTATTAAACCTCCTCCGCCATAATGGTCGATTTCGCGGACATTGGAGGGTAGGTAGCGGGTCCCTGGTTCTCTTCATATGAACGTACGGCGAGAATCGGTGTTTAGGATGAACCGGGACTCATCAGTGAAGAGAACGGTCGCCCATTGATCCATACTCCAATCTCTATGCTCTCTGCGCCATGATAAACGGATTCTCCTGTTCGTAAAAGTGAGCGGGACGCAAACAGCAGGTCTTCTTGCAAACAACCCTCTCTTATGAAGTCTTTTGGAAACAGTCACCCTTGATACACGGGTTCCTGTGGCTGCATACAAGTCACGAGAGAGCTGAGAAGCTGTAGCACTCCTGTTACGACTCGCTATAATCGACCAATGGCGATCTTCTCTTGGCCGTCGTGGCTCTTGGACGACCTTGCCCAGGCTTTCTCTCGATGGATCCGGTATCCAGGAACTGTTTCCATAAGTTACACACGACGCTGGGCGTTAAATTGAATTCACTACAAATTTTATCTTGCGAGGAAGCTAGAAGCAGGCCAATCGCAATTCGCCACCTCATTCTGTCATTTAAACGTTGGTGGTTACTCATTTTTACTGTTAAAAAACTTAAACAAACTCACGGCGCAACAGTCCGATGTGGACCAGGGCAGGCGGTATCCAGCTCCGCTTTCGTAACCGTGGGCTTGGGGTGCCATACAGCATATGTCTCAGTCAGGTGGTCAACCTGACGTGGGACCCCCAGAGTTTTGTTCCCAAGCATGCTTGGTCCTCATTTTATCGACCCACTGAAGGGATGAAAGGCTGAGTCGACCTTGCCCAGTCACAGGGTTGAACCCTGGACCTGTGGGATGGTAGCTTGACGCTTTTAACCACTACGCCACCGGGCTTCCATTTTTACAGTTACAATTTGAAATTAACCGATTGCTGCAAAATAACACCAAGAAATTCGCCGAGATGTGCTAGCGAACGAAATGCGTCTTAACTTACGCGCGCTTATAAAGCCCGTTTCTCTACTGGCTCCGTCTACACACACGTGTACGCTTGCGTATTTGACGTACAAGATTTGCATTTTTGTCTAGAAGTAGTGGTTTTACATTCAGTTCAGTTCTTTTCATAAAATTCGATAAAATATGCAAATTCTCTTAATTTATTTCACCAGTGTACATGATACATCCTACGGTGCAGGCCTTATTTCTGTAATGTGACTTTTCAGTCTAACTCTAAAACTTAATCGACTTTTGTATTTCTTTTCGGTTGCCAGAAATGGCAACCAAAACGTTCCAAGTGTGCAACAGTTCTCAAGTTTTTTTTAATATGTTTTGCTATCTGCAGTCTGTATGTACTAATGACAGCGCGTATTCGAAGTGGAATATTAAAGAGTGCTGTGTTTAAAGAAGGTGGTTTCGTTTTCTTTATGCGTGGTATATTACTCGAATCATACGAATTTTTCTCGAAGAGTGTGAAGCCGGTTAATTTTTGTATTCGATTTGTTACAGTGACCGACCATGATTCCAAGACGCTAACGCACCTGTGCATCGTGGGGTACGTGTCAATATGTGATTTGAGGAGCATGAGGATGAGGTATTGTATCTATCGTGATTATAACGTCATTGAACATGTAGAGAAAAAGGATCGATTATGTTCTTCCTCTTTAACATCATTGAGAAAACTAGGACATATGTCTCAAGATGTAGGGTACCAAATTCCAATATCTTATAAAAAGCTCATATATCAATCTATCCCAATTCGAATTCATGTTTGTTTCAAAAAACGGAGGTGGACCTACAGTTTATTTTTAAAAAGTTTGGCAAAACGGTCAGTGTTTCCATTCGTTTGATAACGCCCAATAATATATGAATTTTGATGCTGTAATTCATTATAAATTCACGTAATTGATAGAAAAGAACTGGAATCGGTAACTTTTATACAATATAATATGTCATTATCAGATGGTTTGAGAGTCGTGGCCCGAGGAAAGAAAATAGCACAGAGCCCCTGAAATAGAGCCTTTATTATGATATTCCGTGCACGTTGTCGGCTTAGACCAGCCGCAGGATCGTGATTTTATATGGCGACAAGTTAGGCTAAGAGCAAAACAAGATTTTTCGGTAGTATGTAAAATTGCTATTTCATTGTTTGACCACCAGGAGTTATAATTTTTTAATTAGTTAGATCTCATCATAGTAGGTGTCTCCTGGCAGTTCATTGGATTAGGTTTGCGGGGCGGGAGCTACAACATCTAATGCTCACTTGATGCTAATTATTTATAATTGTCAAATTCGATATAAATAAGACTATTGGGCATGAGGGTTTTTGCATGGTTCGTTAGTTGGTAATTAGCTATAAATAGGGATTGTTTATTACTACTTAAGTTAATAGGGCTTTCTTATGATATTTTCTGGTGGGTTAAAGCTGTTTTTATATTTATATGGAAGTCTAAATTCTAATGAAGTATAAATCATATAAAAATACAATCTGATTTACAGGGAATACATGATTTCATGCAAGTAGACATTTTTGAATGATTTTGAATCGCTTACTACTACACTCATGGACATGTTAATACTACACTCATGTTAATACTACACTCATGGACAAAAAAATTAGCGCACCAAGAAATAATTGCGGGATCGTAACGAAACTTGCAATGAAGGTACATGTCGGGGAGATATGCAAATGATTAGAAATGCAGCGTGATTGCGCATTACGTATAGCCGGTAGAGGACGTTGAACATCGTACTCTGTGGAGTATAAAACAGGTAACCAAAGCTTGTTTGAGTGTGATGAATCATTTACAAAGGAAGAGCTGAGATAGACATGCCATTACGCCGTGTTCGAAGACAATATAAGCAGTTGTCGCAGTTTGAGAGGGGGAGAATCGTCGGGATGATGGCAGCTGGGTGGTCAGCTAGGCGAGTAGCTCGTCAATTAGGCCGCTCTGATACTGTTGTGAGGAGGTGTTGGGACCAGTGGACCCGAGAGATGTCATGTACACGAAGATCAGGCTCAGGACGCCCTCGACAGATCAGTCGTCGAGAAGACCGCCGCATCGTAAGAAATGCACGCGTACAGCCAACTGCTTCATCGGCCGCCATCCAGGCACAGGTAGCACCTTCACTAGGGGCCTCTGTGTCTTCTCGAACCATACGAAGGCGACTGGCTGAAGGACAGTTGATATCGCGGCGCCCATTACGTGTGCTGTCATTGACGCCCACTCATCGACGCCTCCGTTTCTAGTTTTGCCGCGCACGAGGAAACTGGACAGCAGCGGAATGGAACCAGGTCGTCTTTAGCGACGAATTCAGATTCAATCTCGGCAGTGATGACAATCGTGTTCGTGTATGGAGAGCCCGTGGTGAACGCTTCAATCCTGCCTTTGCTGTAGAGCAACACATAGCTCCCACAGCTGGTGTGATGGTATGGGGTTCCATTGCGTACAATACACGGTCACCCCTACTATTGTTTCGTGGCACCATGAAAGCCCAGCGGTATGTTCATGAAATCCTGCAACCACATGTATTGCCACTCATGCAACGGCTCCCAGGAGCCATTTTTCAACAAGACAATGCTCGGCCTCATACGGCAAGGGTGTCACAAGACTGTCTCCGCACTGTTACTACCCTTCCTTGGCCTGCCCGATCCCCAGATTTGTCTCCAATCGAGCATATCTGGGATCATTTGGGACGACGAGTTGGGCATCCCACGAGTTTGAACGAACTAGAGGCAAGGTTACAGCAAATATGGAACGAAATGCTTCAAGACATCATACAGAACTTGTATGACTCAATGCCCGATCGTATCGCATCGTGCATTCGCGCTAGAGGGGTCCATCGGAGTATTAACTCCTCCGTTCTTTTGCCTTTTTCTATGAAATAAGTTATCTATTTTCTTTGATTTTCTTATCATTTACTTATATCAAAGTAGTCATTACGTATGTAAAATTTCGTTTCATTTTGACGACTCCTTCTTGGTGCGCTAATTTTTTTGTCCATGAGTGTAGTAACATTTTATACATCTTACAAAGAATTTCCAATGAAATGAATTAAAAAAAAATAATAATTGTTACGATATACATATATATTGAATATAAAATTGAAGCTATTAAATGCCATTATTTTAAAACAAAATAATTTGTGTTTGACTGACTTTTAACTAACTTAAAGGTAAAAGGGTAATTCTGAGAATAAATACTGCCTGGCGTGAGTTAAAATGTCTATGAGGAATTATAATACTTGAAATATTTGACTATGAAAGCACTTTTTGGTTGTTAAATACAATTTATGACACGCTATGCCAAGAGAAACTCACTGAATACTAGGTATATAACCCTGTTCAATTTGCTGGTTATTTTGTGCAGAAGATGGATGGAATAACTCGGCGAAAAAAGTAAACGAAATGTCTGTAGAAGAACGCCTTACCGATTCCTATTCAAGAACGCAGTAGGAAAAAAATTTAAGGGGCACAAACTCTGAAAGAAGCGTAGCTTCCAGTTTTCATTTTTACAGCTAATAGCTAAATAATAATAATAAAAAAATAATATAACTTTGTCTGTATGAATATGAATTTTATACAGTAAAGTCTCCTTATAACAATTTTCAGTTTTATGAAGTGTATTTTTTAATAAAACTTTCAGCAGACCCTCCACTTCGAACGACGTTTACAAACAAATTAATCTACATATCTAGAAAATAATTTCGATATAACGCAGTTTATCTTGGCTGAGTTGCCTTCTTAATAATTCGATGGGAATTATGGTTTCAAGAATATGCATCGTGTGAAGTTTTACAGAATCTAAGAATAAGTGGACATGTTTGTGATCGTAAAGCTTCTAACAAGAAACCTAACAGAATTATTTATTTATTAATTAACAGAGTATTTATTTTTTTTAACAAATTAAAAGATTAATATTCTTAGAATAAAGAATCGCAAAATGTTAAGAATGCAATTTATGCCAATCTTAACAATTCCTTTCGGAAACTGCCATTAACATTTATAGCTTCTGTTTTCTTTATGTATTTTAATTATTAATCATTTTAGAGAAATTTGCAAATGGTATCTATAAAATTTATATCAAATATCGGCTGAAGTGTGATACTCATACCGGGGCGCCAATAGGGACAATAAATATTCGCTGTGATAACCACCGAATTTATGGTTACAGTAACTGCTTGTTTCCCGGCGTGCGGGAGGTTGTTTGTTTCTGAAAGAGACTTTTTCGTAATGGAATATCGACATTTCCACTTCTTAATAAATGTTTAATGAATTGATAACAATTGTATATCGCTTTATTTGTACATTTCATTCTTTTCTATTTTACATCTTTGTTTTCCAGAATAATAATAACAAAAAGAGTTTTCAAATAGGTCTGGTGGGTGTTTGCTTGTATTTAAATTAGAGTTCCACTATAATTAAAGTTAAATTTTTACAAAAATTGGTATTTCTTGATATTTCTATTTTAAAATATGTTGGCATATCCTAAATTCATTATATTTTTCATTTTTAATCAATAATTACTGTTATATTTTTTTGGAGGGTAGTGTTTAAATTGAAGTAAAGTTTTTAATCAAAGTTTAGTTTATTTTTTAAAATGGTGTTTCTCTATTTTTGTATTTCTAAAGACTTTTCAGACAGTTTTATATATTCGGATTTCATTATGTATTTCCCCCCTTTTTAATAAACTTTTGAAATATTCTCTTTTTTGCGAGAGAAGAATGTTCAAGGTTACGTAAGCTTTTAACTTAAAGTTTATTCTTAAAAATGCTCCTTCATGAATTTCCACAGATAAAATTTTCCCTTCTGTTATATTCTTGTCTTTATTATCTATTCTATCCACAGTGAATGTTGGGTCAAAGAGCTCCCAACAATGTCTGTGAATAGAGTGGGACAATTCCAAACTGATATGTCCTTAGCATTCATGTGTCAGCTTGTGGGAGCGAGATGCTTTATTTGTTGTTCTGGTTTTCATGTTTTTTGTTAAGATTTTGGAAAAATTAGGAGCTTTATTACTTTGCTCTTATCATGTGAACACATGCATAAAAAATAAAATAAAATAAAAAAGTAAGAACTCTAGTTTCTCTGCTTTTGTAAGAAAGAAAAGAGAAATGTGAGTGATTTATGAGATCGTTTAAAACTGAGAGCATAGAACTGTGAAAAAAAAAAAAATTCAATTTTGATGTGCATACACCCATCCCGTGAACTGTATAAGCCCGAATCGTACTATGTAATAAAAGCACTAGAAATTACTATGCATTCCTTTAACAGTGTACCCTGGGACCGTAAATGTCGATTGGGGACTTATTTTGTCTTTTACCCAGACTCTTAAAACTTTTTTCAAGAATAATAAAATACTTTAACTATAAAATTAGAACATTTGGAGTTAAAATTTAAAAAATCAGATAAAATAATATTGAATAAATAAAGCATAATAAGAGTTACATTCTGTTTATGTTCAGTTACCTTTATTCTGAATAGTAAAATGAATAAAACAAAATTGTGCTATTCAGAATATATTAAAAAAATAATTTTGCTCTTACGGGAAAAGGTAATCTGATAACATTTTCTCTTCGTGTATCCAACCAAATGATTTCAAGAAAACAAATAGACTGTAACTCTTCTGATTGAAACAATACAATACAGTACAATGCTACAGACATTCAAATAAAATTAAGATGTACTTATTATAACAAATCTGGGTTATAGAAAATTACATCTTCAACTTCATAGACAATAGGATAGAGAAACAACTGTCAATGTAAATTATTTTTCACAATAGAGTACGAAATATTTTAATCTTCAATCATAAATATATACACTGACAAAAACAGCAAAAGTTTAACACCATATTTAAGTAAAAAGGTGCTGTAAAAAATAAATATACATAATATACAAAACAGTATTCCTTAAACAAATTAAAATTTTTATACAAAAGTTAATAAATAATAATAAGCATATTACAAAAATCTATTATATGGGGGAATTTAAACTGTTTATTTCATATACAAACACATAATTATAAATTATTTTCTATGAAATATACCTCGGTTTTTAACATTTCGGGAGCCTTCTCTCATCTGTATTTATCTGACACAACTAAAACAAAAAATCTTTCTCACGATTTAGTGTTATACGAATGTTGAATTCTAATACTCGCAAAAATCTAAAAATAGAAACCCACTAAAAACTTAAATTAAATGGTGCGATCCCGCGCCCATACATTTTCACTGCCGCGCATTTAAAGCTGCTTGCACGCCCTTCATTGCGGGACATGAACCGACGAGGGGAAATTTGTCAAAATTGGCGTTTTGGAGCAAAATCCCGTCACTTCGGTACGAGTATCGTACTTCAAAACCCAATTAAATTAATTATTAAACTAATTTTGTCACATTTGCACGAAAACTAAATGAATTTTCTCCACTAATTGATAATTCATTACATTGTATAACAGTTCAGGTTAAAAAAAGTATTGTTTATAAGATTAGAAATAACAATAAAGGGTTGTTTTGATAAAACAATGTAATAACCTATACAGAACGCATATTCCATAGGGAGGAGAGCTCTTTACCTCACTTCTGCTACACTTATTTTCTAGCACCCTTGAGCTCGTGACACTGCTTTATTTAAGGTTATAAAATTAACTCATTTGATTTTAAAAAGGTTTATATCAAAATACATTAAAGTGTATAGCGTCCGACTTCATGGGCGGGGAATCAAACTCGTATTTAGTATTACCCCAAGATGAATGATCTCTAAATTATACTAACCAAATGATGTGAGAAAATTTCCTTTTGTTTCTCTTATCTCCCAAGGGCATTACACTTTCTGTTTTAAAGTTCAATTAAAGTCAAAATTAGAACTAGGTCTCAGATACTATGTTTACTTAGTTTCATTTGACAAAAACAACATTGATGCATAACAAGTGAAGGCAAGAATAGGCAGTAGGATTTTCTTATTTTAGAGATATACTTTTCTTATCTGAATTTTATTATAAAATCATAGTCATATTTCATTGAACTCATTCAAATAAAGATAATACTTTCTTCTACCGCATCAACATGAGAACACATTTCGACTTATAACATTATAACTTATATACGAAACTTCTATTATCGACTCCATCGCATTCTTCTTCTTCAGTTGCACGAAATATAACGGCAATATCACCGTTCTTCTCTGTTTTCAAAATTCCATTAAGAATATTGCTTTCTATAGCTAGTGGATTGGTTTCAGCTTTTTTTGGCACCCTGGAGATAAGCATTTTTTCCAGAGCTAAAAAAGGAGCTTCGATGAGCATACTTCCAACGAAAGCAACCCCATAAGTTGAACACAGATGGCCAAAGAAGACCCAAACCTAAAAGTGATAACGTTGAATTAATTTATTTCATCCGAAAACTATGATGGGGGGGAAAAAAATGTTTCATTTATAGCAGAATAGTTATAATCTAGTTCGGAAACATCGTTATAAAATCACATGTCTTAGCAAGTAAACTCACATTCTACCATCAACAAGAGATAATATTTTTATAAAATGTATAATTTTAACAACAATAATTATAGCTCAAAGATTTTAATAGGACCGGAGAGAGAAAAAATGTTGTAATAAAATTAACTTACTTACTCAGACTGACGGATATAAGTTTGCATATAAATAATAAAAAATTTCCCGAAATGAATACGCCTACGTTTTACGATTTAAAGCCGGACTATGGCCGAATGGCTAGGGTACTGGCTTTCGGTACCAAAGTCTGAAGGTTCGAGTCCACTCTATGCGTTCGGAATTGGCTTTAAGTAGTAGATCCCGTTCTAATTTGCCCTCGTGTAGCAAAAAATTGACCGTTGCGCTCTAAACCAAAACTTAATTTATGATTAAAGTGTAGCATTGTATGAAATGTTTCCCCTTGTCCTGGAATCATAGACAAATCCTACAGTTCAAAGCGTTTTGAACTACTCGTTTACTGCCTTATTGGGCAGTCCTCAAGTTTTTATTCGTCGGTTTCGCTCTCGAAAAAAGGGAGTTCGTTACATCTAGGATATAAAGAACTTTATGTCGTAGATACTCGTATAAGGAACTTATACAGAGGCTGTTCACACATTTCTTAAACGATGTATATTGTATTCACAAAACTAAATTACATAAAATTCTTGTGCTTTAAATGTTCTATTTGACATCCCTTGTTCTGAACTATCTTTCGACACCGCAATTTCCAGGATAATAATCCCTTTTGAAGTGTCAGAAGAGGTATATCTATCCCATTCCTCCTGAACAGCTTTCCAGAGTCCTGTAAGGGTTTTGGAACGACGTTTGGATAATGCAGATTTTAAAAGTCCTAAAGCACAAAAATCCATAGGTGACACATCGGGAGATTTAGTAGGGATATTAGTGAAGGGTATGGCCTTGATACCAGTTTTTTGTTCCATTTCTTTTGGTAAATTTACAGTGGATTTTGATGTGTGACTGCTAGCTTTGTCCTGATGGAGTCTCACAGATTGATGGCACTGTGGGTAAAGCGATGGTATTTCATTCAGAAAAATTGGCAATAAAATATGTTCCTGATAGTATTTGGAGTTAATCTTGATATTTTTTTCCACTATCTTTATTTTTAACTTGCAATTATAAGAAAAACCAGCAACAATCATGAATCCCTTAGAAAAACTTTCTTTCGATTCTTTGAACCATGTACTTAAATTTTTTTCTCCCCTTTTATAATAATAAATGGCTCTTTTTTTTGTTGCAGTCATTTAAATACACCCATGGTTCATCTATTGTGACAATTGTTTTCCATTTTCCTTTGGATTAGTATTTCTCATATAGAATTCTGCAGCGTGTCCTGCGTTCAGCGATATGATTTGGAAGAAGACGATGCACATTGCGTTTTTTCGCTTTCTTAAGATTTAAACCAACGTTTATCATTTGTTTACAGTGGACACCGAGCATTTTTATGATTTTGCAACTGTCCTTTGACTAGGGGGATTTTCTTTTAACATTAAACAACTTACCTCTGCAGTAGTCGAAGATGTCCGTTTTTTCCTTGGATACTTGTTTGGAATTTTTGTCCCACTTGAGGCTCCAATTTGACGTTTTTTTTCCTTTCTTGTTGACGATATTACCTATCGACGCTTTAGATATCACGAAACCATGACTCTCACATCGTTTTTGGATAGCGGAGTATGCATATTTCTCTTCGGAAAGAGCATAAATGTAGCCTTCGAACTACTGCTTTGTTAAAAACGCCATTTTGAATAAAAACAAAACTTTCAAGCCGCAGACGATAATTTTGACTTTTAAAAATATAGTACAATTGCAATTATTTCTTTTGCAGTAAACGAGTTTTTATTACCGCTTACCAAAATCGTCTAAAAAATGTGCGAACAGCCTCTGTATAAAGGATATTGGAGTTCTTTCGTTATATCTCTCAGTATTTTTAGAAACTGAAAAAATAAATAGCAGTATATAAAAAGAAATTAATATTGATTAATAGTGATATAAAACTTTTGAAATCACAAATAAATTATACAAATATAAATTCAATAAATGCTCCACTTAAGCCAGTTCAGTGCGACCTGAACTGACTTGTAATGTAATGATCAAAGGGATGCTTGAAAACATCGAAATTCTAGTAAAGCCCAATTGCTCGACTTGAGCGGCTCGGATCGTCGCTCGGTCTCAGTCACTGATTACCGAATACTCGTGGTACGTTACATTGCATTACAACTTTTTTGCCACAAGTTAGACGCCTCCTTTATAGATTAATAAATGAATGCTTTCGATAAGTCCATCCCCAAAAAGATCAGAAATTTATAGATCAGATTACAACAAAGATAACAAAAATAAAGGCTTGAACTTACTGCTAGGAAATGGTCTGTCTGTAGTGAAGTTTTTATGTTTCCCGTTACACCCATTTGTACTAAAGGGTGGACCAGGTAGGCTACGTAAGTGAGACGTCCCAAAGGAACGAATGCTTTCCAAGATAATATGTAATTTATGACACCTAAAAAAAATAGTTCACTGATAAAGCAGTAACAGTATACCAAAACCACTGATTTTACAATATAATTTGATTAAATTCCCAACCACAATGAAATGTTTATGTATGGTAAATATTTAAAAACGAAATGAAACTTACATGACAGCGTACATCACAAATATTCTCAGTAAAGAGTTTCATAAATTGTTCAGTAAATTATCAGTTAATTATTTAGAAAAGAGTTAACATGAATTATAAAAAAAATCAGCTGACTGACTAGACTCTAAAAGGGCCAATATCCAAGCAAAAGGTGGAGCTAACTTTTTTTTAATTAAAATTTTTTTAAATGGCGCCCAGTAGCTAAGTAGAGGCATTAGCCTCAAACGCCAGGGGCGTAGTTTCGCCCCCGCCCCCCGTTGAGGGTATTAAACAATCTTCCGCCTGCAAAAGGAGTCCAGTCTAGAAAGAGGATGCAATCTGCAGTCTTGTAAAAATGTAGTTAAGTTTTAAACAACACAACATGAAGGAATGCGATGTCAACTGATTTACAATTGCCTTCATTTTTGAAACTATATTTTATTTAAAACGCAATGAAGACACTTGTTTACAATTACCTCTATGTTATCGGGGTAGTTGTAAATGGATGGGGTAATTGTAAATTGTATTTTTGAGCCATTTAATATTGATAATTTTTTAATTTTTGAAACGCAACATTATAAAATAGATTAAAATAACTGTTCTTAAACTGTTTTTCTTTTTTTAAACCCAAATTATGTTTTTAATAAGTTCAAGTACACTCTATAAGAACAACAAAAAATCGACGCACCAAAAAGGAGTTGTCCGATTGCGTCAAAATTGGCGGATGTGAAGAACATGCACAAGAAAAAAACTATTGAAATAATCAGAACAATTGAATGATTTATTCAAGAGATTGGTCGTTGCAAAGAGAGGAAGTCCATACGGGGTTGGTGCACCACTGGCTTGGATGCAAGCTGTCACCCGTGGTCGCATAGAGTGATTGAGTTCACGGATGGCGTCATGTGGGATTTCTTGCCAAATTGTCTCCAAATGTAAGGCTAATTAGGCAACATTCCGGGATAGTTTGAATCGCCTTCCCATCACGTCTCAAATATCCCCTATCCCTTTAAGACCCAGCCCGCACGATCGTGCGGGTTAGACATTCATTTATGAGACATCAGACGACCTAGGTGGCCAAGTATTCGGCAAGCTTAAAGACAATTCATAGCAATACGGGGCGTATACAGCCGGGCATTATCTTGTTGAAAAATATGTCTGGGGTGCGGCGCAAGAGTAAATACAGCAAAACGGGTAGCAGAATGTCGTCTACGTGTCCAGACACGCCTTCGGTGGTCGTCAGGACGCAGTTGGAAACGGGACTCGTCACTAAAGACTATAAGTCCCCATTTAGTGCAGTTCCAAGTTGAACGAGTTAAACACCACTGTAATCGAACTTGACGGTGTACAGGCGTAAATGGGTAAGCGGCCTAACGGTCGGCGCGAGCGAGATTCTGCTCTCTCAGTCGTCTGTCAATGGTCATGTTGGACACTTTTGTGCGGGTCACACGTAGCATGGGGGATAACGACGAATCCATTGATGTGACAACTGATCTGACAATCACTTTGTTTTCCCTTTCTGTTGTGGTTCTAGGTCGACCGCTGCAGCTATAATATGTCATTGTTGACCCACTCTTGCCAGGCATTTTTGTAGTCGACGTAAGATATCCACTTTCAAAATGCAACAGAAATTTTAAACATCAGGTCGAGAATTGCTCCTTATATACACCCTCTGGATGCGCAGGTCGGATCCGCATGAGCTTCCGCTATTTAATCGTTGCACCAAAATCGGGCACTAAATTTTAATCATTTGTATGTTTGGTTGAAGCATCTTTGCATACGAAATTTCGTTACAATCGCGCAACTCCTTCTTGGTGCTTCTATTTTTTTTGTTAGAGAGTGCATTTCGATCATTCATATACCGCTTACAGTTGCCCCAACTGACCCTATGGTATGTGAGTCTGAGGAGGATACTAGACAACCAGATTTCGTCTTTATGGTATTCATTCAAAACTGAGGTTGCACCATTGGAGGCTGTTGATTCATCTATACGGTGCCCCTACTTCAACCAACCAACTAAAAAATCTCAGGGTATCATCGGACGTATGCCTAAAAGGCAATGTCTCTGCCACGTTTAAAAAAAAAAGAAAAATGAGATAAACTTTTCTTTAAGATAAGAAGCAATATGGGCGAACATTTCCTACAAATGCAGTTTGAATAGTATGATATAATATGAGCAATAGAATGTGCAATAAATGAAGTCGTTGAAAATCACTGAAACCACGGATAGACTGGTGCGAGTAACTGATAGAGCTACAAAGTATTTCAAGAATATCTGATATATTCAAAGGTTTTGTAAATTAACGGCATTTACAGATAACAATAAAAAACATATAGTGAATATTATACAAAATAAGCAATGCAATATTGTTATATTTGAATTCTCTTCGAATATAGCATACAAAGACATTTAATTGTTATTTTTTGTCGTGACATTTTGCCGAAACGCAGTGCAAAGTAGTCAATATCTTTCGACTGCTTTACTTCCTTATACAGCACTACAGCTAACATTGAAAACGTTGGTATTTTCCCTTAGAGTCAGGGGGCTGGGGATGCCTTGGGTGGATGACAGATCTGTACTGTTTGTCCGGCATCCTCCAGCCCCACAGCAATTGAAAATGCATCCCAACTTGGAAAATTTACCCTCTACTGCGTATTCAGGCTCTTGCTACGTAGTGACCGGAATTCAGGTGTATCAAGGACGATGGACCTTTATGGTCTGGGGGTCCGAGGTGTCAAACTCAAAGGTTTCCCTTAGAGTCATAAAATTGCGTTGAATATTGATATTTTTTTATAAGAGACATGCATTGTAAACGTATGAAACCAGAATAGACGCAATATTTAAACTTATAAGGTAAAATCAAATTTGCAAACTTAATGATATATGAAAACCATTTTAAAGTGTTTAAAAATTTGTATGAAATTTTAAATCTGCTTTGTGGAAAAACCTTACATGATTTTCAACTGTTCTGAAGCATCATTGCAAAGAAACAAGTTATCATATATTTTTTCACCATTGGCGGTACGGTCACGATTAGAAATCTCACAATTAAAATATAGTACTCTCTAACTTTATTATAGTATAACTCAGGAGAAATCAGTCCATACCTCCGTGTCCAGTGGCACAGCAAATAATCATCCAAGCAACTCCCAGTGTCCATGCTGTTCTGTTGAAACTGGCATAAAAAATGGAAGACCAGAATTCAGGCTCTGCACCTCTGTTCCACTCTACTACCCCATACAGAACGGAGAAGTTCATTGTGAATGCAAGACTCCATCCTAGGACTTGAATGAACTGTAACAAGGGCATTATTTATTTCCCTATAAACTTTGACAGAATCAATTTTCTAAACAATATTAACACACAAAGTTATTTATTCGAAAACACATACAAAAAGAATAAAACGCCGTAAGGAATGAAGGAAGCCAGTATGACTGTTTTGTTGGCGAGATGAAGGCAGTCTACAAAGCTTTACAGTCCTTGTTTTCAGTGCTATTTCCATTCAGGGACTGATTTTATTTTACTCTATTTTGGCAATACATGTAATTATTGACAAATTTAGACACTCCTCTTACGAAAGAGTCGAATGTTGTAAAACGTAACTGCGTCACTTTTCCCGATTGCCATAGGAAAATATTCTTCTCATTTTGAAGTCCCTGGTGACGAAATGACGTGAAAATTACCTCTCCAAAAAAGGGTACTTAAATTATGCTATCCAGTTCTCATGATATCACATAACGATCTAAAGATTTTATTATTCCATATAAAATTACTGAAAATTCCGGGACATTCCTTTCTGAGAGTATTTAAAACTGATTTTGGAAGAACTCTCTTTCTGACTTACCGGACCACCAGAAATAAGGTCGCCGCCGTGTTTCGTTTGAAAACAGTTTCCCGACTCCTATATACCGCATTCGAGTTATTTCTGGCTTTTGATGACGATGCTATGAATGCTTCTCATCGTGCCATTTGTCAAGCTTCCTTTGCCACTACTCTATCCTTCCGTTACTGAGAGGCAAGAAATCTTTTGTCACGTTTCTGAATTTATTTTCACACAATTGTATTATTTCGTTAATTATTTTGTTCGTATTTTGTAACATTTAATTTTATATTATCTTTGTATTCAACGGGCTAGGTGTCACCGAGAGTTATAGTGGTTACTTTGTGGTAGTAATTAGAATAACAGATAGTGATTACTCAAACGTATCCATACAAATCAATTTATTAAACATTAGCACAATACATATACAATTCATACTACTCATTATTGAATTCCTGCTTCTATTTCTTATATTATATTAATACGTTATTTACTCTTGCTAATATCATCATTTAACTACTCATTATCATCATTTAACTATTCAAAGATTGTTAATTGTTAAACATACACATACACAGATACATTCCCTACGAGATCAGGTATTTAACCATATTCTAATCATTACTGTATGAACAACAAATATCATGCGATAGATATCTATGGCAAAATAAGTGAATGTTCACCATAAAATAACTATTATTATTACGCCCCTATCCTCTATCTATATCAGTGAGCACTGCACAAATAATCTACCACAGATCTTAAGCTTCCTACCTGCGATGACTCATTCGCTTGAACAGGTATCAGGCGAGCTGTCATCACTCAGCACTGGGTTCTCCTATTGATAACATCGGTCAGAGGGTGGCTTGCACCTATTCGATGGCACTCTTGTCTACCGGACTCTGCAACCTTGGGGTGGGCGCACATTCGAAAGGGGTCGGCATGGGTGAGACTCTTCTCTGCGTTGAAAGGGTCGGGGCATTCCCTTTTAGGGCTACAGGTCTGGTCACCGCATCTTGACCTCGGATGGCTGCGGCGGGCTTCCGTCAGTTGCTCGGCAGACGGGAACAGGCTCTAGCGGAAGCAGGATCTTTCAACATCTCAGCATCAATAGATGGGCGATTCTCGCATCAACATCTGGGGCTTGCCTCCGCTTCCTTCACATTAGCTCAGGCTTTTCTCAGGCGGCTTTCTAGCTCAGTCTCAGTCTACCAGCGACTCAGTATTCCTTCGTCATTAATTGTCGGGCTAACACATACCCATACTGCTATCTCAATTGCAAGCTATTTCGCTTCAAGTCAGACTATGTCTCTCGACGATTTCAGCTATTCTGAATCCCCTACCTCTTTTTCACACTGAGCTAAACTTCGATAATTTTTTATTCAGGCTTTCATTGGTGGCTCTCTCCCGACCAATGAGCTAAACTGGGTCTCTTACTATTGGCTGCCCCCACATTTTATATTAATAATCTCTCCAATTTAAATTGAAGGGGGCGTGAGCCAGTGCACCCTTCTGGAGTTCACTCTGGGGATCCTTCAACTTCTCAGACTCTCACGCTTCGGTTTCAACCTCCTGCTGTTTACCTAATGAAGTCCACCACGTAAAACTGCGTATCTCCATAACTATCTGAACTATGCCCCCTCTTGGCTTCCAATTTTTACTTCTCCCAGATCATTATCCCCAGCTGGTAACCTTTTACTGTCCATATTTCTCTTAACTTGACATCGCTCGTCTTTAGTTACAACTACGCAGTTCGTTAACTGCAGCTGGTCACCATTCACTGCCCGTTCTTGAATACTTTTATTCTCTTATTACATTGTGCCTAACTTGCATCTGTTCAATTTTCGAAAACTGTCGCCCACACTGCGACACTAGGAACCTTCACCCTCTGGCATTGCTATAATTTCAAACAAAAATCGCATTTCCTATGTCATGCATAACTCTTTAGGAGAAACGTTGTTGGTATAATCTCACATCAAATTTTTTTTTAATCAGGATTAAAAAAAAACATGTATCATAGGAAACAGTCTACCTATTTATCTGTATGCATTTTAATACTTTTGTATGATAATAGACATTATTCTGGGAACCTTGACCATTGAACATAGATCATATTTTGAGTTGGTCTTCAAACCTCCAAAAGTTCAACAATTAATATACTCTAATCTTTAAAATATACCATGCCAAACACCATACAGGTGGATTTTCATTAACTGTAGACGGGCAATATATTTTGAACAAAATCACACTCATAAATTATGATGACAGTTGCAATGCAGTTGTTGTGGCTTATGCCCCTTGACAGACAGTATATCAGGCCAAGTCCATAAAGGCTATTTCGCAGAATGGTGTGGCTACGGTTTTGAATAGCACCACAAGGGTCGGAGTCCTACTTGGCTAAAGGACCGGTCCCGTAATTTTGAACCGAGGTGACGAGACCGGTACACTTGACCGGCACCCCAGAGGTAAATTTTCAGAACTCGGAGGACATTGTAGCCATGACAGATTTTTCGTGCTCCAGACGCCTTTAGTGTACACGGCGGTGGATATGTCACCAACCGCCATCGAACCAGAGACGTTGAGATCACTGGCTCGCTGTCTTTGCCAACTGGGCCACCGCGCCCTGCTATGCAGTAACAACATCTAGCGATTCATAAAATCAGAATTTTGATTTGCAGAGTATGCGTTCTTTTTATTGTGACATGATTAAATAAATAAGATCGAATATGAGAAGATTGTGCGGTAAGTAGTCGAAATGAAAACGGACATAATCAAAAACAGCGGTAGAAAAACTGAGTTTGCTGAAAAAAATAGAAAGATTATACGTACGGGTGGTATCTTAAGATCAGGTTTAGTGGCTAGAAGATATCCTGCTAAGAGTCCTAAACAATATGGACTGGTGTGGATAAAAGGTCTGAAGTAGATACGAGACCAGAATTCTATCAGTTCCCTGCAATTTTAAAGAATGAAGAACATAATTATTACTAATGGGATATCCTCACATAAAAATGACACACGCCAAAAGGGAAAAAAAAGAAAATTATTCTGGATAAATAATTTAGTAGAAAAAAATCAACATCATATATCTCATCCGCTTAGTAACATTGCACTTTTTAGAGAAATAATTAAGTTGTACTCTTCGGTTTAAAACAAGATGACCCGGGAACGTAAAATATTCAATTATTCTTTGATAACATAAAGCAGTGATGGATAGCTTGTGGTGTGTCGTCGTTAATCATTGTGAAATAATTTCTACTAGCCTGTTGCCTCGAGAAAAAGGCTCCGTTTGACATTAAAAAAGTTCTACACGAGCATGCATAGTAATAGCTCTGTTGATTCTAAGATTTCTCGTTATGTGTCTTTTAATTAATGTGGTATCATATACAGTGGCTCCCAAAAGTGTTCGTACACTTACGATTTTCAATGAAATAGGGGTCTATTAGACCCCTGGTTCAAAGTTTATCTGATATTGTTGGATTTTAAATATATTATTGTAATAGAATTAAACTATAGCATCTCTAAAAGTCGTATGATTAAAATGTACTAAACAGTCAAATTTTGAAATTTTGCAAAAACTACTAATTTTACTCATTTTGTACTATGTTGCGCGACCAGAAGATATGAAACAAATGTATAAGTGCATATATATTGAGTTTACATACTTTTAGTAGTTAATTAATGGTATAGGAACGCAATTAAAACCATCTGGCGCGCTTAAGAAAATTATGAAAAATTAAGGTTTTTCACAATTTTTTGCTAACTTCGATGGCATTGCGCGACCGGAAGACAAATTAATAAAAAAATAATAATTAGTGCTTTTTTAACGTCTATACCAATGGCAACTTTTCTGCACTCTAGAGATCTGAAATTTAAAAAAAAGTTTTTTTCGAACCACCCTAGGGTCTATCCTTTAATTAAAATGAAAATTTCAGAATGGGTATTTAATAATAAGATCAATAATCAATTTTTAACAAAACTACATGAAATATTTTGAAAGCATAGCAAAACTTTATTTTTAAGAAACCAGTAATCAAAAAGTAAAAAAACTTTATCTCACAAAAGTCATCGTACACTGAAGTATTTTCGGATAAATTCACAATTAAAATTATCGTCTGGCTTTTTATTTTTGAATTGTGGTGGCATTTAAAATATCGTTTGGCTTTAATTTTTGATTGCCTACTCCGGAATATTTTATTTATTATTTAAAAAAGGCTCGTATTCGTAAAGAAACAACAAACAGCATTCGAAAATTGATAATTTTTCATCATAGTAGTGGTAAATCACTTCGGAATATTGCTAAATTACTAAATTTATCCCATTCTGCTGTGCAGTATGTGATAAAACGCTTTAAAGAAGAAAATCGGATCGAAAACTAGATAAGAATAGGTCGTCCGGCAAAGTTACCAAAATGTGATCAGAGATTTAAAATTAGAAAATTCCTGAAAAATCTACGTTTGAGTGCTGAAAACGTTCTGCAGAATTTAAATGAAACATTTCTACTTCAATTTCACCTGAAACTAATCGACGAGTTCTCAGAGCAGCTGGATTACATGGGCGTTCTGCCCGTAGAAAATTTTTTGTGAGTAAGAAAAACAGAAAGCTTAGGCTTTCCGTTGCACTACCAACGATAAATAAGCCCCAAACATATTGGAATAATGTCTTATTTGTCGATGAAATCAAGTTTAACATTTTTGGTTATGATGGGCGTATAATTGTATGGAGGAGAAAAATGAGGAACTTAATACCAAGAACTTAGTATGAACAGTTAAGCATGGCGGTGGAGGTGTCCTTGTGTGGGGGTGCATGACAGCATCAGGACTAGGTAATTTGGTATTTATTGATGGCATAATGAATCATGCTGTTTATAGAAATATTTTAAGAGACAATTTAAAATTATCAACCCAAAATTTGATTATTGGAAACAACTTTGTTTTTTATCAAGATAACGATCCTAAGCACACGGCTCTCAACGTTCACCTCTGGTGTCTCTATAATTCTCTACAAGTTTTAAACCTAATAGAACATATTTGGAGAGAATTGGAGGTTCGAGTACGAAAACACGACATTCCCACGAAAAGCGAACAAAAAACAATTATGATGGAAGAATGGATGAACATTGATATCGAAATTACAAAAGAACTAGTGCAATCTATATCCAGCCGTATAAAAGCTGTTGTGGATGCTAAAGGATATCCTACTAAATATTAATTTAACGCAAAATTACAATATTTACTAATATGCAGAGATTTTTTACAAGTGTACGATGACTTTTGTGACATAAAGTTTTTGTTACTTTTTTTATTTATTGGTTTCTTAAAAATATTTCTTAAAACTTAATTTTAGCGCTGTTAGTTTCAATTTGTTTTATTTATCAAACTTGGAAAAAAATGCCACAGATGAACTTATGACTGTTTTAAAATGAGCAATCATTCAATCAATGACTTACCATGGATCCACCGAAGACATCAGAAGTGCAGGAGGATAATTATTTACATAAGTTTCCATTCCTGAATAAACAATTGAGCTTATAATAGCCAGGACAGCCAAAGTTATGCCAACCTTAGGCCATCTGAAAAAAAAAATCTTGAGGAATTTCAAAAATACTTTGTCGAAAACGTAAACAGGAAAATTTAAAGTCAGAATTACTCTATTTAAAGGAGAGAAATTAACATAATGGAATTCTCAATCATATGTTCCATCCCCAAAATCAATAAACATGCCTAACATTTCTGAGGTTTTTAAGCACGGTTTTATCCTGCAAATTTTAATTAATAGTTTTTCTTCTGAGGAAAACATAATATTTCAGCAATTCTTTCGATTAGTTCACGTTTAACCTTTGATTTACGACTATTTCCAGTTGGAGTGGTATGGAAACTTGTTTTATGATACCTTCATTTCTCTATCTTGCTTCCACCCATGGCTACTTTGAGGAGGAAACCTGCCATCTTTTGGCCATTTGCCACTGTTTTAAACAATATATTTTGGACAATGAAAATAGATCTGTTAAATGCTCTAATCTATATTTCATTTATTATGTTTCGCTCTTATTTAAAAGGATCTTCCTTAATTTAAGATTCTTTTTTTCAATCTTCTTACTTTTAATAACTCTGTTCCGTTCTGAACACACAGAAATGCCTGTACTTTTATTGAATTCTACTTTTATTGAACTGCTTTCACTACTTCTATTGCCAAATCGTTGGGAGAAGGCAGGAAACTTATTATCCAATAAAAAATTCGTTTTAGAAATTTTTGAAATTTTAGTCACACGTAACTTTTGAAATGCACAATGTGCTTGCCTACTTATTGACCTAGACTTAAGATCTATTATGTGGAAATAGAACATGTAATAAAATAGATGATCGTATAGTGACACTTATTTTTTTTTAATTTGTTAATTTGAGAAAACACATTCTGACACATGTCTGAGATAACTAAAAAAAAACTGAAATTTAATAGGTAATGTTAACATTTAATGTCTCTTCTTCTTTCTTAAAATTAATTTTATCATTAACTACGAATTTGCAGAGAAAACATTATAATAATTATCTACATACATTAAAAAAATTATTCGTACACATAATAAATCCAAGTTACATATATTAATTATTCTGTGCTCTCGCCTGATAAAATATATTACAAATTATTATTACTGTCCACCACCCTCATTGGAGACTGAAGATTATATATCATTGTCTAACTAAAAGTGGTCCAAAAGCAGATCAGAAAAATCAGCATACAAAAATGGCGAGTCGCTGAAGAGCGGACAACCTAG
Source organism: Dolomedes plantarius (assembly GCA_907164885.2). NCBI lineage: Eukaryota > Metazoa > Arthropoda > Arachnida > Araneae > Dolomedidae > Dolomedes > Dolomedes plantarius. Next base: position 166,257,743 of record OU015495.1, on the reverse strand, counting down.
AGATCTATCAGTCGCGGCATTTTCTTCAACTGCCCAAAAAAATGTTAAACAATTTCCAGCACCGGAAAAGCAGAGGTCAGAAAAAATCTCGAATAATTAACACCTTTCAGATATATCATTGGTTAAAAAATGGTTGCTGGGCCGTTGCTATGGTGAAACTATGACCCTTAATTACCGAGAGGGTGGCAAGTAATTCTCCCTTCTGTGCACATGACCTTGCGTACTATCCGTACTCTTACAGGTCTAACTAAATTGCCTATGGGAGACACATTCCCTTCTTCCCAGAAAACCCATACGAAAAACCACAGGAATGATTTTCAGCACATATATATTTTAAGATTTACAAAATAACATAGATACACTTATAAATGTGCATGGAACCAAATTGATGTTGTATCGAAATTATGAAATCAGAAAATATATATTTTTAGAGATAAAACAGTATATTAATCAAAATAATTACAAAGTCGAGTTACATGTCACAAGATCTAAAAATCTAACGATATTGTAATGACTTAATAATGACATAAAAGTCTCATTTACTAATCACTATTATTTTTTTCCTTTTTTTCATATTCTTATCATCAGAAATATTACTTTTTTTTGTCATTTTAACTCAGTTTTCACTTTTATCTTTCCTAAGAGAGTAGTTCCGATTACTCTCTTTCCTCAATCTCTTTGAAATAGTAATAGTTTTCTTCGTGTCATTGAATTTGAAAAAAAGGCAATAATTAGCGCAATTCTTCAGAAAAAATTTCAAATTCTCGACGAACAAAGATTTGCAGATTTTGTTCAATTGTGAGTATATATATTCAGAGAGTGTGGGGAGGTGAACTCTGCGTGGGTGACGCCTCTTACCAGCATGTCTATTTTTCATGAACAGACGGCTGTGCAAAAGAAAAGCCTTATAGGTGCAGCCCTCTCTAATGCCGCATTTACACATTCGCGATCGCGCCACCCGCAAGACATTCGCGAGACATTAGTCACGTTCCTGTATCAACGCAAGTGACCGTTCTCACATTCCCGCCTCTTGCTGTGAACAAGACTTCCCGTCGCAACGGCGCCATTCGCCCCTTTGACTCGTGCCAGAAAACCGTTCCCGAAGCGAGCGCCACGATTGGCAAGGAGAAGCGGCGAGAGCAACGTTTACACATTTGCCCAACAAAAGCCTTAATGGCAAAAGCCTTGTTTTTAAAGAAATATATTGGGAAATAAGCAAATTTGCTTTAAAATTCTTCAATCTGTTATCCATTTCTTAGGTTCTCAGCAATTTTTTTCTTAATTCCTTTGAAATAATGAAGACTTTCTTCGTTTCCCAAGAAATTGAAAACAAGACAATATTTAGCGCAATTCTTCAAATACATTTCAAATCCTCGACAAAAAAACATTTATAGTTTATCAACTCTGATCAACATATATTAGGCACACGCAAGTGTTTTATATCACACCGCATGCCAATGTAGAGAAAATCTTCTCACTCTCTAAGAATCTGTTCATATGTCACAAAATAACTCGCTATTCTAAAAATTAATGACGGTAATATGTAGAAAAATTACTATCTTGAAGAGAATGCAGCTATGATTTCTTGCAATTTTACTCACTCGGCCCTTTTGAAATGGAATGGGCTTCCCCTATGTTAAGACTTAAACCTACAAGTCTGGTGATATTTATTTGATATTTCTCTTTCATCTTTCTTTGCCCTTTAAAAAAATTTTGACCTTTTGCTATTCATTATTTCTCTTTCTACATGTTTTTTCGAGGCTCTGTTGAGGAGGGATGGGAAAACTGAGCATTCTGATGCTCTCTCTCCCTTTGCAGGCATCTATCTTTCTAAGTTGAATAACTATGAGTGCAGATGACGACCCCGTAAATGCCCCCTTATCTCCCACCCAATTGCTTTTGTAATTTTTTGGGGAAATCAGTTTCTCGAAAGGGGGTCCAGGACAAATTAAAATTTTTTTTTTATTTATTGAGTTAAAATTTTGAATTTTTTTTGTGATGGTTAAACATATAATTTGTAAACAAAATCATATCATAAAACTTGTCTTAAACTTTTTTAAGAATTTTAAATTTTAAATTTAAAAAAAAGTGGGGTAGATTAAAATCGTTATAACTCGAAATATTATTTGTCCAATTTCAAATTTTTTTCATTTAATTAAGCGGAAATATATAAATATATTAATTTTATTCAACGTTTTTAAAAATATTAATTTTTTAAAAAAATTAACACTTTTTAGAGTAAAAATTAAAAATAAGATGTAATTTATTTTTAAAAAATCATATATTCAAAAGTAAATATTTTTTTCAAATTTGCTAAACCAAAGTAAAGTAAAATAATTGAAAAAGACAAGTTCTAAATTTGAACTATTTATCTTTAAACTGTTCTTGACTTATAACAATTTAAAGACGAGAAATGGTGAAAAAACCCTACAGGTTTAAACACAGATTGGCTACTATTGGAATGTTTCAAAACAAAAATTAATATCTCCTGTTGTAATTAAGATAAAAACACGATTTAAACGCCATTTTAAGCGGAAAAGAACACAACATCTTTTAATTCAATAATTGATTTTCGAAAATTTGAAGAATTTTGTGTCCTGGACCCCCTTAAAATAAAAAGGTTGACCGACAATGTCTTGTCAAAAATCATGTCCCAAATTATTTTCTGATTTTCCTCTCTCTTGAGTTATACAGAATACATTTTGTGCGAGACTACCGATATAAGCTAATTTACCTTATGTTACCATTTGTGTCCATTTTGTATTTGAAAACCTGTAGATTTTCTCATTATCATCTTGTGTAATTGCCTCTCAGCAGAACTTCACTAATAGACAAAACTTTTGTAGAACTACAGGCACAAAAATGTCATTTAATAAATATTGCAATGGTATGTATGTTCCCAATACATTCCTAAAACCTTTGACCGATGGCCACCAAATTTCGTACTCTTACTCCCTTCTAGCCTGTGGGAAATAAATGTTTACCTTGAAAGGTAGCCTCTCACAAAATTTTTCTTGATTTCGTAACCTTAACATTTTATGTTCTATTCTCATCATCACTTGCTATTTGACGGCTTGGATTCCGAGAAATAGACTATATTGCTTGTTCTGATAGAACAAGAGAAGCAAAACACAAATCCATTTTGATCTCGGAAGGCAAAACGAAAAAAAAAATTGTAAATTACAAAGCATTAAATTATCCATGTTCCACAAATACACCACGTTCTTAAAGCTGAATGATATGAAGCTAAATATAAATTTATAAATTATACATAATTTGTTTTATCGGTTGATTTTCAATTGCTTCAGAAATATATTTTCTGGCTGTAAGAAAACTAAGATATTACAGATAGTAAAAACTAGTATAATATAAAGAAAAAGAGAAAATATGCAATAAATTTAACTAACTACTGAACCTTGTCTTTCATGACTGAAATTGAAGGGATTACAAAAGACATATCTCCTAGTAATATGGATTTTGAATTTATTCTGTAGTTTCCTTTAAAGAAATGAAGGTTTTACCCTTATGAGGCTTTTACGATATTTATTTACCTCATTAATGGCAGAAGGATGAGGAGGGCTCCAACATACAGCTGAAAGTCTGCAGCAAGGTACCAACTTTGAGCAATACACTGAAATATCGAAACAAATTAATAATTATATATTTCAAAATACAAGTACAGATAATCATTTGAAAAGATGGTAGCGTAATCCGGTGACTCAATATTGGTAAGGACCTGTTCACATAGCGTCCGTTATTCGTATTGAAATATATTTAATCAATTACAAACGTCCAAACAATTAGTCCCGACATTGTTAAGGTCTGTTTCTATGATTGGTTTAAAATATGTCAATGCGAGTAACGCTGATGGTGACGGATTCTATATGAATAGGTCCTTTGCGTTCCCGATCTGAGAACAGAACTTGCATGAGATCAAGCAATGAGTCACCAACTAATTTCTCAAGGTTGTTTGATGAGGATTGGTGAGAGATTGATAGAGAAAGGAAAATAATGAAGAATATTTTCTCCTAATGTCGCTTTAATTGATGCGAATTTAATCATTGCGATGTTAGAATAGTACCGTTTAACAAAGATGCCAGGCTTATTTTCAATAAGACTGCGAAACGCCAGATTGTTTTTCTCTCTGTTTTGTTAGTCTGAGCAGAGGAGCTATAGAATGATGGAAGTGTTTTGTAACAACTCCCTGCCGTAGCACATTAATATGTTGTATTTTCGTTTTTGTGTAATATGGAATTCATTTACTACCAACAGACACAAAGATAGAGATGCGATATCCATGTCGATGTTTTCAAAACATCGATTTATTGAAGCCGGTGCTTTTTTAACATCGATGTTTTATGCTCGATGTTTTACTTTGTTTCGATGTTTTTTTAAATTGAAACGTACCATAATAAAAAAATTAACCACGTAGCATATTTTCATACTCAGTAAATGTAAGTCTGAATTCTGAAAAGAGGGGGAACGATATCCTAGCAACGAGACAAATGCAATCAATAACCAATGAACCAATCAGAGCGTTTGGAATGTTCTTGACACTCCACAACCTTCCTTGGGGTTTTATTTTAATTAGTATAAACACGAAATCGGCCATTTAAGTTTTTGTTTCGTTCTGGTTTTATATAAATTAACGTTAATATTATTAGTAAGATGCCTCCCAAAAGTACCGTTTGGAAGTATTTTTGCAAACCTCTGATAAATTGGCGAAATGCAATATTTGCCTTAAGTCCCTCAAAACTTCTGGCAAAACATGTCGATATTTACAACGAGAATTTTGAGTCATCAATGAAGCCCAAGGCAAAAAGTAAACAACTAAATCCAGATGCTGCAGCCCCAGCCATTCCAAGTACTTCGGTGACTGAAAGGAATAGAAGAAACCGTAAGTTCGTATTCCTCTATTCCTAGGTTCCATCCAACAACTTTGAAAGATTGTTTCACAAATGTGATTTCTTTTAAAAATGGTGGAGATATGCACAGCAAAGTTTCTCAAGCTATTCTTTACATGATTTGTAGAGATTCTCGGCTGATTTCAATTATTGAAGACGAGTATTTTAAACACGTGTTAAATGTAACTGTGAATTTATATACTGTTCCATCACGAAGAAAAATAGATTCAATAATAGATCAGAAGTACGAAACAGTGTTAATTATGCTAAAAGAGCGATTGAGCAATATCTAAAATGTATGTCTCAAATGTGTATCTCCCAACAGATATTTGGACTGAAACTTATCGGAAGAGAAGCTTTCTTAAAGTAACAGCTCATTTTATCGAAAATTGGATACTTAGTCTGTAATTCTCAGAGTTCATGAGTTACATGAAAATCACACATCACAAATCTGGCTGGTCATTTCACAGATACGTGCTCGGAATGGATATTCACACCAGAGAAAGTTACAGCTGTCGTTAAAGATGGGGTAGGTAACATTAAAAGTTCAGTGGAAAAAGCATTTGGAAAAAAAAGCAAAGCTACTGTTTTTCCCACTTTCTAAATTTAATGGCACAAAATCATATGAATGGTACAAAATCATATGAAAATGATGCGTAATAAAATAAATATAGTGTCGTGGGGTTCAGAGCTAGGAAAAAAGCTAAACGAAAGTGTTCTAGCTCAATGCAATAAGAGATTTGGTGGCATTGATGAATGTCAATTTTTTGCAATGCTATCTCTATTGGATCCACGGTTTAAAAATCTTCACCTCCAAGACAAGGCTGTATAGGGTACCTGAATAAGAAAGCTTAACAATGAGATCAAGGAAGAGAGTGAATCATTGGATTCTGAAGGCGAACGATTGTCTCCACCAGCTTCTTCTTAAGGTAAACCAATATTTCTTAGATTGTGACAAATAAATTTAAAACTTAACGATGTTATTTACATGTATGAATTTATCATTTTGTGCAAAATATGATTTTTGGGAGGATCACCACAAGATGGTAGAAGACAACTGGAGTGTAAGAAAGGGGTCGAAACTGTCGGAGGAACTTGACAGATGTAATTTCGTGCCCGAACTTGCAGTTTACTTCAAAACTCCTGTTTTTAAGCTAAAAGATAACCCACTCACATTTTACTTTGATAATTATAATTATAAGAATTCTACATTGGTTAAAGTTGCAATTAAGTATTTGTTAGTAATGACCGTCCCATCAGAAAGAGTTTTTTCCCTAGCTGATGGGATAGTAAGTGAAAAAAAAGTCTATTTAAGGGGGAAAAAGTTAACAAACTTTCAAAAAATGTAAATAATAAATATAGTTTGTGCAATAATTATATTCCCCAATAATTGTTATTTACAGTAAATAAAAAATAAGCTTGTTCAGTTTTCTCCCGTACCCTGGTTTTGCATCACTACTTCAAATTGGTGTAAATATATGTAAGTTCCTTTTGTACTATTTTATTTGAAAATAAAATATTTGTTAACAAATTGTTCTTATTAAATTTTTTGATATTAAACTCTGTTGAAAAAAACTCAAAAATTCTTTTAAATGATTTTGCCTTATACTCTATTGATATGAAACCAATCCTTTTGTCTTGTGTTACAGTTATGAACTTCAGTTTTTTTAAGAACTAAATTAATTTAAGTCCTCTGGAAGTAATTTTTCTCCAACTTGTAAATAAATATGACAATTTTTCACATTCAACCAATTTAAATTATAAAACATTGAATTGTTTTTATAGAAATAATTTCTTCGTCAATTTTTTTAAAATTAAATCCCCCCCCCCCCCGACTAACCGAAGTAACTTTAATGTTAGAGGTTACTAAACCAGTTTTAAAAAATGCATCTTCTAAAACATCGATGGTTTTTGTGCGATGTTTTATTTGCATCGATGTTGTAATATTGAATATCGATGTTTCAAAACATCGATGTTTTGTTGTCGATGTCGCATCCCTACAGAAAGAGAGAAGAATCAGGTTGACGAGAATTGTCTTATACTTTAGAACCTGAACTGTTGCATCTGGTCATCGCGTGACGCTTGGAACTCTGGGCAGCATAGACTACTGGGGTTTTTGATGGCAGGGCTTCGGACTTGAGGCGGGCCGGACGATGAACTCTTTGGCGTAGACTTACTCTGCTGATTCGGTTCGGTTCTGGGTTGTGCGAGCTTTCGTATGGTCCATGCTCCTTTCATTTGCAGCTTTCAGCAGTCATCATGGGCTTGGTGCTCTTGGTGGTGCGAGTCATTGCACTCAGACTCGTTCGCTCCTTCAGCGGTCGGAATCAAGGGTTTCTTCAGTAGTTAACTTTACGGGATATTTTCACAATGTAGCACAATCTATATTTCATCTCTAAAAAAATCTCCGTCTCTCTATCTGTATATATTTATATCTCGTCTTCGCCTCACTTAAAATTCCTTCTTACACTTCATTAATTCCACCACTTGGAGATCTTATTGGTAGCTTCTTCTGATTCTTGGTCCTCCATGAGCCCTATCAATGGCTTGAGGGTATATCTATATGTTTGTCTCTGCTGAATCCCTTCTTGGGGCGTGCTTCCTATTTCTGTCTTCTCACGCTCACCGTCCCCAACTTCTTTAACTTCTGAATCTTTGACCTCTTGCACGTGTGGCTCACTCCCTATTCCACAAAACCTCACTCCCTTCTCGTTAGTACTAAAATATCTTTGGTTCCTCCAAGAAATCAATCAAAACTCTAAGAAATAAATCATCGAAATTCTTGAACCAATCAAGAATTTGGTTTCCACAAGAAATTTGAATTCCCGTGTGCGGTATCACTTCTCTCGCTTTTCTCCATCTTACCAATGGCCTTTCTATTCCATTTACGAGGTGTTCCCTTCTTACAAAATGGGCTTTTAACTCTCCACGGCCCCTTCTTTCAACATAAAATTTCACCCCCCCGTGATATAATCTATATTCCTTTTCTTGAAATAAACAGGTTTTCTAACACTGAGGACCATATGTGATAATGATGGCTAAGATAAAACAGTTGTAGATACTTATACGAAGCATGCATAACAGGCCCGAGTGAAACAGTTTTACTTTATATTTTTCATTGTTGACACATGTTGCCAGTAATTTCTCTCTAGAAAAGAACTCTCGAATCTAAAGATGTGTTCTGTATACAGGTGTAACCACCGTATCTCCCATTACAGTAAATAGACCCCCAGTGATCTCACCTTAAGACAGTTGATCTAACAACTGAGTCATAACAGATATGGGAGGAACTCTCCCTTTTTTAATCCATTGCTTCCTAATTTTTTTTGTAGCCGATAACACAGGATTTTGGCTCCAGATATTTATTTTGTTGATAATGATGAATTATGCCCCCATGATATTTTTTATTCGTGTGTTTGCTAAAACAGTTTATTTTTGTCCTTACAAAGGTCATTCGCGATTGTTATGACCATCTGCTAGAGCCATAATTTGAACTTCTGTTTCTTACACCTAAGCTTTACCAACCGACTAGTGATTGCAACACCGATATTTCGTGCTATGCTATTTTGCAATTTCGTAAAACCGTTATTTGCTAAGGATAAATACCGGTATTTCGGTATTACTGTAAATAATTTTTATCTAAAGTTTTGACTTAAATTATTCGCCATTTACTGGTATTTGAAGTACGTATTCTTTTACATTGATGTAGAATTACTAACATAAATAAAAAATTTCTTCACTCATTTTCGTTCCTTTTCGATTAGTGATTTCAATACCGGTATTGGCTATAAATGAAAAAAATATTACAAATAATGATACAAAAGTAATACAAAAAATATATTTATTCAAAACCGTCAGACGACAGATCGAAATGTTAGAAGATGAAGGACTTCGAGGTAAATATTTAGAGGTATAGTATATCACTCATTATTATCAGTACAAAAACCATCTGAGATTCAGAAAGTGTATTTTTTACTGCAGGTAATTTGTGCACAAAAATATATTCCCGGCTCAATGACAGTTTAATAGACGCATTATGTTTTTCACGATCACATTTCAAAAATACGCAGTTAATAAATTAATTTTTTTATTAATAGATATTATATAATAGACTGCACATCAGAATTTTATGTGATAGTTTCTCATCTCATTAACTACTAATTGCTTTGTTACTTCATTGTATTGTAATACTATAGTTATTTATTTATTATTATATTTTTTATTCTAATGTCGTAGATTATTATTTTGCATCTATTATTAATAATATTTGATTATAACATTTGTTTCTTTATTTTATATTTGTACATTACAAATTGGTTATATTTTTACAGTTTATGCATTTTTTTGCAAAAACTAATTAATATGTAAAAGAAACAACTGTGCTTTTGTATCTTTTTTTGAAAAATTCCTAATACCGGTATTAATACCGGCATCCCGGTATAACGTTTGAAGAAATACCAAATACCGGTATTGTATTTTTGGTCCGGTATTGCAATCATTAAAACCGAACTACACCGGAGCGAGGAACTGCTGTTTCGAATGGCATTGCTTATAAAGTTTATAATGGACTAGCTGAAAACCCGTATTTCACTACGGAGTACATTCAATTTAAATACAACGGTCAATGTATGCAATCAATACCAAATATATATATATATATATATATATGTGTGTGTGTGTGTGTATATATATATATATAAATAATAAATACAACGATCAATGTATGCAATTGATGTAAAAAAACGAAAAAATATATTTATAAGAAAATCGTAAAATATATTTTTATAGACAAAATAATGTAGAAGAAAACATTCAAATTAAATCTACTAGAACATACTAAAGAATACAGTTAATATAGAACAGTTTGAGGAACATTTCTTTTACTGTGTTTTAATATTTTTTTGGATAATTTCCAATCGTCTGCCGAAAGAAAGAAAAAGTCTTTTTTTTTTTGTCTATTTCGTTGTTATACACGGGACGTAAAATTAGTTTAAATTATCACAAAAAGAAAAGAAACCACGTGATCAGCATTTAATAAATTAAATTCTAAAAATTAATCTTTAAAAGTTCACCAAAAATCAGAAAAGGAAGTTAAGGATACGAAAAAGATTTCATTTTAAAAGAATTTTCATGATCTTTCTCGTAATATAAATTTTATAACCTTCGGATTATTATTTTAAATGCAAACTTTAAAGAATGTTGCAAAAACAGCTTAAAATGTAATTTAAAAAAATCTAAGAAGAATTTTTCAAAAATCTTTCTTAGGGCACCCCTACAATATAAGAAGAATCTCCATGCAAAATTTCAGCCCTTTTGATCCTGTGGTTTGGTCTGTTTGTTATATGTCAGCCAGTCAGTCAGTCAGTTACGGAACTGTTTTATATATATAGATAACAAAAAATTAAAAATTGCTTAATTTTTAGAAGATATAGGGTATTATAGAAAATTATTTATAGAATAATTTAAAGACGATTGAGTTGTCTTACCATGTGATTTTCATTATAAAAGTTATTGATAAAAAGGAGATTAGTCCACCAGTTATCGTAGCATGCTTGTAGATGGGGGTTTGTACTGTCATACCATACAGGGCCCGATCCAAGCAAATTTAATAAAAATACCGCCATGATGACAAAAGAGTAAACTGGCAGAGTCCTGAAAAACAAACAAATTAAATTTTCTGTGTATGAAACATAAAGATTCAAGAAAAAAATTAATCCGTTTCTTTTATTTCTGGTGACGCTTCAGTTTATTAGGACTTACAGCCTATTAAAAGGATGCTTATAGGATTTTCAGCATAAGGCAGCATAAAAGGATTTCTACAGATAATGTTGTATCCCGTTTTATATACAGGGTGCGGGGGAAAGAAAATTCCGAGGGTATAAATAAATAAATAAATAAATAAATAATGAATACTAATTGATATTAAATAAATAAATAAATAAATAAATAATAATAATGAATACTAATTGATAATAAATAAATACATAAATAAATATTTTTTTTTATTTTTTCTCAGGTATAAAAGATTTCTTTCTCTATCTTGCTTTTCATTTTTGTTATCGACGTTCCAAATCAGAACGTTCTTTCTGCAGCACCCTGTATATCTGTGTCTGACAATAAAAAGTTCGGCTGTTCGTGTCAGTGTTACTCTAGAGATAATATTTTAAATAAATAAGGCTCTTACTTTGCTCTTGCATAAGAGCTTCATCTGGATATTTATAACACCGCCATTTTGAAAAATAAAATACAATATATTATGGAAAGTGATTGTTACGCTATTGTTTATTTCCAATGTCTTCACCCTCCATCAGTTTAAAACTATTCGACTATTTTTCTTACATGTATAATAAGGATTTATCTGTGTAACATTATGGTAAAATTGCTCTTTTGAAATCATGAAAAATTGTGACACTAAGCATTTCCAAGGGTAGTATGGTCTTAAAGGCTTCCCATTAAGCAGGCAGTTCATGCCTCATTTACGGAACTTTCCCCTAATCAATGAAAGTGAAAAGAATTTTCGAATCTATGAAAGCTGAAATTTCGGACCAGTACTCTTACACGTTTAGCTTTTATGGGTATTTTCATCCTTGGAAACTGAAATCGAGATTGAGTCTATAGGATTGGAGATGGCAGGTATCTCGATCTATCTAAATCAGAGCTGCCCAACATACTGCTAGCCACCATTCACTCTGTTGGCAGAGAAGTTTTTTGTAAAGATGCATAATATTTTAAATCTAATAAGTACAGAACATTATTTTAAGATTTGACCTTTTAGATTAAAAACCCATTGGTTTCATGAACCATGGTTACACTTTGAAAGATTAAATATTAGTGTCAAACATTAGTTAGTAGAGGAAAATCAGTATGACTTTTGACTAAAGCACTCTAATGTCACTGGCATAGCACTCCTTTAAAATCCCCTGGGAGACATTTTAAACAAAATTATCCAAAGGAATATACTAATAGGCTGTACAAGCTTGCATTCAGCATGAATTGACATAGGAGAAAATCAACTTTCAAAGCGATTTTACCCCACGTTTATCACGAGGTTATCATATCAAATTATTTCGAAATATAAAAACATGAAGCAGCAATCTTATTATTAAGGCTGCTATGTACTAACCCCATTGGATTCGCTCACCTCAATGTTAACCTGTGGAGAAAATTTGTCCACAGATTACCAACTTGGATTGAAAGATTTTTTTTTAAAAATTGTACTCCGTCATAGAGAAAGAAATTTTACATTTGTGTACATTTTTCGTTTTTTTTAATGCAATTAATAATTTAAAATTTGAATTATTCGGGGAAATATCTGACATAGTGTGTTTTAAACGCTCATAAATTCCTTCGGTGGACGAAATTTATAAAATGAATCCTGTACCGCTTTGCAGAAAAGTTCAGGCTATCTGACAATACTAATTTTATTTGATTATCAGCATTTATGTACCTGTAAATAGCTGACAAAAATATATTTTAAATAAAAAATTGGGGGGCAGCGCTTAACCCCCCCTATAGAGAGAGAGCCATTAGAATCCCTCAAAATGTCAATCCTAAGGAGGGTGGAATTCTCGTACTGTCAACTGGACTCCTCCCACCACAAGAGTCTGCAAGAAGAGGAAAAAGGAAATACGATTTTTTTTCTTAGTACATAGCCGCCTTAAGAAAGAGATGAATAATTATGTTCGAATGGAAAAAAAGGAAAAAGGCCTTGCAAAAAACGTTCTTAGACACTTACCTCCATAATCTGTGAAACATGTACAACATGACATTAAATTTACGTCCTTGTTGACGAAATACTTTTACGGTCAAATAACACACCAGAAGTCCCCTAAATTAAAAAGAAAAAAAATTAGATCTTTCATTTTGCATCGTTTAAATTAAATTTCATATGCGCACTGATTTTAACATTATCAGTGGCAATTAATGAACAATAACAATGAATAACACAAAAAATGTACTATTCAGAGATTTAAAATAAACTAAGTCTTCAATTACAATCAAAAAACTGAATACCCGTACTTCGCTACGGAGTACATTCAAATTAAATACAATGGTCAATGTATGCAATTAATGCCAATATATATTCATAATGAATAAAACGATGAATGTATGCAATTGACGTAAAGAAACAAAAAAATATTTATTAAAAAATCGTAACGGATATTTTTATAGACAAAATAATGTATAAGAAAATGTTCAAATTAAATCTAACAGAACATACTAAAGAATATAGTACAGTTAATATAGTACAGTTTAAGGAACATATCTTTTACTGTATTTTAATATTTTTTTGGATAATGTCCAATCGTCTGCCGCATTAGCAAGAAAAAAATATTTTACTGTCTATTTCGTTGTTATGCTCGTGATGCAAAATTAGTTTAAAGTATCACAAAAAGAAAAGAAACCGCGTGATCAACATTTAATAAATTATATTCTAAAAATTAATCTTTAAAAATTCACCAAAAATCAGAGAATGGAGGTAAAGATTCGAAAAAGATTTCAATTTAAAGGAATTGTTATCATCTCTCTTGTGATATAAATTTTATAACCCCCAGATTATTATTTTAACCCTTTAAGGGGCAACAACCTCCCCCGTTTGCACGGTACAGATTTTTCCCCCGATTTTTTTTAACCTAAAGAATGTTGAAAAGTTTTCCAATTAAAGTTTGCAAAATGTTTTTACTTCCTTAAATTGCTACCAGATGGCATGACTAACCATTTTTCTGCTCATTGAACTGGAATACATTGAATGCAATTGGAAATAAGACTAGATTTAGGCGTTTGCACTGTGCAAACGGCGCCCCTCAAAGGGTTAAATGAAAACTTAAAAAAGGTTACAAAACAGCTTAAAAATTTAATTTAAAAAATCTAAGAATTTTTCAAAAATCTTTCTTAGTGCACCAGTACACTATAAGAAGAATCTCCATGTAAAATTTCAGCCCTTTAGGTCCAGCGGTTTGGTCTGTGCGTGATATGTCAGTCAGGCAGTCAGTTAAGGAACTGTTTTATATAGATAGATTATGGCTTAGTTCAAATTCTAATAAAACTCAGCATAGATTTCTCAGTTTTTCTTCTGGAAAATGTGTTACATACTTTTGTAACGAGCGTCTTGTTGATTCTCTCTCTGACAATTTCTATTTGTGTGAATAACATTTTTCTAATACACCGAAAATTTGTATAATACTCCTATTTGTCGATAAGTATAGAGGTTTGTGGGCGTTCGGCATCGGATTTTAAAAAGTAAGTCTCGGAAAGTTTAGTCTTCATGTTACAAATGATGACAATGACTCGTCATACGAACAAATTAAATACATTATATAGTTTAGTCTGAGGAGTCCGATTTCTTTCATGGTGTAACATACTGATAATTCTCTGATATTATATTTGAGTGTATAATAAAAATATTGAATCAAGTATTTAATTATTTTAAAAAGAAATTATTACAGGATCTTCAATTCGTCAACAAGTTTGTGGATCTAAATCACATAAACAAAAGTATTCAGGTCTAATGAAAAAATTAATCGGAAAAAGAAACAGTTTACCATATTTACGTCTGAGAACTTATTCTTTCGAACCCTTTTAGGTAATGTGTCCTTTGAAATTTAACAATTATATATGTATATTAGTTATTAATTTTGACTTCTGTCATATATTTCAGCACTCTTATACTGCATTATTTATTTTTGCGGCTTAACTAAGCAAAGTAGTTAGGAATTAGTTTCACTGAAACACACTAAGCTTTGTTTCGAGTATATCGTATTTATATAATTGTTTCAAACTAAATTTCTACAATAATGCATTCTAAAATGCACAATTATATACTATCTCCATTTATACGCTGTTCTTGGGGCCAATGACAGATATATTATATTTATTTCAAAGGAGCAAAAAAATAATATAAAAAATTATTTCTCGGACAATGTTTCTGGAAATAAAGAAACAAAAGTACTCCTTCTCTCAAAAATCGAGCGGAAATATTTCTGCATTTCTCTGAATCTGTGAATGTCGAAAATATATTTAATATATTTTCAAAAATACTTTAAAGCATATATAATTTTCTTTTATTATAACTTTAAAAGGGGGAACAGTACCTTTAAGCTTGTCGAAATTGCTGAAAACATAGTCATGTCCAAATAAATCAAACTTTAATAAAATTACAAAAAGAAATGCCGTTTTCAGTTTTTATTTGATTAACATATTTTTAATTATATATGCTGAAAAAATGAAAGGCTTTCTTTGTAAATTAATATTTTTTTTGCATGTTTAGAAAATGTATATGAGTCTAAGATACATTTTATATGAGTCTTAAATCACTGCCGTGTTAAATCACCTATCTTTAATTTAAAGCCAAAATACTGGTAAAAAGTATTGATTAAAATTTTAAATACTCACAAATTGTAAAAACTTCCCAGTGGGAAAAAATATTACAAGTTTTTTCCTTGAAAAAGAAATTTTTTAAAAAATTCTTATTTTTTTGGTTTTAAGTTATATATTACCACAACAGATCTAGGGATCGGGCGACAAATCTAGAGACAAATCTAGGGATCGGGCAGGCCAAGGAAGGGTAGTAACAGTGCAGAGACAGTCTTGTGACACCTTTGCCGTATGAGGCCGGGTATTGTCTTGTTGAAAAATGGCTCCTGAGAGCCGTTTTATGAGTGGCAACACATGTGGTTGCAGGATTTGATGAACATACCGCAGGGCTGTCATGGTGCCACGGAACAATACTAGGGGTGACCGTGTATTGTAGGCAATGACACCCCATACCATCACACCAGCTGTGGGAGCGATGTGTCGCTGTACAGCAAAGGAAGGATTGAAGCGTTCACCACGGGCTCTCCACATACGAACACGATTGACATCACTGCCGAGATTGAATCTGGATTCGTCGCTAAAGACGACCTGGTTCCATTCCGCTCCAGTCCAGTTTCCTCGTGCGCGGCAAAACTCCAAACGGAGGCGTCGATGGGTGGGCGTCAAGAGCAGCACACAGAGGACCCTAGTGAAGGTGCTACCTGTGCCTGGATGGAGGTCGATGAAGTAGTTGGCTGTACGCGTGCATTTCTTACGATGTGGCGGTCTTCTCAACGACTGGTCTGTCGAGGGCGTCCTGAGCCTGGTCTCCGTGTACATGACATCTCTCGGGTCCACTGGTCCCAACACCTCCTCACAACACATTCAGAGCCACCTAACTGACGAGCTACTCGCCTAGCTGACCACCCAGCTTCCATCATCCGGACGATTCTCCCCCTCTCAAACTGCGACAACTGCTTATATTGTCTTCGAACACGGCGTAATGGCATGTCTATCTGAGCTCTTCCTTTCTAAATGATTCAGCACACTCAAACAAGCTTTGGTTACCTGTTTTATACTCCACAGAGTACGATGTTCAACGCCCTCTACCGGCTATACGTAATGCGCAATCACGCTGCATTTCTAATCATTTGCATATCTCCCCGACATGTACCTTCATTGCAAGTTTCGTTACGATCCCGCAATTATTTCTTGGTGCGCTACTTTTTTTGTCCATGAGTGTATATATATATATATATATATATATATATATATATATATATACATATATATATATATATATATATATATATATATATATATACTGCTGGCCACCCAAATTGCAACACCAAGAAAGACAAGAGATATCACAACAAAATTTATTTTGTAGATAACATGTTGACCAAGTATCAAATGATTAAATTTATAGACTTCTGTGAAGTGTGGTTCCTGCCAAAATCAGTAGCCAGAGTAGCCTCCATTGTTGGAGATCACCGCTGCCACACGCCTAGGCATTGATTCAAAGAGACTTTGGATGAGTTCTTGGGGTACAGCAGACCAAGCAGCTTCCACACGTTGCCAAAGTTGATCTGCTGTGGCAGCAGGGGATGGAATCTGGGTCAATCGTAGAGCAACCATGGACCACATGTTTTCTATCGGCGAAAGATCCGTAGAACGAGGCGGCCAGGGAAGCAATTCAATCTGGCGATTGACGAAGAACCGTTGGACAATGCGTGCCACGTGTGGTCGCGCATTATCCTGTTGAAATATAGCTGTGGGCAAGCCCTGAAGGTAAGGAAGGACAACTGGCTCCAACATCTCGGAGATGTAGCACTGGCTGTTTAAAGTACCGGCAATGCGTACTAGAGGTGTGCGAGAGTGATATCCAATACCGCCCCATACCATAATACCCGTTGCAGGACCAGTTTGGCGGTGCATAACGCAGCTGTTCAGCATCCTGTCTTCACGGTGTCTCCAGACTCGAATGCGACCATCGTGGTGTTGCAGACAGAAGCGTGACTCGTCAGTAAAGATAATTTCATTCCATTCTGCCGTCCACATCCTTCCGTCATCGCACCATTGGCGGCGGAGACGTCTGTGGTTCTGCGTCAAGGGTAGACAAAGCAATGGACGTCTTGCGGACAGACCACTCTGGTGTAAACGGCGTCGAATGGTACGCGCAGACACTGGATGATGCCTTACAGACTGCATGTGCTGTGCTATGGTTCGTGATTTGACTGAGCGATCCGTCACTGCCCTGCGAACAATTTGCCTGTCATCATGTGATGTGGTGCGCTGAGGTGGATGTGATCGAACACGCCGGTCCTTCGTACACTCCTGCATCCAACGATCACATATCCGCATTACAGTTGTTTTGTTTCGTCCAACCGATTCGGTACCGATTTCCCTGAAAGATAATCCACAATCTCGGTAGGCCACTATCCTTCCTCTGTCGAACTCGGATACTTGATCAAAAGATGATCGCTGTTTTCGACGAGGCATAATTGATCGTTTTTTTTTAAAAAAACACAAGAAAACACAATTGCCGAATTTGAAATCGTCGAAATCTCCAAGCCTTAAATAGCTCTTTGAAGTGGCGCCACAGGCGCGCGTGATGTGCATCTGCGCTGAAATTCTAATCATTTGCATATCTCACCTCCACTAATGCATGTTGAAAATTTCATGTTATTTGCATGTTTTCTTCAGGGTGTTGCATTTACAGTGACCAGCAGTGTATATATAGATACATACATTCATACATACATATATATATATATATATATATATATATATATATATATATATATATATATATATATATACATACATATATAGGGTGTCCCATAATGATTGGGACAAACTTCAAAGGGAGGTAGGGCATGTCAAAAGGATTCAAAATTGCATAGCAACCCATGGTCGCAAACGTCATGGGAACGTGGTATCGGAGGTATAAGAAATGAAGGCCTAAAAGACAGAGATTATCAGAAATATTTACTGTTCATAAATATTACATATGCTGTGGTAGATGATACCACTTCAAAAGGTTACAAAAGATGCTCAAAGTTTCCACCATTACAAGAGATGGAAGCTTTACAGTCACGGACCATGGATTGGCGGACGCGTTCCAAAACACCTGGATTTGCTTGGACCTGGTTGCCCGGCCCCCACGCTGTCCGGATTTAAGCAGCCTGTATCTTCTTTCTTGGAGGTATACTTAAACGTGCTGTGTATAAGACACATGTCGAATATGAAATGGATCTGGTTGAAAGAATTGTTTGCGCTGCTGCAGATATCCAAGAAAATCCAGGTGTTTTCGAACGTGTCCGCTAATCCATGGTCCGTCCCTGTAACGCTTGCATCTCTTGTAATGGTGGAAACTGAGCATCTTTTGTAACCTTTTCAAATGGTATCATCTACCACAGCATATATAATATTTATGAACAATAAATATTTCTGATAATCTCTGTCTTGTTGGCCTCCATTTCTTGTATCTCTGATACCACTTTCCCATGACGTTTGCGACCATGGGTTGCTATGCAATTTTGAATCCTTTTGACTTGCCCTACCTCCACTTAAAGGTTGTACCAATTATTATGGGACACCCTGTATATATATATATATATATATATATATATATATATATATATATATAGATAGATATTTCTTAAATGCTGATTTAGATAAATTTATTTACAAAATAGCTATTAATTATTCTGTACCTACTGAAGCTTTCAACCCTTGGAAAATTAATTTACTAAAACTAGTACAAGCTAAATTACCCAATAATAGTAATAACATTAATAATCTTTATAAACACTTTAAGGCTGCTATTACAAAATTACAAGATGACTTTATAGTCACTTATGTAGATAAAGCAGCCAACAACTATGCTAAAATTTGTAAAAAATATTTTGCCATATGTTTAAAAAAACAGTTAGAAAATAGTGATCTTTTTCAGCCATTAAAAGAAACTACTAATATTATTATTAAGAAAATCATAGCTAAATATAAACTACTAGGTATTTCATTTAACATTTATCATTTTCCTTATATAACTTTAGTTCCAAAATTTCATAAAACACCTATTGCTTTTAGAGCAGTAACCTGTGGTCATAATACTTATGCTACAAAAGCAAGTAAATTATTATTAAAATACCTTAAATTAATCTATAAAAATATAACATCTGGTGTTTGTGGTATAATTGATAATAGCTATAGTCTAATTAGAAAATTACAAACATTAGATAACTGTAAATATATTGTAACTTATGATTTTAAAGATCTATTTAATAATATTGATATAATTGATTTAAATAGAATAATCATAATGTTAGTACAAAATAATATTCAATACTTAAACAACGAAATTAAAAGAACTCGTTTCAATAGGCTCCTAGAATTAGTAACTAAACATAATTACATAGTTCATAATAATAGTATATACTTACAGTCCAAAGGTGTACCACAAGGTGGTAATGCTTCAAGTATGCTAGCTAATTTATACTTATATTATTTTGAAATTAATAATATAGAAAATAGCAATTACAATATATTTAGATATATAGATGATATAATAGTAATTAATAAAAGTAATAACCCTATAGACTTAAATTTTTACCCTCCTAATTTGGAACTAATTAAAAGTAGCCATGATAATATTAATGTAAACTTTCTAGATATTAATATTAAATTAAGTACTAACAATAAATTTACTTTTGACTTATACGACAAAAGATCTGACTATAATTTTAATATTGTTAAATTTCAAAATTATCTAACCTGTTTACATAAATCTGTTTTTAATAACATTATTGTAAATCAGTTAGTTCGTATAAATAGGCTATGTTCTAAAGACAATAGGATTAAGCATATTATAGACTTGAAAGCTGTGCTAACTCGTAATAATTACCCAGTAAGTCTATCCAAAAACATAATTGGTTGTTTTTGTTTTAATGAATAGTTTGTTCTGTTGCATTAATAAGTTAAACATAACAATAGGTTAAAATAAAAATAATAACTACTAAAAACTAAAATAAAAATCATAAGTAATATAAAATAAAAATATAATTAACTCATAGTAGTAACAATAATAAAAACTAAATAAATAAAGGAATAATAGTCTTAAAATATGGTAACCTAAGTAAGTCTGTAACTGAGTATCCACTACCTCAATGGTTGCAAGTTTTATGACGTTAGTCATCTTGCGGTTACAAGTTCTTAACTTCCACTCTGACTAGCGCCAGGCTTGGTGTTCTTTGGTTAAGTACTTTTATTCAAACTTAATTCATTTATTATTCAATTCTTCTGTTAATAATGGATTGTACGGTGTCTGAGTGTGTTTATTTAATGGATCATACTCATCAGAAACAATCCATTGGTTTTTAGACAGTATTGACACCACTGATGAAGAAATGCTGTAAAAAACCTTATTCATACTTTTCTTTACATTTTGGATGTTCCTGGCTTCAAGTAGCTTTAGAGCTATTACTGGTTTTCTCTTTCATCTTATTCTTATTTATATATATATATATATATATATCTGTTGTGGTAATATATAACTTAAAACCAAAAAAATAAGAATTTTTTTAATTATTGCGCCACGTGCATCAAACGAAATAAATTGACAATTTTTTTTCTACCTTAAGCGGCAACGATTGGACATTATCAAAAATTATTTATCATCATAAAAAAAATATTAACTTACAGTAAAAGAAATGTTCCTCAAACTGTACTATATTAACTGTACTATATTCTTTAGTACGTTTTATTAGATTTAATATCAGTATTTTCTTCTACATTATTTTGTCTATAAAAATATCCATTACGATTTTTTAATAAATATTTATTTTTTTTTGGCATTAATTGCATACATTGACCGTTGTATTTATTATAAATATTTTTTTTTGTTTTTTTGGCATTAACTTCATACATTGACAATTGTGTTTAATTTGAATGTACTCCGTAGCGAAGTACGGGTATTCAGGTAGTATTTTACATGAAATAAAAACCTTTTTTGTAGAAAAAAATGACCAAGAATTGTACTTCTGCTAAACAAAGAATATCTCTCTGGCATTTACATAGAATGCTGTATACATTAGTGGTAATATGCAATTTAGTCTTGTACATAGTTTTAGAAGTTATTAAACCAAATTTTCCGAGCAGAAAAATGTAAAAAAAAAAAAAAAATACAAACTGACATTTTTGGCCTTCAAAATCGAAATAAAAATTTAAAAATCTAAAAAAAAAAAAGATTTGTGATCATGAATAATGGATTTCAAGACACTCGTATTTACTGCAAACTTATGACCGCAAACGCTCCAACACCTGTTGCAAGGCTTGCTGGTAGGGTTCCTTGTCAACTCCATCTCTTGCAATAAGAGGGGAGAGTACGGGAGGGGCAAAACACACCCTTGGGTCGGATCCGACCCACACCGTACCGTTTGAGAGTAAAAATATGCCACGATCGAAACGTGAGTGTAAACACTACTAGTTACATTAGATAAGGCACACTATTCGCGGAGGCTAATCAGAAGGAATTTAAATCTTCATTTTTCCAGTCTGTAAAACTTATATACGTTTAAAGTTCAGGTTGAACACATTATCGTATATCTGAAATTATTTTAGGGTAAAATTTGTTACAGGAAAAGATTTCTGTGCCGTTCGATTAGCTGTATTTGTGTCTGAATTGTAGTGTTCACGTATCTGAGAATTTTCAAGTAAGTGAGAAAAATATATGGACCAATATTCTACTGCATTTAAATTCTTTTAGAAGAATATTTGAGAAGTAGTTTTTAGGCGGAAAAGACTGGTAAAATATCGTGGTACACATAACAGCCATTATAATGCCAACTATTTAGTATTTTTGAAAATGAAGTAGGTAAAACATTCATTTTCAGGAGTATTCAGTATGCGTTCAAATACAGAAATGAAAATGATATAAGGATTTTTTATTTACCCGATACAGAAAAACGTATCCACTACAAGGGTACCATTAAGGATAACTTGGAAAGCAAAGTCTCCTATAATATCGAATGATTTCATCAAGCCATCTGCAATAATAAAATACTGATGAGAGGCACATAATAATAGAATATTTACCGTCTTCTCTCTCTTAAGACTACAAATAGATCCTTTTAGCAAACTTTTTCTTGATATAGAAAAGGAAGAATTATAGAAATAATCTCTATGATATTTTTTGCATCTTATGTTACTTTGTGCCTCAATTGTCTCTGCCATTGACCCAAAAAAAACTAATGAAGAATATTACAGGTGCCTTAAAACATTCATCACTTTTGAATATTTCTTAAAGTTCTCTTGTTGATGAGGATTATTTTGAGTACAATTAACACTTAACTTTTATGAAAACATTTTATTAGCTAAAATAAAAGCAACAGGAAAGTATTTCTACAAATATCTTAATATGAAAATCCCATGAAAGGATTTCAGCTATTGTGTGTGTCGTATCATTATTGTAAATTCCTTTTAGAGTCATTTATAAGTTGCTAATACACCCGTAGATAACAAAAACATGTAAGTCAGGATAACTTGATTATGATATTTAACTTAGTCAAAAATTGTCGTATTAAATCTGATTTCTGCCTAATATCAAACTGAATTAAATAAATAAAAAACTAAGTTTATTACATTTAACAGAAACTACATTTAACAGTTAAATGAAAATGGATATAATTAGAAGCTGTGTGTTCCTGGCTTAAGTATTTCACAAGTTTCATGTAATAAATAATGCACATTAACTCACTTATTTTCAAAATGATTTTTAAAAAATACCCGAGGCATTAATATCAATAAATTTATTAGAAAAAAACCTATATTTATCTAGATAGAAAAATAAAGTTTAAAGCACAGTAAATATCGTATCAAATATAACATTTAAAAAAAATTATAATTTTCTGTTTTGTATCTCTCTTTAAAACAGTTTGTTATGTTGATATATTAATAGGTTCTAGATGCCCCTGTAAAAATTTTGCTGTTGAGGGTTTCACGTTCTTGTTCAAATAAAATTAACAGAGAATATTATTTTAGAGAAATTAAATTTTCACGTACCCCTCTAAATGTATATTTCTTGCTTTCAGAGATAGAATACTTTCTTACTCATCTTCACTACAAATCTTTTAATTTAAGCGTCTTCTAAAATCACCAGTTAACGCTGTTCGAAGATGTGATTCGCATTCAACGTTCGTATGACTACACAATCCTTTTACGGCAATGTAAAAAAATCGAATTAGTTTTAGTTTACTCAGATCTCAATAATCTATATATCAAGCCCACAATTGATCCTAACGTAATCAGCAGATCTCATCTCACGTCAGCTGTGGTTCTGATCTTCTACTTGGTTAGGCATACATATGATACAGTCCAGGTTAACTGTGTGCATGATCTTGTAGTACAGGCAATTGTGCACAAGCGCACAGCATGCTCTCACTTGCTCTCAGGGGAAAAGCTAATCCAATGGATGTTATTTTTCCCCTTTTGTCTAGAAGGAAAATACAGGGTTAACTCAGCGGCGCATAATTGAAACTATCCAGCATTATATTGAAGTGTTCCACGATTCCAGTTCATTGCGTTCAATTACAGTTGTAGTAAATGCAAGTTGTAGCAAATAGCTGGTATACAGAATGACTTTTTTCGTTGTGCTATATTTCGTCTATCCTAGTATTCTTAGTCTTTTGCATTATGCAGAATCAAAATAAAGAAAGAACAGGAAAATATAGCAAAAGTATCTATGTGTCATAAAAAGCATGTCTTGTACAAAACGATTTGGGGAGTCTCAGAACTTAAAACCAACTCATCATACCATGGCTGCCCTTTTAGATCTGTCTAAGGCTTTCCACAGAGTTTGGATACATAAACTTATTATAAAACTGCACGACATTTTTAATGTTACACGTAATCCTTTGATTTGGATCTCGGTTTTAACCATCACTGTTAAACTAAACAATACTATCTCCGATACCTTCAAGCTTAGTCAGGAAGTCCATCAGCGATCGGTCCTGAGTCTTAATCTATTTTCCATGTTTATAGCTTGAGTAGAGAGAACTATTCCCGAAAAGTTAATATCTTCGTATTTGCAGACGACATTGTCGTTTGGAGCTCCGGCACATATACAGATGTTATCGATTCAAGGCTCAATGCTTCTTTGGTAGGCCTGCCAAAATTTGCAACTGAACCTAAATTGTCGTTTTATCCAACTAAATTTATCCCAACCCTTTCTTACCATCAATAAACCTGTATACAATTATCGGCCGAAGTTTTTTATCGATGTCCAACTACTTGTTTATGATAAACCCACTAAAAATCTGGGACTTGTCCTGGATCCCGAAATTACTAGCAACAAACATATTGAACAACTATTGTGAGTGCTAGACAGACTCAGCATGAAGAAAGTAGAGCTATTCTAGATAGCACTTATCATACTCCTCTTGATGATAGAGCTTCAGCCAATTTATTGGATTCCTATTTTCAAAGGTTAAGCAACCTACAGTTCTCTGAGAGAGATAAACTGACAGATCTTAGCGCTAGGAGAATTGTTCATGGCTGCCGAAGCTCAACGCAGAACAATCCCCTATTCAGAGATGCATTTACCATGTATGAGATGAGTATTGCAATGCGTGTTCTCGACCTAAACAAGTCACCTGGGCCCGATAACATCCATGGACATATGATCTCTAACCTTGGTGATTGGTGTAGAAAGAAATTACTTGAGATCTTCAACTTGTCCTGGAATCTTGGCAAGCTACCTAGAGATTGGAAAAGGCCAGGGTAATACCTATTAGGAAGCTAAATAAGAATGCTAGTTCACCTGAGAGCTATGACCCATTTCTCTAACAAATTTTACTTGTAAACTTATGGAGAAATTGATATTGAAGAGGATTACTTTTTACCTTTATTCCAACGACTTGCTCCCTTCTGAGCAATACGGTTTTAGAAGAGGACACTCATCTATTGATCAGATTTTATACTTTGGACAACACATTAGGGATTCTCAAAATCTCAAACCTTCAAACCACACAATTGCTGTTTTCCTGGACTTGTCGAAAGCATTTGACAGGGTTTGGAGAAATAAACTGATCATACAGTTTTATAAAAGTTTTGGTACAAAAGGCCAGGGCCTTATCTTGGATATATGATTTCATGAGGGATCGCCAAATGAGAGTGAAGTTTAGAGATTCATTCGCTAAAACTTTTAGTTTGGGACAGGGTATTCCTCAGGGTTCAGTATTGAGCCTTCTTCTCTTCACAATGTTTCTTTCTGGTATAGAGAATATCCAAGCGAAGTGAGGTTGGATTGTTTGCAGATGGCATAGTCCTTTGGAATTCTAGCACCGATATTGGTCAACTCGATTCTGAAGTGAATCTTACTTTAATTGACGTTTTGAATATTGCTGAAAGGCGCAAACTCTGTTTTAATGCCTCAAAGTCAACTTGTATCTTCTTCACTACAAATCGACATTTTTATAATTACAAACTAAATTTTTAGTTAAATGGACAAAATCTTCCATATGATAAACATCCTAGGTACCTGAGAAACACACTAGACCCAGAGATTTTGAGTAAAAAACATTGAATACCTGATCGCAAAAAGCAGAAAAAGACTAAATATATTGAAATATATTACGGGCAGAGACTGGGGTGCTGATGCCATTAATCTTAGGACTACCTATACCTCTCTGAACAGACAAATTTTGGAGTTTGGCTTTCAAATTTATTTTTGTGCTTCTACCACTAACTTGACAAAATTAGATAGAGTACAGACAAGTGCTGCCCAAATTATAACCTTTTTGAGGAATTCTTGTCCTATGGAGCTGGTTCTTTACGAATCTGACCTGCAGCCCTTGAGTTTGAGAAGCAAGGGCCATGCTCAGTATTTCAATAAACTTTATAGCTTTGGAAATTACAATAGAGCATCTATTTTTCTTAGATATTGGGTAAATAACCAAAGATTGAGGAGAGACAGTCCATTTTTCAGACTACATTCGATGGACTTGTTATATACAGATTTCTAGGAACACTGCTTAAAGACATTCATTAACCCACTGGAGGGTTTACCTGATATGCATTTTCATACTGTCCTTGGAGCCCAGACTAGTAGACATTACGATTTGCCTACTTACCTCTACCAACTTGCACTTCAGATTATTAACAAAATTCCATATACGGGTATTCAGGTTTATACTGACGGCAATAGAGATGATCACTGTGTCTGCGGCGGTGGCGTTTTCATTAAGTCACCATCTCACACTGATAAAATCAAACTAAGAAACCCTGATTTCTGCTCAGTTTTTATAGCTGAGCTCATTGCTATAAAAGAGGCACTTAGGGCTTTGGTGCCGGAAACTTCATCTGCAGACATTTAGATCCTGACTGATAGCTGCAGTGCTATACAACATCTGAGCAACTGGACCAAAGATGGTGACATAACATCTGTCTCGATACCTAAAGATCTTTAGGAGATTTCACGGCAGCACAGGATTTACTTCCTTTACATATAGGTCTCCATGGAAACGAGACCGCTGAAAAACTTGCAAAAGATGGTGTTTCTAGTCTATAAACCTCAGGTGTCGGCCTGACCTTTTCCGAAATATGCTCAGAAATAAAGATATCAAACCAGAAATTATGGTTGACTCCTCCGTCCCACTGCTGGTATTCTGGGAAATACCGTGGTAGTGCCTTTACAATTAAAGGGGACATGGTAATCCAGGTCACCATCGGTAGACTCATGAGTGGACATATCGGGAGCCTTACTTTTATCAATGGAAAAAAACTTTTCGTAGTTGCACAAAATGTACTTCAAAACCAGCATCACCTGCCCACCTGTTGAACTGCGTGGGGCTGCTGCACGAGGACCTATTTAATGCGCCTCTTCTCGTGTATGACTATTTGAGAGTCCACGACCTCTTGGTCTAGACTTCGGTCAGACCTCGATGAATAAGCCACAACAACAACACAACTATTGTTGAAAGGAAGAAAACGTCTCGGTATTCTTAAATACATAACGGGCAGGGACTGGAGTGCAGACGCTGATACCTTTAGGACTACGTATATTTCACTTATCAGACCTATTCTTCAATACGGGTACCCAGTTTATTACTGTGCTTTCAACACCAACCTCCAGAGACTGGAGCGCGTTCAGATGAGTGCTATCCGTATCATTACTGAACTTAGAAACCACTTCCCTACATATATTGATCTATTCGAAGCTGACTTACAGCCTCTAAACGTCAGAAGACAGGTTAGCCTTGTTAAGTACTACAACAAACACTTCAGCTATGGTCCACATAATCGTACATCTATGCTTCTTTATAACTGACGCAACAACCAAAGATTAAAGAAACAGCCCATTCAGTTAAGCTGCCACCCAGAACTTGATCCCTCAGGAAGGTGAATTCCATTCTTTAGAATGTTGTGCTAAAAACTCATAGGGCATGTCGAGCTTTTTCTCCACTACAATCTTGATTCACCTGCTAACAAGAAAAAACATATTTCCACCCACCTTAGGAAGATGGCATGGGAGGTCATCAATGGTATTTCTCGTGATGCAATAACGATCATTACTGATGGCCGTAGAATGCTGTTCGTGCCGGTAGTTATGCATACATTAAGACTCACCACCTCACAATATAAAGCAAGTTTCAAGAATTCTTCAAAGGTCCGTCGAACGTTCGTTCTTACATTTAAACATATATGTAGAGTTCTACCGCTAATAGTACATATAACAGTGAAACATTATTGAAGAGATGAATACTTACTCAGCACACGATGGTTTATTATTAAGTAGGTATGGCCCGAAATTACCCAAGATATGCTTAGAAATCGAATACCGTTCAGACAACTTAGATGATCAGACCTCGTTTCCGTGTTGATGAGTTTTCTGAAGTTGGTGATGAACGAGAACGCCATTAATATACGAATTAGTATATCTAACAAAAAAAAAGTCTGTCACAACATTTTACAACTAAAAATAGTAAATAGTAAATAAACTTTGATCAGAAGCAATGTTTTTTTCAACGATTTAAGTTTTGTATTCTCAAATAATGAGATATCCGAAAGTCTGTAAAAAAAGTGCTATGAATAAACAAGTATAAAAAAAAGAATAAATATGAACAAGGATTAATTACTTTATTTTTCGTCTATTTTTTAAAATTCGTTTTATTTTCTTTTTTCTTTTTAAAGTTTCATATTTAGAAACGTTCTGCAACTTCTCATGCATTCTCAACCTAACGCTAGAAAAGTAAGAGTTAATGCTAAATTAAAATGCCCGAATTAGGATCCTCGTGCATTATTTGCATTTGTGAGCATTAATGTCTATAAATTGCTTAGTACCAAAAAGATTGAGGGTGAAATTCTTAAAATTATGGTGACGTCAGCAGATTTTATGAAAATTTTTTTTATAAAATATTTCTATTTTTTAGAGATAACCTGAAAACTACTTGAGGTTATAAAGGAATTCAGTTACACTTAGAAAATAAAATGTACATCAATAGAAAAATCATTTCAAATAGATGTAAGTTTAAATTACATCAAAAAAGTAAGATTGTAAGTGAATTTTTTCGGGAATTTGTGAAAAGAGAGCAACAGAGAATCTTTAAGAAAGCATCTCTACAACGCTAACATAATATTCCAAATACGACAAAAAAGAACTAAGTAAACATCGATTCCTCAACGGGTTCAACGTTAAATAGATGTGATAGTTTATATAATTTATTATAATTAAAATGATGTACTTAATTATATTAAATAAAACACTTACTCTTGAAAATAGCCTTCGTGTAATAAGCATAAATATCAAATAATGTACCAACAAGCATCAAGAATCCCATAAAACTGAAGCAGGTGCTGAAAATAGACGGATTTAAATTTGCATGAGACGTAGTATCCTTAAAAAGAAAATATAGACAATCAATTTCAAGTAATTTTGCAATTTTAAACCAGTATACACACTATAAAAAATAGAAGCTGATAAAATACGTTCGATTAAATATGATCGAAGAAATTAAATAACCTGTGAGATTCCTGTGAGAAATCACAAGTTGTTTAGACAAATAATCGTGTTAATTAGTTGTTTAGGTAAATGGTCAGTCCATTCAGAATTCCAGAAAGTCTTAAGTGGAATGAGAAATACAGATTTTGAAAGGTCATTTAAAGCGTTTATTGAAAAGAAATAGACGACAAATGCGTTTATGTACTTCGATTCAATATATGACGGTAAATAGAAATCTTTAGGTGAAGGCGTAAGGATTAAAATCACAATATTCACCGTGACTTTTGCTATACACAATGATCAGTCTCATACCACATTAGAACAACACACGGCCTGCTTATCTCGTTGGGCAGAGTTTTGAAATTAATACAAAGTGGTTCTAGTGTTCATTCTGAAAAGTTTATTTAGTTTTATGCTAACATATCTCTGATGAATTATTTATTTCCATTCTTTTTGACTTAAAGACAAATAAATGAGGGACATAAGAATTATACAAATGTCATTTCTCACTTATAAATTATTGGCATAAACTATTAAGTATAAATTATGGGTTTTGACTATTCGGCGTTAAGGTTAACGCTTATATCTAGAACATCATTGAAGTTTTGAAAGAATTTTATTTAAATCGTTTGTTAAGACAAAGTAAGAACACAAGATCTTCCATATTGTTTGTACAAATTTTTATTTTTGCGTTGTTTGGATAGGATGCGCTTGCATATGGAGCAAATAATTTAAAATGGACCTAATGTATTTCTCGGAAAGATGAGTAGATTTATTTTGTTTCCAATTTCTTTCAAACGGCAGAAATTTGGTATAATGATTATAAAATTTCACTCCCTTGAATAATCTTATATAATGGTGGTAAAAACAGTTGTTTTACAATTTTTAATTTGTAAAACAACTGTTAGACAGTTGTTTTACAAATTCAAAAGTAGTTTTGGAACTCATTAAGTACTTTAGGTTAGAAAATGTAGGCAGTATATATGATCGAATTTGAGCACTACAATAACCATCAAGACTTCGCAACTTTAGTTCCTCCGATCTATATGAATCACAAATAAGGTGACACTCTTTAAAATAAGAAATATGATACCATTATGCGGGAGGGGTAAAATAATTTGTCTAAATTTGAATAAATAAAATTTACAGACAATAATTTGAAGGTAACAAATTGAGACTTTGTCAAAAGTCATTTTCAAATTTTACCTCATCAACCAGTAGTATAGTTTTCCTCCAGGACAGCCCAAATATACAAAGAAATTATCTTAGTGGTCTAATACACGAATTTAGCAATATACCAAAAATATGTCAGAGAAGCAGTTAAATATTAAAATACGATATCCGGAAAAGTAAACCGCATCAATTTTTATCATTATCGTAAGATATCACACAAAAACTATAAACTTTAGCCACTTGACTAATTGTGCTGCTTTGGCCAACTCAAATTTATGTGTTCTACCTATTGACAGCTATATTTCAAAGGCTAGTTTATACTGGGCTGGTCGAAGGTAAATGGTCAATGCGACTCAGTCCTCGGAGTAAAAAAAAAAAGAAAAATATCACATAAATTGTCTCACGCAAACATGCGACAGTGTTGTGAAGTCTTTTTTGTATATTTGAAGAATGCGTCGACTTGATTTTGAAGAAGTGAGTAATTGCGGGAGACAAATGTATCATCAAAGAATAGTAATGTGTCAGTGTGGTCTTCAGTGTTTCACAGCTGATCCAAAAGTATTTGTCTGCAGGGAATAATAACGTAAGGACAAGTAATAATCCTCAAACATACATTATAGCTATGATAAGAGGAGTGAACTCATTTTCTTCTTTTATCTCGCATCTTTGCACTGTAGCATTTAGAAACAGAGGATCAGCAACTATAAAAATAATAAATCAAGAAAAATACTTTTAGTCATATTGTGTGAAACTTTAATAATACGAAGCATTTATAGACTGATTTCTCAAATTTCGACTTAATCCCATGATTACGAAAATTTAAATACAGACTTCGTCTTTCCACAGGGGAAATTGCTTCAACCTATTATGATGACTTGTTTACCATAAACTGAATATATATATATATATATATATATATATTTGAAATTAAATCTCTACAGACTATACTTATTATTGAATCTGCACCGATTTCTGCCATCTACTTAAAAAATTTTTTGGATCTAATATATACACCATTAGCCATTAAAATTGCAACACCAGGAATGAAAGCAAATAACAAAACTTTACTTATTGTACGTAAACAGCATAGTAAGAAGAAAATATCATTAAATTTGCAGGCAATTTGGAGGTATACAGGTTCCAAATTTAGTACAAATAGTTGCCGCCTCTGGCAGCTAAAACCGCTCTAATCCGGTTAGGCATCGATTCGAACTGGGTTCGGATGATAGTTACGGGAAGTCATTATATACTGCTTTAAGTCTATGCCACGCTTTTTCAATCGAAGTGGCTGGAGAGCGGTGGCGGCCTAGTCTCTCAGCAACCCATGACCAGATGCTTTCAGTAGGAGAGAGATATGGAGAACGTTCTGGCCAGGGCAACAGTTGAACACCCTCTGTGTCGAAGTAGGTCAGGATACGACGGGCAACATGCGGTCTTGCGCTATCTTGATGAAATGTGACGTCTCCGACACCTCAAAGATAAAGCACAGCTACCGGTCTTAAGATCTGAGAAATGTAACGCTGGCTGTTCTGATTATCGACGACGCGAACAAGAAGTATTCGTGTCATGTACCCAAAGGATGCCCGTACCATCACACCAGGCGCAGGGCCCACATGACGATATTGAATGCAAGCAGGCCCCGTGCGTTCTCCTCCGTGCCTCCAGACACAGATACGTCTATCCTGATGCTGCACGCAGAACCGGGATTCCTCTGAAAAGACGACGTGTTGCCACTCCTGTATCCTCTTTTGTCGTTGGACGCACCACTGTCGCCATGCGTCGCTATGCTTCAGTGTTAAGGGAAGCCGCAATAATGGTCACCGTGCAGACAGTCCGTGCGTACACTTGTGCTGCAAACAAGCCCATTTCCAGATTCAAGGTCCGTCATGTGGCTGCACGATCCTGCAAGACCGACCTGACAACATGTCTTTCCTCTCGGGCGTTAGAGGAGGGAGGACGTTGAGATCCTGCATGGTGTTCGGTACGATGCTTCTGAACACGACGATTTCATATTCACAGGCCAGTCGTTGGAATCCGACCAATGCGAGTAGCAATATCTCGGAACAATAAACCACACTTTTGGTAGGCCCCGATCATGCCGCTATCGAATTCCGACACATGCTGGTAGACGTTTCTTCTTTTTATACGAAGCATAACACGATCTTCTCACAAATAACCAACGTTCAAATGCGATTTCCGAATGCGAAACCCGCTGAGTAACTTTCCTGTTTGACAGAGAGTGAGATGCCGTTACTCCCTCCTGCATCGTTCGATTGCGCTTAAATGCTAATCATTTGCATATCCCAACATCTTCTTCCTTTCATGAAAATTTAACGTTTGTACTATCCCTCCTTCATGGTGTTACAATTTTAATGGCCAGTAGTGTTGTTAGTTTTAGTATACGGTAATGAACGATTTTATTGCATCACCTGTCAGTGTAGGGAAAATGCAATCAAATTATTTGATAGATAGTTAGAGCAATTATATGATAGGGAAACTTAGCTTTATCTTTAGAGAATTGTGATTTTTGAAAAAAAAAACTGACTAGAATTGCAAACTTTTTATCTCCTTTTCAGGACTATTAAAGTCTGCGGTTATCTACAGCAATTAACCACGGTTGACAGACTCTATGATCTATGCACGAGAGGAGCAAACAGTGGAGAAATACAAACGACCTTCTGACCGTTTTGTTATCTCTTTCCTTTTTTCCTAGTTCTTAATATCCCTAACAGTAGATAATATCTCCGATTTCACACTTCTTTGCGGCTCAAGCATTGAATGCTCAACTCAAGCAATCACATTTCTTCCTGTATATATTTCGCACGGTGTTCTGATTGAATCTGTGTATTTCGTTACGAAATAATCGCCCTCTAACCGGCCTCAGCGCCGTATTTCAACAACATTCAAAGGTGATTCAGATTTGCCTACTGCTGTAAGGCTATAAAATTGTCACATTTAATCAGAAAGGTTTAACGCTTGAATTAAAACAGAATATTTAAAAAACGGAATATCGATTAATAAATATCTGACACAACGTTAAATTACTTTCCATTCACACAAGTAGTATTTCAATTTTTGCCTTTAAGGCTGCTATGTACAACCCCATTGGATTCGCTCACCTCAATGTTAACCTATGGAGAAAAGTTGTCCACTGATTGCCGACTTGGATTCAAAGATTTTTTTTTAAAATTGTACTCCGTCATAGAGAAAGAAATTTTACATTTGTGTACATTTATCGTTTTTTTAAATGCAATGAATACTTTTAAATTTAAAATATTCGGGGGAAAATCTGGTATAGTGTGTTTTAAACGCCCATAAATTTCTTCGGTGGACAAAATTTATAAAATGAATCCTGTAGCGCTTTGAAGAAAAGTTCAGGCTATCTGACAATACCAATTTTATTTGATTATCATCATTTATGTACCTGTAAATAGCTGACAAAAATATATTTAAAATAAAAAATTGGAGATGGGCAGCGTTTAACCCCCCCATAGAGAGAGAGCCATTACAATCCCTCAAAATGTCAATCCTAAGGGGGATGGAATTCTCGAACTGTCAACTGGACTTCTCCTACCACAAGAGTCTGAAAGAAGAGGAAAAGGGAAATACAATTTTTTTTTCATAGTACATAGCAGCCTTAATGAAAAAGTTACTTATTATTCTTTTGTAAGGCGGTAGGAACATGTTCAGAGACATTTGTTCATATATACACCAATATTTTTCTGGCTTCTTCATTAAGGAAGCACAAAATAGGTGAACCAACATCGCTCCTTGTGAGAGAGGCAGGTCAGGAACACGGACGTTTTTGTCGGGATTCGAACGCGAGTAGCCCTGTATAGAATTACCCGCCGCTAAACACTACACCTTGTGGGTGACTGTAAGTGAAAGGTCGATTTCAAAGCTTAGGGGGGAGTACACCTTTGCACCCGCAAAAATACACTAATTGTACTACCAAGCTTAACGTGTTGTCAAACAGTTAATTTGTCTTTAATTTACACCATTTTTTAGGGTGAATTGTACAGAGCTTTATCTATTAGAAAACAAAAGCAGAATTTTGGGGAGATTATTAGAAATTATTTTATGTAAATTAAAAATAATTAATGGTTTATGAAAAATGAATCTTAGGTCAATGCATGGTGCGCAGATTTTTTTAAAAACTATAAGAGATATATATTAAATTATTTGTATATATTCTATCCTTTGGCTATACTTTAATCTACACCTCAAATAATTACCATATTTCACATAAAAGTATTTTTTTCAGGAATATGTATTGTAATGTAGAAAAATATCATAATTTTTAAAAAAATAAACACTTCTGTAAAAAAATTTGTAATATGCACTTACTTAAATTTAGGTAGAAATTGTACAAAGATACAAGATATAGATGTATACAAAATTTGAGCAATTTGTAATGATTAGTTTTGAAGAAATAGTGCGCACAAGTTTGAAAATAACAGTTTTCAGAAAAAGCCATTTAAAGTTTAAATTTTCAATGAATTTCTTTACTATTAGCTTTATACATTTGGTCATAAAAGCGGTTCTAATTGTAATATCGACTTCATTTTTTCCCCAAAAGATACCTTATATTCCATTTTTCAAAATTAAATCATAATAAAAAATTGAGTTTTTTGAAAGTTTTAAGGTGTACTCCCCCCTTACAGTTTGAATTTACAAGCACTCGGCAAACGCCAGTAATTTCTAAATTAAGTTTTTCTAGGTGTAATAAACATTGAAAAGGATTGCTTTGAAAGCAGCATTATGAAAAACTCAAGAAGCATTCTGAAAGGGTTCAAAAAGGGTTTATTTAAAATTATCATATTATGAGCTAAGGGGCTTTTAAAATTCCTTTGATGCATTTGCTTTTTTGCCTATATCAAGTTTGCCAGAATTTCCAATAAAACCATCAATACAGAAATGCCTTGGCGAAGTTCAGTAGAGAAGAAACTGAATTTTATCAATAATATCTTGGTGGATATTTAAAATCTGGAACGGTTCGTTTTTTCAAGTTTTTTTTTTGTTATTTTAATGAAAAAACACTTGTAACTAAAATGCCTTAAATAAATCTTACATAAATTGACTATTTTGTTGACATCTTCTTTACTGCAGCCCGATGGTGTGCAAATTGCCGTTCGCAAAGGGTAGACGTATAAATATTGTGCTAATTTTGCTGCCTCTCCAAGAACCTGTAATCAAGAGATTAAGGTTAAAACATATCGTTCGCATGAACAGGATAAATTGAGTGAAATGTAATTTACAAAACGAAAGTAGGCGTAAGAATTTTTAAGAATGATAAAATTTCACTTATAATTTCGTTGAATTAAAAAAAAAATGTAACCAAATGGTGTTATTTCTCTTTTTTGGGGGGGTTAATGTCCCTGGGAGCTGACGACATTACACCCCATTCCGGTATACATATGAATACAAAGAAATAGATACACAAATCACAATCACAGAATTTTATTAACAAACGATGCTAATTTTGCTGCCTCTCCAAGAACCTGTAAGCAAGAGATTAAGGTTAAAACATATCGTTCGCATGAACAGGATAAATTGAGTGAAATGTAATTTACAAAACGAATGTAGGCGTAAGAATTTTTAAGAATGATAAAATTTCACTTATAATTTCGTTGAATTTTAAAAAAATGTAACCAAATGGTGTTATTTCTCTTTTTTGGGGGGGTTAATGTCCCTGGGAGCTGACGACATTACACCCCAGTCCGGTATACATATGAATACAAAGAAATAGATACACAAATCACAATCACAGAATTTTATTAACAAACGATGCTAATTTTGCTGCCTCTCCAAGAACCTGTAAGCAAGAGATAAAGGTTAAAACATATCGTTCGCATGAACAGAATAAATTGAGTAAAATGTAATTTACAAAACGAATGTAGGCATAAGAATTTTTAAGAATGATAAAATTTCACTTATAATTTTGTTGAATTAAAAAAATGTAGCCAAATGGTGTTATTTCTCTTTTTTTGGGGGGGTTAATGTCCCTGGGAGCTGACGACATTACACCCCAGTCCGGTATACATATGAATACAAAGAAATAGATACACAAATCACAATCACAGAATTTTATTAACAAACGATGCTAATTTTGCTGCCTCTCCAAGAACCTGTAAGCAAGAGATTAAGGTTAAAACATATCGTTCGCATGAACAGGATAAATTGAGTGAAATGTAATTTACAAAACGAATGTAGGCATAAGAATTTTTAAGAATGATAAAATTTCACTTATAATTTTGTTGAATTAAAAAAAAAATGTAACCAAATGGTGTTATTTCTCTTTTTTGGGGGGGTTAATGTCCCTGGGAGCTGACGACATTACACCCCAGTCCGGTATACATATGAATACAAAGAAATAGATACACAAATCACAATCACAGAATTTTATTTACAAACGATGGTAATTTTGCTGTCTCTCCAAGAACCTGTAAGCAAGAGATAAAGGTTAAAACATATCGTTCGCATGAACAGAATAAATTGAGTGAAATGTAATTTACAAAACGAATGTAGGCATAAGAATTTTTAAGAATGATAAAATTTCACTTATAATTTCGTTGAATTAAAAAAAAATGTAACCAAATGGTGTTATTTCTCTTTTTTTGGGGGGGTTAATGTCCCTGGGAGCTGTCGACATTACACCCCAGTCCGGTATACATATGAATACAAAGAAATAGATACACAAATCACAATCACAGAATTTTATTAACAAACGATGCTAATTTTGCTGCCTCTCCAAGAACCTGTAAGCAAGAGATTAAGGTTAAAACATATCGTTCGCATGAACAGGACAAATTGAGTGAAATGTAATTCACAAAACGAATGTAGGCGTAAGAATTTTTAAGAATGATAAAATTTCACTTATAATTTCGTCATAGAATTTCAATCACAGAATTTTATTAACAAACGATGACACTGGCGATGGATGATGGGTTGCAGCTCCCCTTTCTAGACGGGGCTCCTTTTGCAGGCGGAAGACTGACTGGTTCCGCAGAATACAATCAAGTCTTATGCGGGAGACGCCCCCGCGCCCCCGGCGTGCAGGCTGATGCCTTAATCACTTAGACACTGGGCGACGCTATGATTTGTATTATCATATATATTATCATTGTATTATCGTATGAAAAATGCATGTTATTTGCTTTTTCATGCCCGACCGGGTATTTTTTTTTTACAAAATGAAACAGAGCTGCAGATTTTAACCAATAATAATAATAAAAAAACATGAAACATAAATATGCTTCAGTGAGAAGTTCTGTAGTGTTCTCATCAGCGCCATGCAAAAGCAGAGAGTTTTAAATTGCTTTTATGTATTTATTTTTGCTTAAGAATCCGTAAGTGTAATTAGGACCAGCGGACTGTCATTTTGGCGTTCACTGGCAATGCACAGCTGAGAAATAACTGCTAAAAGTACTAGACGCCTTGTGTATAATGAACTTGTACTTCAAATGCGCTATTCCTAATATGGCGCATTCTTTATATGATGTTCTTAATTTTGAGTAAGAGCTTCCAATTGTGTAAGAAATTAAAATAATTATCATGTGCTTTATGCTTATTAATTGAATTATTATAACATAGGTACTTCAGTTTGGTCCAAAATAATGAAAAATATTAAGGGAAGTTTGTTTCTAAGTATACTGTCAAGAAAGAAAATTGAGCAAGGAAAATTTCTTTTTAAAATGTTAACATCTTTTGTATGCGTCACATACTACAATCGCAAATATCTCATACCTTGACCTTGGGGAAAGAATTAAACAAATTGGCTGTGGGTTATTAACTCCTAATAGAACTGAGGAAAAAAACTATGCGTTTAGATGATTTACTACTCGTAACATGTAGATGTTACTAAGATTAAAATCTTTTTAGTTTTCAGATAAAATGCGCTCAGGAGAATAAAATGTAGACGCGTTACTCGTTTTATTAGTTTTTCTAAATAGTTTTAAATGAAGAAATAAAGCAAGGATTTTCTTAGTGTCGGAAGCATTACTCATAGAAGCATTTTTGAGAATGACTCTTTTTGATAAGGAAAGGTAGTTTTAATCGGAACTTAAAGATTAAAAGGATATAAAGCTATATTATAACGCACTAACATAACATGTTTTGAGACGGATATAATAGAAAAAAAAGGCAATTGTTCTCGTGAGAGATAAAGAGTGTATACAAGTTCATAAAAATATAAATATAACATATATCTAAACTAACTGAATACCCGTGCTTCGCTACGGAGTACATTTTAGGATAATTTCAATGTAAAATAATGAAATTGTTTTTTACAGAATTAAATTCTTAATTAATTTGAATTAAATTCTTAATTAATTTGAATTAAATTCTTAAAAAACTTCCATCTTAATTAGTCTGGTGGTAAAATTTTATCTTTTACTGTATTTTAATATTTTTTGTCAATTTATTTCGTTGTTATTCACGTGACGCAAAATTAATTTAAAGTATCAAAAAAAATTAATAAATAACCTAATAAATTAAATTCTAAAAATTAATCTGTAAAAATTCACCCAAAATCAGAAAATGAAGTTAAAGATTAAAAAAAAAATTCGTTTTAAAGAATTTTTATGATCTTTTCCGTGATTTAAATTTTATAACCCTCAGATTATAATTCTAAATGCAAACTTAAAAAAAGTTACAAAAACAGCTTAAAAATTTAATTTAAAGAAAATATAAGAAGACATTTTCAAATATCTCTCTTAGTGCACCCCTACACTACAAGAAGAATTGTCATGCAAAATCTCAGCCCTTTAGGTTCAGCGGTTTGGTCTATGCTTTATCTGTCAGTCAGTCAGTCACAGAACTGTTTTATATACAGTCGAACTCCGTTACAGGGAACCTGGTATATAACGAACTCATGGATATAGCGAACGAAAATTTTGGTGCCGCCGTTTTCCTATTCAATGTTAATATATCTTTTTATAGCGAACCTCCAAAATCTTAAGAATCGACTATAACAACCTTTTTTTTCAGTCGACTACTGCATTTTTTTAAAAAACTTTTTAAGAATGTTGAAGAGGCAAAGAATGTTGAAGACGAAGATGATGAACATTTGCTTATCGCGATATGGATAGAAAAGCACAAAATTTCATTATTCTCAGATTGTGACAAGCAATTGTTCGAAACATGTGAGGATGAAGTTATTACATGTGAAAATCCGAAAGATGAAGATATTGTGGAAGAAATTAAAATGAATCATTCTGAAGTCTAAGATTCTGCATATGATGCTGATGAAGAGGATCAAATAAATGACGAAATCCCCACCATCTCAGATGCTACAGCAGCGATGCGTGTAATTAATATGCTTTTGTCTACACAAACAGTGGAAGAAAGAATGTTTGAGTCATTTGATGTATTGGACAAAGAAATTCATAAAACGGTTTTGAGATCGGCATCACGTCAGCGGAAGATTACCGATTATTTCTGTATCAAAACAGTGAGCAACAATTAAAGGTAAAATGAATTTATTTCTATTTGTCTTCATTTTTAGTTAATTTAAGTAGTATTGTGTCAGTTTAATGTAATCGATTTTAGTCAGTTTAATTCTTGACACCCGTGTACAAAATGCAACATTTTCGTAATTTTGATTGGTTTGTTGTTACATGTAAGATTTGAATGTTCTAAGCAGTTTCTATTTATAGCTACACCCTTTCTAATGCAGCTCTGATTTTCTGGCCCTTGTATTCCTTTCCATTCATTGTTAGTCGTGATTTAACCATGGTAAACCAGTGATTATACTGGATTACAATACGACAAAAGTAGGAGTTGACGTAGTCGATCAAATGTGCAGCTATTATACGGTATCCCACATATCACGATGATGGACATTCTCATTGTTTTTTAGGGTTTTGGACATAATAGGAATCGATTCGCAAGTTGTCTTTAGATCCTATAAACTGGACAGTTTTGAAATAGGGCATTCTTTGGTCATTTAATAATAAATATATCTCAATATTACCAACATTTTATATCTTTATATAAAACGCAGAATTATTATATTCAATATGAAAAGAAGTATATTACATTAGGAATAATCAAGGTTGAAGGAGACGTTGCCCTTTGTGCTACGCGCGCCTGCTGGTGTTCCAAAAATTGGCGCACCGCTGAAGGGTTAAGGGCTAGCTCCAAAATCATTGTATAACGAACCTTTAAATATAAAGTCCAAGAGCTGGATACTTGTCCAGTACCATTAGTCCATAAAATGCGAACTCAGAAAAAACTGACGAAAGGAAACACACAAAAAGTCTTAGAGATGGAATAAGTAATAGCATGGTGCAGTTTTTACCTTTCGGAAATTGAAGCCCTATATAACCAGTTTTGAAAACCCTGAATATTAAAATTAGCAGTAATCAAGGGAAAATGAAATGAATGATCAATGTTCGGAAAATTACTTGGAAATGAAAGATAATGAAATATTACTTATAGTTTAAATTTCAAAATTTTATAAGTTGACGAGGTAAGAATTATATCGAATTATTTTTAACAAATAGGGATTCAATTAAGACTTGCATAACGTTTTATGTAATATCTCCGATTTCATGTCAATCAGGATTTAAGCTTTAAAAAACTCAGAAAAAAGAAAGGAAGGCTTCATACCAATATATTACGAAATATTTTATTGCATTATCCCATAGCATCTAGAGATGACTTGGTCTGAACTTGTAGTAGGTCCACAGCTCATGGTTAGGAGAAAACTCAATTTTATAGAATTATGAAGGTCCAATTACTTACGGCAGATGTGAGTGATACATCCCAGGTATTCATAGGGTGGGTGTCCCAAATATCGCTCCTGTGCCTAATATCGCCTACTCGTGTTTCTAAAGTATGATTCGCCCTATCTATGAGAAAATGCAGAAACTTCTTAGTTCTGGGTTTGTACTTACAGCAGCGATAGCGACAACGCTCTTATCACTGACAACAGAAACTATATCGCGTGTGAAGTTGTTTTGGCTGTTGTCTTCGTAAATTTTGACTCCAAAGAATCAGAATCCAGTGAATGACCAGGTAGGTGCATCCAAATTCAAATTTTGCTTATACCATTTGAAAGTGCATTAAACAGAGACTTTGCTAGCAACGCTTTTTAATAGGTGCTCCTAATTTCACCTGGTAGGTGGTAAGAGGACCAGAGGGAGGAGATATTAGGAACCGCTCTGGAGTTCACTGGAAATTTCAATTTTTCCAATTTAGATACATAACTTAAACTGGCACTGGTTTTGGAGCTGGTTGATCTCAGGATGACAAACTAAAAAGCTCTTAGGGATGTTCTTTCAGTTTCCATCCTAATCAGAAACTAAAAAGTGGATGAAATGTCGAAAAAAAGTTAGAGTTGGCAATATTTGGGACATCTACTTTATGATGTCCAGTGTATGGATTAACAGTGTGATCACTTTTACTTGAGACGTTTAAAATGGTGTTAATTCAACAATTCCCCAACAAACATAAAAAAAGTGTATCTAATTCGTCGATATTATACAATTTTATTTAATTCATTAACTTTTAAACTGAAGGGAGACTTAGAATAAAAGGATATTCAAGGCGATTAAAATAACTAAGGTAGGAAGAAAAACAAATTAATGAACTAAGGAAAAGAAACTAAGGACAATAATACAAGAAAGATTTAAATTAAAGCACAAGAAATTCAAGTTAATATTAGTCGTATACGCTGAGACTATGAAGAAAACCGTATATGGTGACTTATAATATGGTTATAGTTTAGTGAGAACTCACTGTATCCCTTTTTGAGAAATTCTTCAATTCATCCAACATGTCGTTCATTTTGATCGCTTTTGTCTTGGGGGGCAAAGGAGGTGTCACATCAATCGTACAATATTGCCCCCTGTACAACAGTTTTCCATTTTCCTGGAACCTCGTGCTCTTTACTTCTATGCCCACACACTCGTCATATGATCCAAACGACGAAAAAGTTCCATCCAGAACGCCATCCATACTTTTAGGAGTGGCGTCAAGAACTGCAACACAAAAAATATATTAAAGTATATATTTTATATTGAAGTATACAATACTTATATTTGCATACAGAGTTGTGAAAAGTATGTATAATCTACACTGTATAAAAATATTTATAATAGTTTACAAACAGATATGGCTACAGTATCCCTCAATCTGTAATTTGGTGGATGACTACCTAGTGATATCCTCTCAAAACAGACAAACAACTCGAAGTGACCCACCATGAATGTCCTTTGAGATACCCAGATAGTGTGATGTCCAACAGATTTTTTCCAAGCCTGAGATCTCCTAGAGACAGCCTGAACAACATACGGCCCGCGGGACGCATGCTTCCCGCCAGCACTCATTCTGTGGCCCTCAGTGTCTTTTGTGAGGACGAACAATATTAAAACTCTAAAAAATTCACAATACTATTTACAAATTTATAATAATACGAAAGGAATATAAACGCAATGAATATTTATTTTTATTAATATTTTTTAAACACCAGTAATTAATTTTTTGCTAGCTGAATACCCGTGCTTCGCTACGGAGTACATTCAAATTAAATAAAACGGTAAATGTAAGCAATAAATGTCAAAAAAACAAAAGATATACTTATAAAAATATCGTAACGGATATTTTTATAGACAAAATATTGTAGAAGAAAATATTCAAATTAAATCTAATAGAACATACTAAAGAATATAATACAATTTGAGGAACATTTCTTTTACTGTATTTTAATATTTTTTGGATTATGTCCAATCGTCTGCCGCATTTGAAAGAAAATTTTTTTTTTGTCAATTTATTTCGTTGTTATGCCCGTGACGCAAAATTAATTTAAAGTATCAAAAACAGAAAAGAAACCACGTGATCAGCATTTAATAAATTAAATTCTAAAAATGAATCCTTAAAAATTACCCCAAAATCAGAAAATGAACGTAAGAAGTCAAAAAGATTTCATTTTTAAGGAATTTTTATGATTTTGCTTCTGATATAAATTTTATAACCCTCAAATTATTATTTTAAATGCAAACTTTAAAGAATGTTGCAAAAACAGCTTAAAAATTTATTATTAAAAAATCGAAGAATTTTTCAAAAATCTTTCTTAGTCCACCCCTTTACCATGATAAGAATCGCCATGGGAAATTTCAGTCCGTTAGGTCCAGCGGTTTGGTCTGTGCGTGATATGTCAGTCAGTCAGTCAGTTACGGAACTGTTTTGTATATAGGCTAGCTGAAAACCCGCACTTCTATACGGAGTACATTCCAATTAAATACAACGGTCAATGTATGCAATTAATGCAAAAAAATAAATATATATACATATTTATAATAAATACGACGATAAATGTATATTATTGATGTAAAAAAAACAAAAAAATATATTTATAAAAAAATCATAAGGGGTATTTTTATAGACAAAATAATGTAGAAGAAAATATTCAAATTAAATGTAATAGGACATACTAAAGAATATATTACAGTTCATAAGTACATTTTGAG
The DNA here is from genome assembly GCA_907164885.2 of Dolomedes plantarius. Taxonomy (NCBI): domain Eukaryota; kingdom Metazoa; phylum Arthropoda; class Arachnida; order Araneae; family Dolomedidae; genus Dolomedes; species Dolomedes plantarius. The sequence continues at coordinate 166,213,902 of OU015495.1, read as the reverse complement.
GAACATAATATCTTTTATTGTATTTTAATATTTTTTTGGATAATGGCCAATCGTCTACCGCATTAGCAAGGAAAAAAAAATTGCTTTGTCTATTTTGTTGTTATGCACGTGACGATAAATTTATTTAACGTACCAGAAAAAGAAATCACGTAATCAGCATTTAATAAATTAAATTCTAAAAATTAATCTTTAAAAATTCACCAAAAATCAGAAAATGGAGGTAAAGATTCAAAAAAGATCTCATTTTAAAGGAACTTTTATGATCTTTCTCGTGATATAAATTTTATAACCCTCAAATTACTATTTTAAATGCAAACTTTAAAAAAGTTACAAAAACAGATTTTTATAATTAAATTAAAAATTTAATTATAAAAATCTAAGAACAATTTCTCAAAAATCTTTCTTAGTGCAACCCTACACCATAAGAAGAATGGCCATTCAAATTTTAGCCCGTTAGGTCCACCGGTTTGGTCGGTGCCTTGTATGTCAGTGAGTCAGTCAGTTACGGAACTGTTTTATATATATAGATTAGATAAAATATTTTTCGTTTTCCTATCTATCCTATTTTCTTGCCGCTCGGAGCAGAGTAATATGGACCTCAAAGTAATCCTGTAAAGAAATATGGACTCCTCCTGTAAAGTAATATGGACTACTGTAAAGTAATATGGACCTCATCCGATATCGTGTTGTTCAAGTCTGTCCTAGAGCGTCCTAGACCCATGCTCGATCTCGATCTACGGCCACACATAGATCCAGGCGTAGCTGTGCCAGGGAAGCTTGCCAGTTCCCCACCGGCACTCCATAGATTGACCGATATTGGAAGAAAATTTTGCTGGTACTGCATAAAATTTTCCTGTTGAATACTTTAATAAATGCTGAAATTAAACCTTTTAAGATTTCAAAAAGAAATAATTGTATTTGGAACAAATGCAGAGATGAAAATGAAATTTAAGAGAGATGATATTATGTCTGGTTATGACAAAATCTTTATCAGGTTATACGGGTTGAGGTGACAATGTACATAATTGCATTTCTTTCGTCATACTTGATGTGGATTCTTCACCTGTGCAAACCTTTGTGTAAAATTAAAATTGGTCTTCAACATGTTCAAAATATGTGAATTCAATACGCTCTTATTGATTTGGATGTTGAAAATTAAGTCCATAGTACCTATGGATACTTCGGATAACTATATTTTGGGGACTAAAATATATATTTAGAATAAATGTATGAAAAATTTAATTCTTAATACTTCATTTTTAGCTGACTATATACGGGGGAAAGTGTCAAGCTGCCATCCCACAGGTCCAGGGTTCAACCCTGTGACTTGGCAAGGTCGACTCAGCCTTTCATCCCTTCAGTGGGTCGATAAAATGAGGACCAAGCATGCTTGGGAACTAAACTCTGGGGGTCCCACGTCAGGTTGACCACCTGACTGAGACATATGCTGTATGGCACCCCAAGCCCACGGTTACGAAAGCGGAGATGGGTACCACCGGCCCTGGTCCACATCGGACTGTTGCGCCGTGAGTTTTAAGTTTTATATACGGGGAAAGCGTATGAGTTATATGAACTAAAAGCATTAAATTTTATCAATTGCTTTTCTTGAGAATAGCAGGAATACAGGAATGTGTATCATGCATATTCAGAGAATTTTTAGACATATTTACATGTGAAATAAATCGCAAGAAAATTTCTATTTTCTCTAGTATGAATTATTACTTTCAGAAACATGTATTTGTATATTTGTATTATCTCACTCTGTGAGAACTCTGTGACGTATTGATGCCTAAGTTCTTATTCGTATCTACAGACTAGGAGGAAAAAGGAATTTTTTTAAGCTTTGAAAATGTATGCCAAAAATTCCTCATCATTCTTCATACGATGAGTTTGTTTCGTTTTGTTAAATATAAAAAAAATAGAACAAACAATAATCTACATATTTAAATTCTTAAGCCGACTTTTTGGGCAGTCCGCGATAGAAAACTATTGCATCAATTTACTTAATTTTGGTCTTAAACGAAAGATCGTAATCTGTAAATTTGTCAAATTTGGTTTTTGTAACTGCAATTTCTATTAATTAGCGATAATTTACAATTGAAAATTAATTTCTGCTCATGCTCAGTGGCGTGTTTAAAACTGGCTTTAGAAACCCACTGTTTCTGCACATGCTTAGTGAAATGTTTTAATGATAAATACGTTTATTCCGAGGAATCTCTATATATATCTCTCTGCCATTTTAATTTTTATGATAATTATGTTTGTGAAATATAAGATTAAACCTGGTGGAAATTGTTTACTTTGCACTGTTTAACTAGCGATAATTTACAGTTATAAAAATTGCTTTCTGCGCATGCTCAGTGACATTTTTAAATCTGGCTTTAGATACTCACTAAGCAGGAGGCCTCTTAAACACATTAATTTGTTTCTGCGCATTATTATCATTTTCAGCATTTGGCAATTATGTGTCGAGTATAATTTGTGTATTAGTGCATTTTTTTACTATCTAGCCGTCATGTTTTGACGGGTACCAACTAGTTTTAATTATTTCTCTAAAGTTTTTTGTCAGTAATAAAAGTCAACAGTAGTTATGTTCTTTCCGGTTCTCAGTTCCTCTATGAGGGAATTATTTATTTATGGTCAAGAAAATAAGTTTTTTGAACTTTGAAAATTTCTTCAATAAAAACTTTTGTCGTATAATAGCTTTTTTAAAAATTTATTTTTAAAGACACAGTACAATTGCTAAATGATGTAAACAATCTGCTTTTCCAATATGAAAATAAACAAGAAAAATGTTAAATGCCTGCAGTTATGGGAAGAGTTCTTTTTACTACAATTTACATTTGGTTTCATAATAGAGAGAAGTTTTTACTATGTTTTTATGTGTTTTTATTAGTGAAAATTTTACTTATTTTAATTCCAAAATTTATTGTAAATTATTTGAATCTGTACTGTAATTATAATCAAAAATATTGCATCTCCTTTAAAACATATTTTCTTCCATTAGATCTAAACCTCTAATTTTGATTCTGATGCTTACGACACTCGAATCTTTAATATCACTGCATATTCAAATTAGACGATAGACTTTTAACGTAGGATTAAATTCCTCCATAACAGTCCTCCGGAAAGCAAAATTTCCGATGTCCTGCGTCGCGAGTTATAATTTTGGCAGCGCACAAAAACCCGTATATATATATATATATATATATAGATACATAGATAGATACATACATACATACATACATCTATACATAACACATACATACATAAATACATACAAAAGAGGTAAGCAACGATAAGCATTTCTACATTACTTATCGTTATCAACGATAAGGATCTGATATGTACGATGATAAGTGCTATTTCATGGTTATTCGTATTTATACTTCCCCCCACTACTGTAAAAGCTGAAAACGTTTAGAGGATAAATTACAGGGCTTTTTTCTTAGAGATTGTAGCTGGTGATAACGGACTGAAAGTAAGTAGCAATTTGTATCAAATGCATCCTGAACATTGAGGAATAAGTACGGAAATTTTTAAACAATTGCTTTGAAACCTTTAATGGGTACATTCTGGGGGTTTATAATGGGTTTTAAAAGATAAAACGCACTATACCAGTGGTGATAAATCGTCTGTTAATCAGAGACAACTTGACGAATAAAAAAAAATCCTTTCATAACCATCTTCCAACCAAGGCAATAGGTTTAATTTTCTGAATAAATAAACTATTTGTCCCAAACAACTTTAATAAAAATGTTAATGGTTTATATGGGTTTGATTGTTAAAGATTCTTGTGTCTTTTCTTCGGAGGGGTGGGGGTGAGGATGCCTAGGGAAAAAAACCGAGGGAAGGAGTTTTTAATAAATTAAACTTTATAGTGTAATAATTCTTACTCTCCTTGAACACGAATTGAAATATCTGGTTCGAAATGGAATTTTGAAAAAGGACAGTATCTCTTATGATCGAGATAACTTCTGGCCAGTGGGCATTAGAAATATCAACAACAACAATCAGGGGCGCGGTTCCAGTTCCGATAGCTCGGGGGGGGGCAACGTCAGCTCTTAGGGTTATATATATATTATATATATATAACCAGTGTATATATCTCTCTCTCTCTCTCTCTCTCTCTCTCTATATATATATATATATATATATATATATATATATATATATATATATATATATATATATATATATATATACACACACTTGTATATATATATATATATAAATGGGCTTCATCTGTCCATAAAATGTTCCATGGCCATTCATTGTCCACTTCCACGCGAGCGAGAAATTCCTGAGCAAACGCCTGTCTTCTTGGCAGGTCAGCAGGAAGCAACTCCTGAACATGTGTAATTTTGTATGGATAGCAATGCAGGATATTGCATATAATTTTGTGCACCGTACTCGCAGGCATCTCTAAACATTGGGCAATACCACGTGCACTGCATGTTTGCACACCACTGCTCGTCCCTTCCTCTAATGCTGTGGCCACATCTTCTACCACTACTGATGTCGAAGCAATTGATTTCCCCCCTCTGCCAGATTTCACTTCAAAAGAACCTGTTCTTCAAATTTCTAAATCATATTCTTTAGACCCTTTGCAGAAATCGGACAACAGCCTTTTCTCATTCCCTTTAATGACCGGAATTTCTTTAAAGCTGCAGGCACACAGGTGTTCGTTCTTGTAGAAGAGCTTCACCAGAAGAGCGCGATCCTTCATTGAGAGCCTCATGACAAGCTACTCAGATACAATATGATGGGAACGCCACATATCCCGCGCTTTTATACCACATGCAATGTGTGATCCGCATGAGTGTCTTTTAATTAGTTTGCATAGTATGCCGCTTACAGCGCCATCTATTAATACATTTTGGAACTTTTTTTATTATGCCAAATCGTTTCCCCCCTTCTTCCAGTATATGCAGTTGAAATTTGAAGTCATTCTGACCAGTGGTTCTTTTTTTGTAGCCTTTTGAAAGTGGGACTTTAATTATGGACAACCTGTATTTCCAAATGAATTTCTCTAAATTTTGATGATGATTGAGAATATGCAACCATTCAGCCTACAGCAGAACGAACTATCGTATATCGCGAATTTCCGTGCATAATACATAGTGCTAGACGATGATTAAAAAATGCACGTAACACGTCGTCATACGAGGAGTCACCCGACATACATGTCTAGATAATATCTTCGCATTAATAATCCCTGAATACGCGGGCTATTTAGTGTTCTTTTGATGGTCTTTGTTTATGAGATACCTGCATAAAACGCCTATTTAATATTCAGTTGATAGTGTATATGACATTTAGAAAATGTACTTAAAACAGTCTGTTCAATGTATATTATACTTCACCCAAATCTGTATTTCTTGAAAGAAATGAAAATTTACAGTTAGTCGCGTCACACGATCCAGGTATAATGTCCTATTTTGTAAATAAATACAGTTAGTGTATTAGAAAAATCCCTTTTTTATGAATTTTTTGCTTATGTAACCGGAAGTGAGATAAATGCTTTACTTACATTTCACAGCCCAAGTCTTGATGTTCTTCAATCCAGATAGAAGATGCATGCTGTTCTTCATACATTCCTTTGATAAATTCAATTTTGCAGAATTGTCCATGAGAATGGGAAGTATTTTCTTAACGGCTTGCTTGGCGACGTCCTTCATAGTTTTTTCGAGGATTTCCCACTTTTCGAGCACACTCGTATTTTTATTGTGTTCTGCCATTTTTATGGAAAATTCTGTTTGGATTTCATCACTTTCTGTAGCTCTGGATACTACTAAGAAGTAAGCAGTTAAAACAGCAAAGTATAAAACTCTCTTCATATCGACGTATTAGATTGGAAGAAGTACTAAATATGTGTTAACGAATGTAGGTGAACAGCGTTTTAAAATCACCTGGAAATAAAGGGAAAATTATTTCTAATCTTTAAGATCATAAACGATGTTTTCTTTGCACAGGATAAAAAAATAACTGCACGCAAGAAATTTACCTTAAATTTATAAAAAATACCGATTAAGGACTCCTAATCTGAAATGTTTAAGAACCACCAGGATTTCGGATTTTGAAACATTTGAACTATCATTGCGACAGTCTTATGATCATTAGATAGTCTGTTATCTTGCAGATGAGAATCTAGTTTAAAGCCATTGCCTCTTACAATTCATACAAGCTTGTAAGTATAACTTGAGGAAGATTTATACAATTTTTTCTATTTCCTATTTTTATGCATAAAACAAAATAACTGAATTATAAAAAAGGATGAAGAATCTCAACCTCAGCAGCCATTGGTGACACTTTTTCGGAGCCTAACTCCGGTGCAGACAGATCAAGCTGTCAGGGTTATAATTGGAGGCAATTCGAATAAGGGTAGTGTAATCTTTTAGTTTAAGGAATGATAGTAATCCTGATCTTCTCATTTGAATTTCCTTTATATATTTCTGTGAATATTCAGTACGGCCCAAGGTAGCATAATGGTATCCCGTTAGGCTTTGAACTAGGGATGTTCGGTTCAAATCCCGACAAAAGCCACTAAATACCTTCGTGTCTAGGCTGGTTATGGTAAAGTTAAATATCATCATATTATGATGTCAGAGAGAGTGGGGGAAGATACGAGCCCCCATATATCAATCCTAGGGATTCTTGGTCAAAATTGCGGTGGCACCTGGCCAAGTCGGATTCCGACCCTTGTGGTGTCAATGTAAATGGAGCCACATTCCTCTGCCTGCTACCTTCTATTGCCCTGGTATGGAGTTGTTCCAACAAGGGGAAATTATGTATATATATATATACACTGAAGTGCCACTGAATTAGGGATAGCAAAGCCTATGCAAATTTTGTAGAGCTACGCATCATGTATGCGCAAGTGAGAGCGCTGTGGTAACTGCATATATAGCGCGTACTGTGGTTGTTCTGAATTAGATGTTGGAATTGCCAGTATGGGTAAACTGCCTGATTTAGACGCCTTCGATCACGGACAAATCATAGGTGCGCGACGCATGGGCCATTGAATTTCCGAAATCGTCAGACAACTAGGATTTTGAAGGTCGATAGTGTCAAGAGTATACCAAGAATACATGGATGGTGGAAAAAAAACTAGCGATCGGGCAAACTGCAAAGGACAATTAGCCTTGACAGTGCGTGGTGAGAGACGGCTCAGGCGTATTGTACGTAGCCAGCGAAGCCAAACATTAACTCAAATTACCACCCAGTTTAATGACGGTGCCAGTCGTACAGTCAGTAAACGGACTGTGCAACGCTCGCTTCACCGAATGGGTTTCGGGAGCCGTCGACCTACGAGAGTACCATAGCTCTATACTCGGCATCAGGCTGCACGTCTTGCCTGGGTAAGAGAGCACAGAGACTGGAGTGTAGAGGACTGGAAACGAGTAACATGGAGTGATGAGACTCGATTCCGACTACTTAACGCCGACGGGAGGCTGAGAATATGGCGTCAGGCTCATGAAGCCATGGATCCTGCATACCTGCCTGGAACTGTACAAGGGCATGGTGGCTCAATCATGGTCTGGAGTGTTTTTTTGTGGCACAGTTTGGGATCTTTGGTGCGTGTACCAACCTCCCTCAATGCAATTCGGTACGTAGAGTTGCTGGGTGATCATCTCCATCCCTTTATGCTGATCTGTTATCCGCACGGTAGTGGAGTTTTCCAGCAAGACAACTGTACCTCTCACAAGTTCCGGTTGGCTATTGGCTGGTTGGAGGAGCATTCCTCTGACTTCTCTGTCATGAATTGGCCACCTAGAAGCCCAGACTTAAATCCTATTGAGCATCTTTGGGATGTTTTGGAACAAGGCGTGAAAGACCATCACACAGCACCAAAGAACCTTACTGAATTATGGACAGCTTTAGCCAATATTTGGCAAGCCATTCCCGTGGAACGTTTCCAGAAACTTGTTGAATCTATTCCTCGTCGTGTGGCAGCCGTTATCAAGGCCAGAGGATGCCCAACTCGTTACTAGGTAGGTATTCCTAATTCAGTGGCACTTCAGTGTATATATACACTCAAGAGCCAAAACATTATGACTACCCCTACATTTTGCAATGAATTCGCCTGGAGGACGGGGAAGGCACGTGATCAGGTAGAAGTGGTATTTAACTGCTGCTGGAGAGTCTGAAGAATCATTCTTTCACTTACTTCTGTGTGTGATGGGAAAAGCTGCGGATCTAAGCGACTTTGATAGAGGGCAGATTGTAATGGCTCGAAGTCTCGGAACAAGTATTTCCGAAACTGCACGACTCGTGGGTTGTTCGCGACCTACAGTTGTTAGTACTTATGCAAAGTGGATAAAAGACGGTGAAACCTGCAGTAGACGACATGGTGTTGGACGTCCACACGCTATCAAAGAAAAAGGTCGTCGGAGACTGTCTCGCATGGTGAAGCAAAACCGGAGCCAGACAGTGGCTCAGCTGACAGCCCAATACAATGCAGGGCCAAGTAGAATAGTATCGCAGCACACTGTTCAGCGGACACTGTTGGATATGGGGCTACGCAGCAAACGTCCCACTCGTATGCCTTTGCTGACCAAGCGTCATCGCCAACTGCGCCTGCGCTGGGCCCGGGAACATCGCGACTGGTCCATGGATCAGTGGGAGAGAGTTGCCTGGTCAGATGAATCACGGTTTGTCATTCATCACGCCGATGGCCGTGTCAGGATACGCCGTCTTCCAGGCGAACTGTTGCTCCCTCAATGTACAGTAGGTCATACACAGGCCGGTGGTGGCGGTATTATGCTTTTGGGGACGTTCTCTTGGGCGTCTCTGGGACCCAAGGTTGTGGTAGAGCAGACCATGAATGCTACAGGGTATCTGAACATCATTGCGGACCAGTTGAACCCTTACATGGCCTCTGTTTTTCCAGCTGGAAATGGAATGTTCCAACAGGACAACGCCCCGTGTCACAAGGCTAAAATTGTGTTGGAGTGGTTCCAGGAACATGATGCTGAATTCCAGTTAATGTCCTGGTCGCCTAACTCACCGGATCTCAATCCGATAGAACACATTTGGGGTGTCATGGGACGGCAGCTCAGAGTTCAAAGACCACCAATTCGCAATATCTCGGATTTGCGTGACCGTTGCTTAAACATCTGGTACAATCTGTCTCCGGCCATCTACGAAGGACTTGTGGCATCCATGCCAAGGCGGGTTGAAGCTGTGTTGCGCGCCAAAGGTGGGCCAACTCGTTATTGACAGGTGGTAATAATGTTTTGGCTCTTGAGTGTATATATATATATATATATATATATATATATATATATATACATACATACATACATACACACACACACACACACATATATATATCATTAGATAGTTGAAAATCAACAAACAATGGGGACTGATGCGACCATATAATACTATAAACACAGATATCAATAAGGTAAACAGAATAGTACTGAAACAGAATGGAGATGGAGGCGTTATAGTTGATGACTGGGAGGGTTGTGACTCCCCCAACCCCTGTTAAACATGTTTTACATCCGGATAACACTCCCGGAGGTCGGCTACATCACCAAAACCTTATAGATAAATTAAAGTGAAAAAATAATTAAAGTGAAACAAACATATTAAACCAGAGATTACCATTAAATAATAAAACTAAATATAGCGCTAAAAAACTAAATAAATATAAGCGTAAAATACATCAATACATCTAAGTACATACCACCTCACCAAGATAGTGTCACTATACACTAACACACACACTTTTATAGTCAATATAGGGAATTAATGTTGCCAACTATAAAATGAAACGTTGTTTGCATACAGTATTATTTAAATTGAAAAATTGGGTTAAGATTGACGTAAGGAATTCAACAGGAATACCCTGTTCAGAAGCCATTTTTATGAATTTTTTATTCTAATATCCATGTTTATTAGATTTGAATGTAAACGTCGGCAACGCATTAACAGGTTTATTACAATATTACGTTTGATATTTTTGTGAAGATTGTTATTCCATGGCATAATCCTTACAGTATTAAAATTATAATGATCTCGTTTATCATAAAGACAATACGAGACGTTATTTTGTTTATTTACTTTTAAACATAAGTCTTAATATACTAAATTGTCTTTGTTGTCTTTTTTAGTTTCTACCAATTTACGATTATCCGGAAAAAAATTAATTTCTAATGAAGTTAAATTTTCATTGAAACAAACCAGTATATCATCTACATATCTAAAATTCAAAAGTTCATTTAATATCATGACACCTCGTTCATAGAAATGAAGGTAGATGTCTACTAATGCAGATGAACATCCACCTCCCATAGGTATACCATTAATTTGTTTATAGAAACTATTACCGTTATATAGTATAGTTTCATACAGGACTAAGTCCAGAAGTTCACAGTATTTATTAACGGAAATATAACATTGCAAATCATATTGTTCGTATAAACTAAGTATAATATTGTAGAGGTCCTTCAAGTTTATAGAGTTGAAAAGGACCGTAAAGTCGTAACTTTTCAAACCAGTGATACCACCTTCACCATTTAGCTGTTTTACTACTTCATAGCTATTATTTATGAAATATCCTCCTTCCGAAATTAATTTTTTATTAACTATTTTTAGAAGACTCAAAAGTTTATCATTAGCTAGAGTTAAATAAGTATTGCAGCCTACTGTGACAGTTCTGAACTTAACAGGGAACTTGTGAAATTTAGAGATCAAGACTAAATAAACGAATTTTTAGTTTTTAATTTCATACCCTGTGCGGCGATATAATGCCTTTATTTGATTTTGTATAATACACTGTTCGGAATCCAGTTTTTTATATATCTTATTATCATTATAGCACTTGATTAAGTTTTCACAATATAGTTTTTTACATATAAATGCATAATTAGATAAAACTTTATCTACATATATTATGGCAAATTGATCCTGTAAAGCTTTAATAGACGGTTTCATATTTTTTAAATTTATTTGTTTATCATTGTACCTTAAACCTAGATAAGCTTTTTTAAAATCATTTATATAATGATATTTCCATTGTTCAAGCGTACTTGTAGGCATACTATGAGTAATAGCTGTTTTATATATAAATTGTTCAAGATTTTGCTTGAAAATTTGGATTACATTCTTTTTGTAACCAATACGATAGTCAGTACCATTATTCATTAAATCTGACAGTTATTTTAGTGTTACCAGTAATAATGTGACTGTAGTGCTCATTATAGCCTATCATATTTTTTATACAATTAAAATTACCTGGAGGTTCTCTAACCAATTTTTTTTATATATTATTATAATAGAAAATATAGTGACCAAACGGCCTACTATACCGAAAGCTATTATATATTTTTACATTGTTAATAGGAAAGTAACTTATATTTTGATTTATAATTTTATTAAAATATAATTATATAATTATATATATACAGTGGACGCTCGTTAATTCGAACTCAAAGGTTCTCGGAAAAAAGTTCGAATTATCCGAAGTTTGAATTATCCGATGTTAAGAGAAAATATATAACTTTAAAAGTGTATCACTGAAGAAGAAAAATCTCCTAGTATGTATAACCCCAGAAAATATATTATACTATGCTATCTAAAATTAACATATTAAAAAGCAATACAGACTTGTCTTAATCATAAAATGAAGCAGAAGATATGCAGTAGAAAGTAAACTTTAATTAAAAATACGAATTACACTTTGGGGAAAAACTGTAAAGTGGATGTTTGGTTTTGTTTATGATCAGCCAACTTCTCGATTTGAAGTAAACATTTCAATTCATTTTCAGAGGAAGGTTCCATCTGAATAAATGCTTTCAGAGTTTTAATAGAGTCCATTATGGCTTTGTCCATTATGGCTTTGTCCATTATGGCCGCATTAAAAATATCTTTCGGCAGGTAAGTAGAGAAAAGCCCTGGCAGTCTCCAACCGAAATTAGTGCATACGTCTTCGTTTACATCAGAGCTTTGGCCACATACAGTTTGATAAGAAATATTGTGCCTTGACTTAAATCGAGAAAACCATCCATCACTGCTTTTAAAATCTTCAATACCCATTAGACTTGCCAATTCATCAGCCTTCGTCAGCACTAGGGATCGATTTATCGGAAAATTTCGAGATCTAACATCCTGGAACCATAGCAGTAGAGCTTTTTCTAGATATTCGTGGAATGCATTTCTCATGCGTTTCCTTCCTCTAGCAAATTTTGATTTTTCCCATGAATCTAAAATTGACTCCTTGTTTTTCAAATAAGTTGACAAGATTTTTTTTAATTCCATAGTCAGCTGCTAACTTTGTTTTACATTCGCCATTCTCTACTCTCTTTAAAATTTCTACCTTTGTCTCCAAAATTAGGGTTTTGTACTTTCCACGCGTAGACATCCTGAATTTTTACACTTTCACATTACACACTGAGGAAGAAAAACTAGATCACATTAACTTGTCTTCACTGCAGGTATAACTGACGCAGCTCCCTAGAATCTGTAGTAAAGACTGGTTTTTCTGAAATTCTAAGAAAATCGATACAAATAACGGAAAATCGCTTCGTCCGTTAAGCACTAATAAGGAAAATAGCCACTAACGTTTAGCGGAAATGCAATAGTCTAGGAATGCGGGCATGTTCCTCTTTACATAGAAAAAAAAATACAGGTGATTTTGACACACAAAATAATAAATACAGCGTGAAATTTTCTCCGTTAATTGAGGAAAAAAAATTTTTTTGTCAATTTTTTAGTTCGAATTAACCGAATTGATAAAAATTTAGTTCGAATTAATGAAATATTTTTAACATTAACTCCAATACAAGTTTCTTGGGGCCTTTGGATTAGTTCGAATTAACCGAAAGTTCGAATTAACCGAGTTCGAATTAACGAGCATCTACTGTATATATATATATATATATATATATATATATATATATATATATATATATATATATATATATATATGTAGTGCCATTTATACAAATAATAATATTCATATTTAAAAACATTTAGTAGTTCTTCATTGACAAAAATCTATACAATTTTACAATATTCCAAGAGGAATTACATAATACTTCTAACCGGTTACATCGTATATTCTAGGCCATTTTTACACCAACTCAGAGATTGGAACAACTTATCGTTACCATAGAAACTGAGTGGATATCTGTTGCTATGCTTAATCTGTTTAACCAATTCTTTTAACCAATTTGATAAATCATAGGTTATTATCTTAAAATTTATTACATATAATTTTAAGTATGACCGTCACTAATAACAGATAGCATTTACTGATCCTGTCTACAGTGTTATATTATTATTAAAATAAGGATTATTTCTGAAAGTTGTGATGATAAATACACCTTAATTTTAAATTATCGTTAAAAAAAATAGAAACTCCGTAAACTCTAGTAAAAGGTTCGTTTACTGCAGTACATACTATAAAATAACTATTAACTATTTAACCATGATACTATTAAATAAAAGAATATATAATACAAGCGCCATATGTATATGAAAAACATATATATGTAATTTCAAATTATGTCAATATACTTGGAATGGAGTATAATTTCTCGAAAGGACCGAGATTTTGGTAATACATAACAAAATGCCTTAGATACCTGTTAAATTACTCATTTTGAAAAATCAGTGTTTACGAGAAGATAGATGAAAATAATACCTCCACTATTTTTCAAAAATATCTATAAATTAAAAAGAAAGGAAGTTAATAATTTACTAATTTTTATATTAATCATATTTTCTCTCCAATATAGAACGTACTCACAATTTCAGGACTATGTAGGTAGTTTTCTCTGAACTAAAGTGCTCCATTCAATCACGCGATTCGGTATAAGTCTTTTTTAAAGATGTTTCATTCTGAAGTTCTGAAGCCTCATACCTTGATGTTTCAATGGATTTATGAAATAGCGGAAAATAGCGATGCAAATCATTTATCAATTTGCTGATGGGGGATAAAAGTATTTGGAGAGACATTATTTCAAAATTTAATATTATGACATTGGTGGCCAACATTTGGGATGGAAATTACGTTGTTAAACGATGCATGAATTTCAAGGCCATATTGTATTATACTTATCTTATGTTCATCGGTTACACTGGTGCGAGAAAGTAAAAAATGAAAAATTTTCCTCAAACAATGATCAGAAATTATCTTGAATATTCAAAGTGGTCGTTTATTCATATTAATTTCACTAAATATTTTCCTGTGTTTGTAATCTTTTTTGGCTTATTTTAGTAATCGAAATTTGTCAGATTGCCATCAAGTTACTTCTGAAACATTTTAGGAAACTTTTTGTCACGTGCCTTTTAAACTTAAAGCTTGGAAACCTATCATCAAAATTAACTTATTTCGAAGGGGCTAATGTGTCTCAATAAGGGGAAAACACCATCGAGGTGCATATTAATCAGTGAAAACATACCCTTTGAAATTATGAAAATTATCGTCTTCCTTGGGACGAACCTTCAATTTCAACCAATTCATACATTCCGTATTATTTTTATCCTTAAGAAACAACTTTTTTATATATTTTTAATAAGTACCCTGCATTTCGGAATTTCGGAGAGAGAAACTAAACAATTTCAGCCATTTTTCCGATCGTATCGTTTATAATTTTTTATGATGTATCATCTTAAGGATCATTATGCCTGATTTTTAGTGATTTTTCACATATCTATAGAAAATTGTTAAATTTTAAAGTAGAATTACGTTCCTCCATAATGGTTCATCGGAAAGCAAAATTTCAGACGCTAAAACCACCCGTCCGTGCCTCGTGCGTAATAATTTTGGCAACGTGCCAAACCCATTCTGTATCTCTTGGACAAGCAGTAAACAGTTAATCAGAAAAGTACTAAAATGCGTCAAAATTTTGACATAATTATATGCATATATATATACGTACATATATATATCGGTACATATATACATAACACATACATACAAATATACATACAAGAGAGGTAAGCAACGATAAGTAATCCTACGTTAATAACTCGCGGTAATTTCGTTAGAAGAGACTACCTGAAAAATATTTTGACAGAATATGTAATCTTTTAGTCCAGAGATTTGTTTTTTTTTCATTTAATTTTAACCGCTATAACGATGAGGAACATTTATAAGTTCCGCCATAAAATAATGAGAAATGCGCACTTAAATTTCCAAAGTGATTACAATAAATGATTAATGCTGAACACATTCAAATACCCTGAAGCGTATTATGTATATTTATTGAGTATTTAATGTCATTCATTCCTGTTTGATAACTTATATGCTTCGGGTTACATTAAGACTAATAATTCAGCACTCTTTGCAATAAATATTTCTTATTAAGAACTGATTTCTACGTCTGTTAAAAATCCTACTAACTCTACTGACTAAAAAATTACTTTAATGATTTTTAAATTTCTGTCGCAAACTTATTTTTCTTATGCTACCATTCCAAGGTCATGAAAGAAATGTACGAGTAATACAGCTTTTTGTTTTTCTGCAGCAAATGAGAATCAAATGAAAAAAAAGTCAAATCTTCCAGTGCGATTCTTTACGGTCCGTTACTTCTTAAATAGGAAAGTGAGTGAATGTCTAAAAACTATCATTCGAAATAATCTAGCCTTCCTTGATGATTCACTCAAAGGAAGTCCCCTTTTATTAGCCTACTGTGATGAAGATAATTTCTTTACTGTAGATATGAAATGTCAAGTATGTAAATTAGCTTTACGTATAAGGTTCAGTTCTCTTCATGTTTTTTACGTAAAATAGCATTATCGCTGGATTCATGAAAGTTATAATGTTTATTTTCAATAAATTACAAAACTACATTAAATTTTATACAGTTAAGTTTTAAAAACTACGACCTTTAAAATAGCTAAATAATCACTTCTTTGATAGTTTCAGGAATTATTTCCACCAATAAAGGAAAGAAATTCGTTCGTTATATTCCTTCATGTTTTTCTATGTAACGTACTGATGACCTCTTTGACTTGTTCTTAACATTATCTTTCAATATGAAAGGCATTTGAGGTCTGAACGAAGTAGGGGAAATTACAGGAATGGAGGAGATGGTTTAGTTTTCAGCGTAGTGCAAAACAGTGATAGCGCTGAACATATTAAATTTGACTCATTTTGTTTTACAGTCACGTAGATTGCCCATAAGTCAATTGCTCTAACCGCCATGATTCCTTAGGAAAACTTCCTAACTTAAATAGTTTTACTAATCTATTTCCTATTATACTTTTTAAATGATATACGCACCCAAGAAGGGATGTCAGTTATCTTGATTTCTTCTATGTCCGATTATAATTAATAATCAGAGGATGATTGCCGATTGGTTAGGGGGCTTGTCCTTGGAGCTACAGTCCGTGGGCTGGATTCTGACAGTCGACATGAGCGTCTATGCTGCGAAACTGCGTAATATAGCTCGTAACTGGGTGTCGTAACTAATTTTTAGCTCACTGTCAGTTCACCTCTGGTGAAGCAAAATATTACCGCGACGATCTGAATGTACTATCGGACAATCTAGGTCCATTAAAGAAAGTAGGCTAAATTGGGATCTCATACATAAATTAATCCAAGAAGTTTTCGATTTATATCTATTTCAAGCAACACTGTAAGGTTATCAACGGTATGTATCACAGTGATATTTAATCATGTATTTTTTGGAAACGTGACAATTGTACGAAGGTACACATTTACAAAGAATGTTTTTCATGCATTCATTAATTACTTATGAAAATACAGACAGATATAGTCTATCAACATAGTAATATGAAGTATTTGATATTAATTTGAAACGATCATAACATACCTTCGAGATTAAGAGCCTAGTTTGTACTTTTGTATGCTTATGAATTATTCTCTTGAAAGTGACATGAACATGGTCTGAAAGCATAGTAAATTTTTTTTAATGCTTATTAATTTCATAAAATTTCATGAAATTAAACATCCATTTAATATTTGTTCTTTCATCTGTTTACACGTGAGAATCAAATTTATAGAGATAGTAAAGTAACGAAGATTATCTGGTACCTTTAAGCTTTTACATTTAAAAATGTATTATTACATTTAAAAATTTATTATAAGGGGTGCACGTGGACCTACCTCCTAGTGGTGAACCCCGGGCAGTGTCCCTGGTGGCAAAGTGGTCTACAATTTTTAGCATGCAGTCGACTAATTCTAGTATTTGCTACCTCGATGGGCCCACTGATATTTTCGTCTTGCACTGGAATACTGGTTCTCTATCCCAGAGTAAAAGATCAGAATTAATTAATATCCTCTCTCGGCTCAAAGTGGATGTTTCTGCTATTGTCGAAGCTTATTTATCGTCGAGTAGCCTACAGTTTTTCGGTTTTCCGGGCAACTCACCTAAATTTAGCCTAATTGCTAGTGGTATCTTGGTTGGTGTTAAGTCTTTAAGAGCCGACTTTAGTGTTGTGAAGGAGATGGGAAACAGTGAGGATAAGTCAGAGATTGCTAGAGCTTTCGTGTGGAGGAATAGGCGAAGATTTAATCTATTCCATCTATATCCCTCCTGGTAGTAAGTCTGTCTTTTCAGTTCTAGAAGTTGAAAACATAACAATATTAGTAGTAAGAGATTTAAATGCTCATTCTACTGCTTGGGTTTATCGAGATTTAAATACCGCGGGCGGTGAAGTTGAGGACTTATTAAATTCCATCCCTTTTGAATTGATTTTTAGCAAAGAAGATTCGCGTAATTTACTTTATTACTCTGGTTCCACAACTTCTCCTGATATTGTATGCGTAATTGCTGATATAAGTGACTGCACTAAAAGAACAGTAATTGAGGACCCTGGTTCGGGACATCGTCAGCTTGTGGTTACAGTCAGTGCTCTTAATTCAATTAGGAATGTACGTGAATTTTCAAAGGTTTCATGGAATTTTAAGCGTGAAAGTTGGATGGATTTTGCTTACGGGATCGACAAGCTTCTTGCGCGAAAGGTTTTTGATTTTTATCGGTAGAGCCACTCAGATAAGCTGGTAAACCTTTTTACCACTGTTATTGAATGTGAAAAGCTACTGTCCTGAGAGGAAGAGTTGTATCATATATATGTTTCTGAAGTGAGGAAACTGGGGGAATTAAAGGCAAAGATAGACCGCTTTCGAACGAAAGCTGAATAGACTAGAAGACAGTGAGATGTAATTGCTTGGAGAAGGCAATCCGCACTTTTTAAAAAATCTATACTCGAGAATTATAGGATGGTTTTTAATAAATTTATTTCAAAGTTTAACTACAAAATAGATAGCTTGAAGATAGATAGATGCCTTGCAAGAATAAAAAAAAAATACGCTCCACCTAATAAAGGACTCTTCTGTGTGAATAATAACATTTAACATCTGACGAAGCTATTGCAAATGTTTTGGACACAGTTTATATCAAAACCAAAGAAAGAGTGTTTATGCTCGTAAGATGTCAAAGCATATTTAATATTCAAATTCCTGCTCTGTAAAAATGGTGAAATTAGATCACCTGGTAATGTCTTCGACTCACCTTTTGCATTACACGAATTAGAGATTGCATTGAGAAATCTTAAAACTAAAAAATCACCAGGAGTGGATTAAATCCATGCTGAATTTCTCAAGAATTTTAGTGATTATATAGAGCAGATACATTTAAATATTTTTAACTATATTTGGGAGACCAGCGTGGTTCCTTAACAATGGAAGAAAGCGCTGATTATCCCAATTCTCTTAAAGGATAGAGATGCAAAATATACGTCAAATTATACACCTGTATTGCTTACATATGTGATGGAAAAGGCGATAGAGAAGATGGTCCACGCGAGGCTGAATTGGTATCTGGAGCATTTTGGTTTGATAAGTTGCGAACAGGTTGGATTTCGAAGAGGTCGATCGACGAACTTTCAGGTTGCTCATTTTGGCACAACTTTTGAAGGATGCTCTTGACGCCAGAAATGTCTTGACGGCTGTTTATGTTGATTTTAAATCAGCGTATGATAGGATGTGGAAGTAGAAGTTATTTCTTAAGCTTATAGACCTTGGTATTGTAGACAAAATGTTAAATTCGATTCGTTCGTTTATTGGCCAACGTTTCTATACAGTCCGTATTGGAAATAAAGTTTTTAGGAGTTTTGCCCTGCAGACTGGTCTCCCTCAAGTATCTGTTTTAAGCTGCATCCTGTTCAATGTATATATATATAAATGACTTAATTGTTGCTCTGAACTCGGTGAAGAACACCTAGGAAGCGCATTACAGACTAAGTTCTTGAAAAGTCATGCAATAAATAACTGTGCAAAGTAAAAAAAGTCATTTGAAACTTTTATTTTTACATTCTCAACCATTATGATGCTTAGGACTGTTATGTTTACATTTTGAAGCATTATGACGGTACAAAAGTTGATAAATGTGGCACTGCAAGTGAAGAAGAAAACAATCTGATTTGCATAAGCATACGAATTCAAAGTGAATTCCGGGTATAAAAAGGGTGAGATCGAGTGAGTATCATTCTTTCAGTTACGATAGCAATTAAATTACAATAACCTACGTTAATCGTAAAACTTTTTTATCAAAACCAGGGAAATGCTGTTGCAGCTCTTTGCGATATTCGACGACAAAAGAAATTGCGTCGGAATCCAACGTCTCCACAAGGTGTGAGAGATATGATATCTCGATTTGAAAACACTGGGTGTTTAGGCATTCATCGTGGCAGAGAGCGAAAGGCCTATCAGCGAAGGAGTCGTTTCAGAAGTAGCAACGACCGTTGTCGAGCAGTTACTGACAAATGATGATGGAGTCAGCAGTGCACGTGCAGTGTCACGACAATTAGACGTACCGTATAGCACAGTACCGAAGATCCTGAGAAAAATAGTGAAATTTTTTCCGTGTAATATCAGCCACAAGCAGCATCTTATTCTTACCGACAATGACCGTCGCTTATCTTTTGCCCTGACTTTTCTTGTTCGAATGGAAGTCGATGACTCCTGGCCGTGGAACATTCTCTGAAGTGACGAGGCTTATTTTCATCTGAACGGAACAGTGAACACCCAGAATTGTCGAATTTGGGCCTTGGAAAATCCGCGTGCCTTCTAGACAATTCCGCAAAACTCTCCTAGAGTTACCGTCTGGTGTGGATTCACTTCCCAATTTATCCTTGGACCATTCTTTTTCGAAGAACTTAAAGATAATGGCCCTATCACATGTTCTGTAACAGAGTTCAGATATCGTGACATGCTCAGCAGTTTCGTTTTACCTCAACTCCAGCAGCGACAACGCCTTGAGTTTATTTTATGCAGGATGGTGCGCTTCCACATAATGGACTCTGCGTGCGCAGGTTTTTACGACAACATTTTACGGATGACAGGGTGATTAGCCGATGTTTCTTACTCCTTGACCGGCTCGTTCTCCCGATCTCACCCCGTGGGATTTTTGGTTATGGGGCCATTTAAAGAACGTTGTTTATAGGTGGAATATTACAACTTTGGCTGACCTGAGGGAACGCATAACACTTTATGTTCGACAGATTACTGGTGACCAGCTGTGGTCCGTTGTTGAACACGTTGTTCATCACCTGTACATTTTACGTACTAGTGAGGGATCCCAGATTGAACAATTTTCTTTACATCGCTAGACAGTATGTAGCAAATAAATTATGCTTGAATTGGAATTTGTAGTTTGTTTAAATTATGTCCATG
Organism: Dolomedes plantarius; assembly: GCA_907164885.2. Taxonomy (NCBI): domain Eukaryota; kingdom Metazoa; phylum Arthropoda; class Arachnida; order Araneae; family Dolomedidae; genus Dolomedes; species Dolomedes plantarius. Next base: position 166,193,243 of record OU015495.1, on the reverse strand, counting down.
AAATGCGTACCCTAGCGGACATATTTTGAAATTTTTTTCCTTGAATCTTTCAGCGCATCCTTTGAATTGTCTATCTGCAGAATTTCAGCTCAATCCGCTTTTTAGTTACAGCTACATAGGGCTCTGAATAGGCCAAGTTTAATTACCTGGTATATAACATTTATGTTACCTGGTATATAACACCGGGTATATAACACATTTTGCCGCCAATGACTGGTAGCTTCTAGCATTGGTCAAGTCATTTGGCCAAAATAAACGTTAACTTACGAATATTTCGGGCCTTGACCGACCATTTCGGGATGCCTCCGACAATGAATACCCAGTTGGCGAATATCCAAGAAAGGGATAAAGGTACTGCAGTTGATCGTAGTAGTTCTAACTCATGTCATGTTCTAAATTATGTTCGTCTGTAGACAAGTAATAGCTATCTTCTTTAATCGAAGCGATAAGCTTTTTATGACCACTTACGGATGTTACATCATATCTTTTAAGCCATCGGTAATCAAAATTTTGCTGTTAACATATTCTTCCTTTCAAAATAACAAAGTTCTACAAAAGTTCCACCTTTGGACACTTTTTCTTGGATAATTCTTGAACAGAACATTGATTCCTAGGAGCCTCGAGAATTGGCTGGTGAAAGCCAGATGAAGTATCAAATACTCGTTTATTTCGAGATTTGGCCACATGATTTGATCAAAGATAGACGTGTCTAGCCATTCGGAGAATCGGCAAGACATCAGGCATCGGCCATAACTAACTAACACTAACTAACACACACACGCACACACACGCACACACACATATATACACACACACACACACACACACACACACACACACACACACACACACACATACACACATATATATATATATACAGAATATACACGTATGTGTGTATGTAAATGTATTTATCAATGAAACGATTTTCCGTAAAAAAATTAAAAATCTAAAACAATAGACAGTAATTCCTCGATTTACGCGGTTAATTCGTTCCAGGACATTTCTCTTATGTAGAAGGAGAGTAAGTCGAAATGTACTAGGTAATGTGTTCGCTTGTATCAGCACAAGAGTTATCAGCATGCGTTTGTGTTGGAGATCTTCAATCCAAATTATCAATAATTTCTCCGAAGTTTCTATTAAAACACCTCTTTTCTTTGAAATTATCGTCGATTGCATAGAAATATTATTCTTCACGTGTTGCATAGTCCGATTATTATCCTTAATCAGAGTTCTAACGGTCGACTAGTTCATACCGTATGCACACTTAATATCTACAATTTTATGAGAAATCCTCACTTTTGAATCTTAAAATAATCAAACTTTACTTTTTTTGCATTTTTAGAATATTTGAACATTTCTGAATCATTTAAAACAAACCGCGCTGAAATATTCCAACTAGAACATTGAAAACTATTGACACGAAAGAAGTAATTCCAATGTAAACATTACTAGTGTAGGAAATTCAAAAGCCTTTTTTCCCGTAATGATCATTTTCATGCTTGAGCGATCTGTATAAAAGAAACTGCTGCAGGTATTGCTTTCATATTTTCAGGATAGGTGTATAATGATGCTACCAAAAATATGCACTTAATTGTTTCTTTTAAAAAATTATTTCACAATGAATTTATAGCATTTGACTTGTAATTTTAATGGGCTTTTTCAGTTTTTTTTAAATCTGATTGTCCTAGAGTAAATATTTTTAGGTGTTTTATAATTTAAATAGGTGTAGAAATATACGTAATGTTTTAGCATCACAAAAATGTAAAAAATGTTATTGAAACTTAATTAGTGTTGTCGTAACTCTGCGCGCAGTGTATCAGTATAAATTTGAAATTTTGAGAAAATACAGTCACTTCTTAATTCGTAATTAAAATTCTTATTAACTTGAAATAACATTATTTCACCGAACATAATCTATAATGCTTAGAGAAGAAATACAGAAAATTTCATATATAATGGCCAATAACAAAAGAAAATTATAGAAATTCGAACGAACAGCAAAATATCTGTCTTTTCAACTTGTGAAAAGGCCCTTAAATAACTTTTTCATGTCGTTTAATGAATTCAACTTTAGTTTCCATAGAAATTGTGCGTCTCTTTTTACATATATTTATGGTGTGTATCTTTTTACGGTTTTCGGACATGTTTTTTTTATGGATTTTATGTTGTAATTTGTATCGAAAACTAACTTGAGTACTGCACGCCAAACACACAACCATTCACTGTCACCTGACGGCACTTTTGACGTCAAACACACATACATGCAGGGCTGCCACTCATTCGTATCGGCTGAGTGCGAGAACTGAAAACGTGCGAAACGACTGACGTGTACGAGATTTTTAAAAAATTGAAAATTGAAAGCGCATATCTACGAATCCGCGTAACTCGAGGACTTACTGTATTCAAGTTTGGGTCTTAATTTTAAAAAAACCCTCAAAATATTAAAAATATTCAAATATACAAGTTATTATGTATTTTTTGTTAAGTCTATACAGGTGAAAAAAATCTTACTATCTTACTATTAACAGCTGAAGGTAAACAAACGTATGTTTGTTAGTGAGAAGACACGGGGACTGGCTAATCTCGCGAACCGAGCATAGCAGGATATCGTGACTGGTACCGTTGGACGCGGATGGAATCGACAATTTGTTTCACGAAACCGACAATTTTGATGGACAAATATTTCGGTTTTCTGCACCTATTAAAGTCAATTTTACGATTTATTGGCCTTTGCTAGATGTTCAGCTTTCAAAATATACCAAATACATTTAATAAAAAAATGTTATCATTCTATAAAAGCGTACTTACAAAACTTACTTTTGAAATTTCCCGCGCTGATCGCCGTAGTATCTTAATGCAGCTGAATGCCGAGTTTGTAATTTTTCGACTTAATATTTTACTCCTTAATAATTCCGGCAAGTTCATGAAATTTGTTTCTAATTAATGAGCAACTGATGAAGATCCTTCCGCCACCAAATTTGAATTCATCAGAACTGTCTTTCTATTTTTTAAAGAACTTTCCCCCCCCCCCCCATGAGATTTAATATTTACATTCGTCCATGTTGCCAAAAGGAAAAATTATTAGTTGAGAACGAGTCTGAGAACGAGTCATTTAAAATTGAAATCCAGAAATAATTTTAAAGTAGCAGAAATAATTTTAGTTTTAGGAAATGAGAAGTTAAAATCTTTAGAATTTTCTTTTAATTGAATGAACTTCTTTTTTGTTTAAAAAGCAAAATTTGATAACGGAAATTTGAAAGAATTATTTCAAAATCCAAAAACCAAAATTTGAAAAAGAGAATTTTAAATAGTTATTTCGTTTTTCAATCATTCTAATATATTTTTAAAAGTGATTAAACAGTTTTTAATCTTTAAGAAATAAAACCATTTCATTTAAAATCGAAAAAGGCAACACATCGGGTTGCCACTCAGCTAGTATTTCATTAAAATCTGAAAAGCAATCTGCATGAAACAGTAGAATCATAACTTAAAGTATAAGTCCACAAGTTTTTGGGAGAAATATAAGCAAAGAAAAGAAAATTCCTGTTTATTTCCTTCATTTCGTAATTTCCTTTTTAAGAAAATGGTGTGTTCAGTAACTTACATAAATCTTATGAAGCATGCTGAGACAAAAGCTTTAATCTACAAAAAAAAAGTGTAATTGTCTGTATGGAAAATTCCAAATTGCAAATTTAAGAATTGTGCCACTCTTTGATTTCATTGTGATAATTAAGAAGCTGCGTGCTCTTCTTAATATCTCTTCTCGTCAAATAGTCGTCGTCACACTCAAAAATGTATCTTTATAGATTCTTTAATTTACCAGTAAAGTGAGATCACACACTGTGCTAAGTATAACCAAAAAGAGTATAAACAATTCTTGAATGAATGAAGTAGTTACAGCTTTTAAATAGTTTTTCTTGTCTTGCATCTCTAACAAATAACTGACGAGCCAAACAAAACTATTTATCATTATAATATATTCATTCCCCACAAATAAAGCAAGAATAATAGAAAAACCTTAGCATGGGATTAACATATGATAATGAAAAAAGGGTGATTTTCTTACAGAATTCATAAAAATTTTCCTAACTACAATCTTTGAAATAAATACAGTAGCCGTTATCGCTATAACTCAATTACAGTTTTCCTTACTTAGTTTAAACAGGGACAAATGGCACTAATGTACATAATAACAATGAGCCTTTTTCTTTGGCGTGTGGAGAATCAATTTAGTTGAAAGAACTTACGAAGGTTGAGGAAAAACTAAATTGCTCAAACTGAGGAAGTTCTCAAAGTATATATATCAAAATAAACAGTATTTGCAGAATAAATGCTAATAATAATAATAATAATAATAATAATATATAAATATGACGCTTATGTAAATTTCCATATAATTATGTTGCACGGCACGTTACAGGACTGAACTTCATAAAAGCAGCTTTTCTGAGAAAAGTTAGGGCAGAGAAAGTTAATGTGCTCATCGCTTTAAGACGTTAAAGGGAACTGTAACTTTGTTAGAGGTGATACAAATGTGTAGTAGGATACAATTAGATGACTTCACGCGCAGTAGAATAATTGGTAAGCTTGAAGAAGAGCACAGGGTGAATAGTATAGCCGAAAAGTTTGATATCGCCCATAGCATTGTTTCACTTGTGTGGAAGATCTTCAATGCGATAGGGACAGCTGTTAGAAAGATTGGTGGTGGTCGTCCACAGAAGACGACAAAGGATGACAAATATATTGTCCTATAAGCCAAAAGAGGCAGACGGCGGATAGCAGGCAATATTGAAAACAACTGCAGATGGCCACAGGACACAAAGTGTCATGGTTCACTGTGCCCAGATGTTTGCATAAATGTGGCCTATTCGCCCGACGTCCAGAACGTTGCATCCTGCTAACGCCAGCACATCGGAGACACCGTCTTAAATGGTGTCAAAGACCACAATGATTAGACTTCCCAGCAGTGGTGCACGGTACTCTTAATTGATGAGAGTCGCTTCAGTCTAACTAGCATATCTGTACGTCAGCTAATTTGGTTAGAGTTGGGAGCGCGCTATCATCCACAAAACATTATCGAAAGAGATTGGCATGGAGGTGCGGGTGTCATGGTCTGAGGAGACATCTTGCTAAAAGCTCCTCATTTTGGAGCGTGGTTCAGTAAGAGGAAACCACTACTACAGTGAGGTGATCATTTCTCAAGTACATCTTTTCCGAAGTGTCATTAATTCTCAGTTCCTTTTTATAGACGATAATTCCTGACTTCATCGTGCATATGCTGAGGATAAACTGTTGGGAAGTGAGGCCTGGTCTGGTTTGGTTTGGAGCGCTACGGTCAATTTTTTGCTACACGAGGACTAATTAGACCGGGACCTACTGCTTAAAGCCGATTCCGAACGACTACAAATATCTATGCCAAGAGTGGGACTCGAATCCACAGACTTTGGTACCGTAAGCCAACGCCCTAGTCATTCGGCCATCGTCCGACATTGGAAAGCGAGGATATAACTCGTATGGATTGATCTGAAAAGTCCACAAACATGAATGCAAAAGAACATTTGTGGGACGCTCGGGGGGAAGCCTTGCGGCCCACATACCTCCACTTCACATTGGCCATGATCTAAAAAGAGCACTGAAAGATGAGTCGACAATGTTGCCCCAACACCTCATAGACTCGTTTCAATCATAATTAGATGCTGCAAAGAAACCTTTGCGGTTAAGGGACATCATAATCTGTAATAAACATCACCTCTTTGCTTTATTCCAAATTTGAGAAAAACGCATTTGTATGATGGTGTGTAATGCTTTCTTGTTGTTTCTAAAGAAATTCTCCAAATCAACGTTTGTATTCTTTTTGCACGTGTGTTATTTCATTCCCCAATGTGATACAATGTGTGTACATACGTACTGAGGTTTCTGTGGTGTGATTTTCCTTTATTTAAGTTTTATTTTTAAATGACAGATATTGATATTGAAAAATATTCTAACTGCAGTATTTAGATTATAAATACTATAACTAAATGCTGTATCTTTATTGTACAAACAAAATGTTTTCGGGAAAAGATTTAGAATTTTTATCTCTAAATTTTCTGGATTTTGATCGAATTTTTGTTTGTAGTAAACCAAACCAAAATGATTCCTTCTTGTAACGTTTGAACTGCTGAAGACTAGGTATTTTATTAGCTTAATAAATTTGACTTACTTTCCTTTTTTTCAAATTTTAATACATCTAGATATAAGAAACAATAATTTTTCATAAGCATTTACTTTTTAGGCTGGTACGAATTTTTATGTTTACAGCGCAGTATAATTTTTTATCAAACAACATAAATTAGTTTTGTATTTTAATAATACGCAAATTTGTTTCTAATGGCAGTGAGGGAACCACACTTAATAGTTGGATGGGTTATAGGTGCGAAGACAATTAGTTAATCACATTTAATTACTTAACATTGTCCTTTGAGTAGGTTATTTAAATGCCTGAGTGGAAAGTTCAAAACCTGATTTTGTGAAGCAACCACAGGGTGACACTGTCAAAAAACCCTTTATAGCCTGAAAATGGGTTGCAAAAATAATTTCACCTTCTTTAGTTGCCCTTTTTTTTCTACTGATTAAATTAATTGTTAATTTTCATCTTCCTCAAAAATAAAAAAAATAAAAATTCTGTCGAAACTCCCAAGAAAGAAATTCTGCCTTCAACACGACACTAAGGGCCTGTTCACATAGGAGTCTGGTAGCGGAAGCTTAAAAAGTAAAATGGCGCTAAAGAGAACACAAACCAATCATAGACGTTATAAATTTCGTTGCTAATCGTTTGGAGGTTTGTCATTGGTTAAATATATGTATTTCAATACTTTAACAATTCCGCTACCGGAATCCTATGTGAACAGGCCCTAACTCTTGACCCTTTCTATTGGCATCTTTAGTCTTCGGTATGTTTTGCAAAAGTCACTTTTTCGAAAGGATTTATACGTTTGGAAAATTAAGTAAATTTTTGAATTATTCGATGAGGTGTTAGCGAGTCAAAACAGAATTGTTAAAACTCAGGTACCTCCTATCAACCGTTAACTTTAAATCCCTAAGATTGGAGGTTCAAAACGTTTCTCTATAACTTCCATGCTTTCGACACCATTCTTGTAAGAGGACATCTGTCACACTGCTCGTATCTTTTTTCCTGTCTTCTTTGGGTATTTCCTCTGGCCTTAGCCCGACAAAATATAAAATTCAAAATTTTCTTCTTATTGTTTGCTTTTGTCTATTTATTAATAAAATTATTAATGCTCAGAGATACAACACAAACCTTTTCGGTGAAAGGTAAACGAAAAGCAGCAGCAATACATTTGGTATAGCACTATTGAAATTTCGCTTTTTCTATCGCTAAGTTGGTGTCCTTGGTTGAGAAATTAGAATTCTGATCTTTTCCCTCAATTTTTCGCTAATGCTCTGATGTGCGTGTCTCTAGAGATTGCAATGATTTTTTGCTAAACAAAATGTGATTAATGCTCAGAGATGCAACACAAACCTTTTCTGTGAAAGGTAAACGAAAAGCAGCAGCAATACATTGGTATCGTACTATTGAAATTTCGCTTTTTCTATCACTAATTTGATGTCCTTGACTGGGAAATTAGAATTCTTATCTCCTTAACGCTTAATTTTTCGCTAATGCTCTGATGTGCGTGTCTGTAGAGATTGCAATGAATTTTTCCTAAACAAAATGTGATTAATGCGAAATGTGATTAATGCAGAGATGCAACACAAAACTTTTCTGTGAAAGGTAAACGAAAAGCAGTAGCAATACATTTGGTATCGCACTATTGAAATTTCGCTTTTTCTATCACTAATTTGATGTCCTTGGCTGGGAAATTAGTATTCTGATCTCCTTTACCCGTGTTTTTTCGCTAATGCTGTGATGTGCATGTCTGTAGAGATTGCAATGATTTTTTCCTAATTCTAAAGGTTCCGCCGACCACAGCGATAAACTTATACGGCATATTTAAAGTCGCTTGTGAACATATTACAATTTACAATTACAGCTTACATTATATACATACAATTTTACATTCACGGTGCTCTTTCAATTACTCTTACTGTTACTATTACATTTACCATTGCATTAATAACATATTACGATTTACAATTTCAATTTACATTATATACTAACAATTTTACATTTTTATGCAATTCCAATTACCATTTCAATTACAATAACATTTACAACTACATTATGTATACATTGCAATTTTGAATTACGATTTACATTGTATACTCACAAATTACATTCAAGATAAAATGTCAATACAATTACCTTACTCTTACAATTTTACATTTAAGATGCAATTTCAAACATAATTACACTTATTATTGCATTAAACAATTACATTACATACATAATACAATTGTATTACAAACGATTAACAAACAGGTCATAAGCAACTGGTCTGATTTTTTCCTAAGCTAACTGGTCTGTTTTTTTCCTAAGCAAAATTTGATTAATGCTCAGAGATGCAACACAAACCTTTTCGGTGAAAGGTAAACGAAAAGCAGCAGCAATACATTTGATATCGCACTATTGAAATTTCGCTTTTTCTATCACAAATTTGATGTCCTTAGCTGGGAAATTAGAATTCTGATCTCCTTTACCCGTGATTTTTTGCTAATGCTCTGATGTGCGTGTCTGTCGAGATTGCAATGTTTTTTTCCTAAACAAAATTTGATTTTTGACTCAAAAATAGCGTGTTTAGTTCTGATTTTTCTAAAAATATGCAAAGAAGTTTTCGGGTTTGTGAATAAACAAAATATGCGTAATAATACTTTTATATACTTGATCGTGACGTGATAACTCGTGTTAAAAGTTGTTTTGCCCCAGTTAGAAGGCAACCTCGTGCTCAAAGTTGCTAATAATGTTGTCAAAAATATGCATCAAAATAGTCCACCCACTTTCATTTCACAATCATGGATTCTCGATGTGATTGTTTGTCGTATATTCGAGGAAAAAGATCGTCATCGAAATATTCACTTGAAAATGTTATGAAATAGATAAGGGCCTTCGAAGTGTATTTCATCGTCGAAGGGAAAGAATTGTCTAAAGGTGGGGTGACAATAGGTGATTCGATGACTTTCACCGTATTCAATAATCTTGCGATAGCAGTTCAATAAGCTGTGGCGTTTATTGTAAGAAGGATTCAAATCGTTTTTATCTACAACACTTTTTAAGCATTTTCTCCAGTTATTTTTCTTAGTTGCGTAGTGCTGCCATACATTACTAATAATACAACTGAATGAAGAATAGCATAAATCGAGGAATTTGTGAAGAAAAACATTAGGAAGAATGGTTCTAAACAAGGGGATAAATTTAAATTTATCGCGATAAAATCTTTTCCAGAATAATTACCTTTAATCTATAATGACTCAAGAATATTCATGAATTAGTTAAAAACTAGTCGGAGATATTTTTACTTTTTTTTCAGTTTTCTTAGGGGATCATCGAGTTAATTAGTTGAAAAAATATCTTCCGTTTTCACAAAATACGTACGCATTAAAAATAAAAGAAATTATTATTCAGAAATTTTTATTAAAGTATTCTTTTTCCTTATAATGAATATAACAAACGTATTCGCAACTAATTACTTATGTTCTAAAGATTTGGGAGAAATATTTCTTATCGTGAACCAGTGGGCTTTAAATTTTTACTGGAGTAGGACATTTATCAGTATGAAGTATCCTTAGGCTAAAGTTTCAAAGTATCAATGCGTTGCTAATTTATTTCCCTGGATAAAAAACTTGCTGCTTCAATCATTTATCTTTAAAATTGATTTAAGAAATATAACAATAGTTTCATATTCATGCTGTTCATAAACCATTGACATTTCCAACTATTTCATTATATCAAGGAAAGAGATAAAGATTGATAAGAAAGCTCGAATTATTTTTCCTCAAGGGATGAATGGATGTTATCTAGTTTATTTTCCATTGCCTGTATATGGCAAATTATACTAATATTTTCCTGGAGTTGTCGATTGCCATAAAATGTTCGTACACCTGTTTGTTAAAATGATCACAGTTATCATTGTTAAATTAAAAGCGGGGAAAAAGAGTCAATTCTGAAGGTGAATTTTTCTCCATAAAGCCAAATATATAGCCTTGCGGAGGGCGAAAATACCCTCTTTGAATGAATAAAGAAACTCAACTTCCGAGCAGAAGCCTTTAAATTATTTTAAGGGAGGTAACTTCTTTTCATTCATTCATTTAAATTTTCCTTCTCTGAATAAGTGTCCCGAATTTTTAAATATCAGAAAAATACTTACCTGGGGTATACTTATACCTGGGGCCACAATGTCTTAGAAAAAGGACTTCTATTATAAATAGGGGGCAAACCAATTCCTGAGAGTGTAAAATCAGAATTTCATTTAGCCATAAACGAAAAAATAAGTTAAAGAAAAAAATTCCACTTCGACTCATGAAACCTACAATGCAGCAACCTTATCTTCTTATGAATCATCTATTTACAAGACGTCATCTATTTACAAGACTATTTACATCTATTTTACCTATGGCTGAATAAAAGTTTTTATAGCTTTAATATTAATCATATTAGAAGGTATTTTTCCCGGTACATTATTTTCGGCTTCAGGTTAAATAACTCGTTAATCAACCTACCACACAATCCAAATTTTAGATGTTAAATAATTTTGTTCAAGAAAGACTTTAATTACAGGAGGAATTTTAAGATCAGGTTTTGTGGCTAGAAGATATCCCTACAGGAGACCTATGCAGTATGGAAAAGCGTGGACAAAAGGCCTTAAGTAAAAAGGAGCCCAGTAACCTTTCCTTTTTCCTACAATTGTAAAAAATCAGCAATAATGCATTTGTCACCAATAAAACATTAAAAATCAATAACTATTGCAACAACTGATGTAACTAATTAAAAGGATATTTTAAATCAGAGAAACCGATAACCAAAATACTGAATAATGTATAAACGATTTCATATTATTGTGGTATTAAGCCAGTGCGACATTACATCGAACACTGCTTTTTGAAGCAAAATAAACTTTTAACTGTAGGAATCGTAGTTTTATTCTTATTTAAAAAAGAGAAATAAGAGTAAACTTCCAACTCCTTTCTAACAAATATAAGTCAGAAATTTATTTTTATTTATCTACACTAAAAAACCAATTTTAAATCCTTGGCATAATATACGATATAAAATTTAAGGGAATACTAATTAAAGACTAAATTCACAAGTATGCACAGGTCAAAAATTTTAATGTAAAATCATTTCGAAGATGTAGAATTCGAAATATAAAACGGCATTAAAAGCTCATTGCTACCATTTGTTTCTCTTATTATGAAGATGCTTTTGAACACAGTACTCGTTATTGAATAGTAGCAATGCAGATTCTTTTTGCAGTTATTCACTCTTATTTAATCCAAACAATATATATATATATATATATATATATATATATATATATATTAACTAGCTGAAAACCCTCACTTCGCTACGGAGTACATTCAAATTAAATACAACGGTCAATGTATGCAAATAATGCCAAAAAAAAATAAATATATATATTTATAATAAATACGACGATCAATGTATAAAACTGAAGTAAATATATATATATATATATATATATATATATAAATCGTGAGGGATATTTATTCTTTTTTGGATACTATCCAATCGTCTGCCGCATTAGAAAGAAAAAAATATTTATTTATTCTATTTATTTTTTATACACGTGACGATAAATTTGTTTAAAGTACCAGCAAAAGAAATCACGTAATCGGCATTTAATAAATTAAATTCTAAAAATGAATCTTTAAAAATTCACCAAAAATCAAAAAATGGAGGTAAAGGTTCGAAAAGGATTTCATTTTAAAGGAATTTTAAGGATCTTTCTCGTGGTATAAATTTTATAACCCTCAAATTATTAATTTAAATGTAAACTTAAAAAAAGTTACAAAAACAACTTAAAAATTTTATTTAAAAAAATCTAAGAAGAATTTTCCAAAAATCTTTCTTAGTGCACCCCTACACTATAAGAAGAATCGCCATGCAAAATTTCAGCCCTTTAGGTCCAACGGTTTGGTCTGTGTGTTGTATGTCAGTGAGTCAGTTACGGAACTGTTATATATATATATATTAATTATAACATGTACTTAAAAATTTGTTGCATCTTTTAGCAGAAAAAGAAATGCATACTTCAAACATCCGAGAAACTGTACTCGAGAACCCAAAATGCATCCAAAGATTAAATATTTTAATCCCAAAGAGAAAAAATAGAATCAATCTCTCTTAAGATGATGATTGTAATTTGTTATACGAGAAGAAAAAGCACTTTACATAAAATCCTTATCTTTAAGAATGATTGTAGTTATTGCTGTATCTAATGAACCGAAAGTATTCCAGACCGAAAGTATTCCAGATCAGGTCCATATAGACTAGGGGGCTGAGGGTGGCGCTACGGTTTATAACGACACCACATGTGTCAGAGTCCGATTTAGCCAGGTGCCACTTCAATTCTGACAGAACAACCCCAGGGGCAACATCTGGAAGGGGTCCGTATCCTTTCCCACCTTGCCAAACCTCATAGAAGGATTTCCAGTACATTCCAGTTGCTTTTCTACATCCTTGTCATTATATTAAATTATCTGATTTTTCTATCCAGTGCTATATTGAGAATTTTCTTTTGCATGTTGGTATAGGAATTTGAAAGTAGAAAAAAAATCTAAAATTACCCTATAAAAACATTCTAAAACTACCGAAAGCACAAATCCTCTGTTCTACAAAAGAAACATCATTATTTCAAATATTCAAACATATAATTCTTCAATTGCGTAATTTAAACATTTAAAAGTCTATTCGATATAACTTGTAATATATTTTTAGATAATATATGCAATTTCATATCTTGTAGAGAATGTTTCCTTTATTTTTTCCCCTTTATTCCTAAATGCATTGTTCAAATTTGAAATTAGAAATGAGATAACGGATTTTAACTTTCCTTGGATACCTTTGTAAAAAGAATAGAAGGAAATTTCTGTCATGAAATGCTTTTTAAAACTCCTGTCGAATTTCTTTTCCTTTTGCGAACATCATTCATGTTGATGGTATAAATGTAATTTTAAAAAGAAACGGATAAATTAATAGATATTATTAAAAAAAGTTCTGTACATATCATTTGTTAGTTAGTTTTCAATGGGTGACAGATCTGGAGAATGTGCTGGCCAGGGCAACAGTCGACCAGCCTCTCTCTCGAGGTAGGTCAGGACACGACGGGCTACATGCGGACTTGAGTTATCTTGTTGAAAGATCACGTCTCTGAGGCCTCGGAGGTAAGGCACAGCCATCAGTGGTAAGATCTGAGAAATGCAACGTTGGCTATTCAGATTACCGACGATGCGAACAAGTGGTGTTCGTGTCGTGTACCCAATCCCTGCCCGTACCATCACACCAGGTGCAGAGCCCGTATGACGATATCGAATGCAAGCAGGCCCCGTGCGTTCTCCTCGGTGCCTCCAGACACGCATACGTCGATCATAATGCTGCACGCAGAATCAGGACTCATCTGAAAAGACGGCATGGTGCCACTTCTGTATCCTGTTTTGTCGTTGGGCACACCACTATCGCCGCGCGTCTCTATGCTGCAGTGTCATATATATATATATATATATATATATATATATATATATATATATATATATATATATATACCGGGTGTCCCAAAAATGACGGACGATTTGAAAAATCAATAAAAGATAAACGGATGGTGATAGAAATGTACGGTTTGCTGCATTCTGCTTAGATAACCAGGGAATTTATTCTCACCAATTTTCAAAATTAGTTACAAAGTTCGTCAACAGATGGCGCTGCTGACTGGGAAAAACTATAAAACAATACACCCGGTATATATATACTAGCTGAGTGGCAACCCGATGTGTTGCATTTTCGATTTAAAATGAAATGGTTTTATTTCTTAAAGATTAAAAGCTGTTTAATCACTGTTAAAAATATATTAAAATTTTTTTAAATGAAATAATTATTTAAAATTCTCTTTTTCAAATTTCGGTTTCTGACTTTTGAAATAATTCTTTCAAATTTCCATTTTCAAATTTTGCTTTTTAAACAAAAAATTTCATTCAATTAGAAAAAATTCTAAATCTTTTAACTCCTCATTTCCTAAAACTAAAATTATTTGGAACAGCTTTCTCAGACGCACTTGGCGACAAATTGGCGCAAAAAATTTTTGACACCAACTTGACGAAAAGTTGGCGTCAAAAGTTTTTGGCGCCAACCTGACAAAAAATTGGCCTAATAAACTGTCCAGTACCTATATAAATAAATACCCAATAAGGGAGGGCGGATTGGGGCCTCAGACTTTGTGAAGAAAAGTCATAAAAAAATAAGCTCCTGATGTACGCATATTTCTTATAGAATCTGCCGGAAAATTGTTACACTTTTTCGGCATTAGTTTCTATATATTTTTTTGCATGTTTCTCTGTCTCTATCCCTCTATCTATCTATCTATCTATCCATATATATATATATATGTATACATATGCATATACAATTCTCAATTTGCTACACGAAAACCAAGACCCAAACCGTAAGCTTCTCTGCACACCACACCCCTTCCCACCGATCTTATTTCTGCACACCCAAACATACCCATCAGAAACATTATTCTTTTTTCTTAATTTCATTTTTAAATCACATTTCACGCAAAATATATCAGGATTTAAAAACTTCAAATCCCACAAGAATTCGAAAAATATCATTCGATCAGAATGAATAAACCCATGTACAAGTGACTTATTTACCACCCCTTCCGTATATCTATCACAAGAATAACGCCCTCTAACATTACCCAAAACCTTCGCCTGGTATTTACTAACAACATCCTTCACACTCAAAATGGCCGCCATCATAAATCTCGTAACAATTCACAGTCAAAAAACTTTCAAACTAATTCAAGCAACAACAAAAAACGATTAAATACCCATAATTGGTCAAAATAAATCACGTGATACATCCGTCACGAAATAATCACATGATAAAAAGTCACGAATTTACAGGAGCCAGAACGTTGGCGCCTTAACTGCCTCAACTTGGCAACCAAAAAATTTCGCCAAAATCGAACGGTTACCCCGCCATACACAAAATCGCCAAACTTGGCAGGGCGAAAGCTGTACAGTCTGCGAAAGCTGTACCAATTAGTTCTGGTACTTTAAAATTATTTCTGGATTTCAGTTATTAAATGACTCGTTCTCAACTAATATTTTTTCCTTTCGGCAACATAGCCGAAGGAAAATATTAAATCTCATGGGGGAAAAAGTGCTTAAAAAATAGAAAGACAGGGAAGAGTTCCGTATCCTGTGCCGCTTGGCGCTATTTGGCTCGGTTTCTGATTTTTTTCGCGTTTGGCGAAAAACTCAGAATAATTCAACCTACCTAAGCGACGCCATTTTTTCGGCGGCACTTAGGCTTACGGTATCCGACTATCTTCGGAGCACTTAAAAAAAATACTTCCGTCAATTTCTGTCTTATTTTTCGAAGGGGTATAAACACAAAAACACTAAAATGATGAAAAAATAGACCATGACTGTGCAACTTTTAACAAAATTTATGAATTTGTCTCGAAATTCATCAAATTTTTACAAAACGGCTCTACCTCTGAAAAAAAATTATGCATATAACAATTTCTTTTTTTCATATGTACATAAGTACCTCCTGAGTGTAAGGAACTAAAAGCTAATCGATATCGCGAAACCTAAAAAATTTACAGATCATTATATGCAATTATATGTAAAATTTTAGTAATTCTTAAGAGATTTTCTATAAATGCAGCTATAAATCAACAAATAAAATACATAGAACTAAATCTGTAGTTCATTGCATTATAAATATTAACAAAAACATACGTGAAAAATTTCATAGACATATCACAATATTTATTTGCATTTTTTATGAAAAATGAGTTCTTCAGAAAACATAATTAAATTTTTCAACTTGTATTGAAATTATAGCTGCTGCTGACCTTTAAATCGCTCTCATTTCATTTCTAATGATCATTCAGAAAAAATAAAAGAAGATTTAGAAACACAAATTTACAATCTTTAAGAAAATTAATAAAATCTCTTTCGGAATGTTCGTTAAAATCGACCGTTTAAAGGTAGTTGGATACCTAAAAACGGTACTTTTCCGTTATAAGCACTACAATCGTTTTCACGCCAATTTGGCAGATTTTTAAAAATCACCGCAGCGAGAGAAGAGTAACGCGATATAATGGCACTAATGATTGGTAAATTACAATATTAAAATATGCAAATCTCGAGATTCAAGGATCAAGAGACGATATAAGATATATTATTTTCGTGGTCATGGAGATAACGAAACTTCATGGAATGCCGTAATTTAATACGCTTACTTTAAATTGCAATGAATTTACAGTCCGTCAGAAAATCGGACCGTATTTTTACGTAATGGATTTTAAAATATGGAATTTGCCTAAAGATGAGCAGGCAGCTATTACATTACTTCAAGAATGGCAACCCGATGTGTTGCTTTTTCGATTTAAAATGAAATGGTTTTATTTCTTAAAGATTAAAAACTGTTTAATGACTTTTTAAAATATATTAGAATTTTTAAAAAACGAAATAATTATTTAAAAGTCTCTTTTTCCAATTTTGGTTTTTGGCTTTTGAAATAATTCTTTCAAATTTCCGTTTTCAAATTTTGCTTTATAAACAAAAAAGTTCATTCAAGTAGAAAAAATTCTAAAGGTTTTAACTTCTCCTTTCCTGAAACTAAAATTATTTCTGGTGCTTTAAAATTATTTCTGGATTTCATTTATTAATTGACTCGTTCTCAACTAATACTTTTTGACTTTGGCAACATGGCGAATGTAAATAGAAATTCTCATGGGCGAAAAAGTGCTTAAAAAAATAGAAAGACAGTTCTCAGGAATTCAAAATTGGTGGCGGAAGAATCCTCATCAGTTGCTCATTAATTAGAAACAAATTTCACGAACTTGCTGGAATTATTAGTGAGTAAAATAATAAGTCGAAAAATTACGAACTCCCCATTCAGTTACATTAAAATACTATGGCGATGAGCGCCATAAATTTCAAAAGTGAGTTTTTTAAGTACGCTTTTTTAGAATGATAACATTTTTTCTATTAAATGTATTTGGTATATTTTTGAAGCTGAACATCTAGGCAATGCTGATAAATTATAAAACTGACATTAATAGGTGCAGAAAACCGAAATATTTGTCCATCAAAATTGTCGATTTCGTGAAATTCGGTAAACTGCTTTGGGGAAAAAGCTTCGTATGCAGTGAAAAACATTTTAAACTTTTAGAAAATGTACATATGCTTAAAGATGAAGAGTTGTAGAACACATGGAAATAAAAAATTTGTCGACTGGTGGGCGGAAAAGTTTAATTTTGCATGCATGAAAATAGTGGAAATTTGCGAAACGGAAAGGAGCTGGCCCACCCGGAAGCATATTCTGAAAGACTCACGGTTTGGGCACTCAATTGCCGGTTTGACGAAAGCATCAGTTTTGCCATCTGTTGACATATATAGGAATCTTTTTATTATAAGTTTTTTTTTTTACTTCTACGCAATTTGGTATGTTTTAAAATCTGAATTACATATATAACACAGGATTTAAAGAGATTTTAACAAAATAAATAAATGAATAAATTGAAATAAGTATATTATTGAATTTTAAATTTACTTTCTTCAAATATCCACAATAATTTTAATTTTTAAAATTTTAATGTTAATTAGAAAATAAATGTATTTAATAAGCTTTAATTAAAAAAATTAAGTTGCATAAATTAAAAAATTTAAAGTATTAAATTCCAAAAATATAAATTTATTTTAACATATAATTTTAAATTAATCAAATTTTTAAAATATAAAAATTTATTTTAATTTGGTTACATTTTTATGCTAAATTATTGAAGAAATGAGGGAATGATGCTGAGTATGAAGGAATGACAAATCTTTTGATCTTTCTTTGCTGTAGATTTTTCAATTCCTACTATTAGTTCACACTCTCTCTATATATATCTTGTTCAAATTTTCAATCGCTAATAAAAGTACTTTTTATTCATCCACTCAAGTTCAAATACATTTTTTTAAACTTGTTGTGGATGACACTTGATGTTAATACAGTTTTTTCAAATATTAATTCATTAATTAAATTTAATTAATCAATTTTAGTTTTAGACCTAGAGTGTCTCTTGCTCTTGAATAGTAATTTCCCTCTTGTTACTGAGTAAACGGTAGCACTGTGGTATCGCGGATTTCTCCCGTCCTGTAGGTTGCAAGATCGAATCCCCAACCTGACGAACTTTTTCTCTCTCTTTCCCCCCCTCCTAATCTCGCACAGTAGGCAAGGTTCTGGCAGGCAATCCTTTTTTTCAATTCCTACTATTAGTTCACACTCAAATTTTTTCTTTGTTGACCTAAGTAGGAATTGACTTTAAAAATTTTTTTTTATATATTACTTGTTTTTGTTTTATTTTCAGAATTTAATTGAAAATAAGAGCATTTGAAAATCTTACACTGAAAGCAAGAAAGTGAAAACTGTATTAACATCAAGTGTCATCCACTACAAGTTTAAAAAAATGTATTTGAACTTGAGTGGATGAATAAAAAGTACTTTTATTAGCGATTGAAAATTTGAACAAGATATATATAGAGAGAGTGTAAACTAATAGTAGGAATTGAAAAATCTACAGCAAAGAAAGATCAAAAGATTTGTCATTCCTTCATACTCAGCATCATTCCCTCATTTCTTCAATAATTTAGCATAAAAATGTAACCAAATAAAAATAAATTTTTATATTTTAAAAATTTGATTAATTTAAAATTATATGTTAAAATAAATTTATATTTTTGGAATTTAAAACTTTAAATTTTTTAATTTATGCAACTTAATTTTTTTAATTAAAGCTTATTAAATACATTTATTTTCTAATTAACATTAAAATTTTAAAAATTAAAATTATTGTGGATATTTAAAGAAAGTAAATTTAAAATTCAATAATATACTTATTTCAATTTATTCATTTATTTATTTTGTTAAAATATCTTTAAATCCTGTGTTATATATGTAATTCAGATTTTAAAACATACCAAATTGCGTAGAAGTAAAAAAAAAAAACTTATAATAAAAAGATTCCTATATATGTCAACAGATGGCGAAACTGATGCTTTCGTCAAACCGGCAATTGAGTGCCCAAACCGTGAGTCTTTCAGAATATGCCACCCGGAATGACATGTTTCTATTACCCACTTCTTTTGAGTTTGGCGGTTTTAATTGGATAATTTAAAAAGTTTAAAGTTTTGAAAGTTGAGGATGGTACCAGTGCACGCGTCTCGTCCGACCGCGTCCATCGGTACCAGTCGCGATATCCTGCTATGCTCGGTTCGCGAGATTAGCCCGTCCCCGTTTTCTGCTAACAAACTAACATTTGTTTACCTTCAGCTGTTATTATATATATATATATATATATATATATATATATATATATATATATATATATATATATATATATATATATATATATATGGGGGGGGGAGGGGGTAACATACCGGCCCAGCACCGTGGGTAATGACCAGAACCGGCATGTCACAGTGGAGTAGTCGGGTTGAGTGAACAACTATAAACCGCTTTCACATCGGCAAATACTATTTTATTGACATTCTGCTAGAAAGATTACAGCGTGTTTATCAAGCAATAGAATCACGCTAAAATCCGCTCTTGGAGGCATGTTTGAGTTTTTATAGACTTTACGAGTCCTCGTCACATGACCTATTAGTTCTGCAATTATTAGTTAAACCCAGGAATCTGGGACAGAAGATATCTGTTTTCATATATAAGTTTCGCGCGAGAGATTGAGGATTTTAAGGGTCGATTTATTGATTGCCTACTTTAGTTTTTAGGAAACTTTTAATTCCTTTGTTATTAAAACGAAAACGAAATTAACTTTACGCCCAAGGGAATTTAAAAGAATTTAGAAATTAGATAAGGTTTGTGGGACTTTAAGGTTTGTGTGTTTTTTTCATATATATATATATATATATATATATATATATATATATATATACAGATGGAGTACAAAATAATACGAACACCTGTGAAAAAGTATGACGTATTTCACACCTGCAGTACAGCCGCGCCACCTGCAACAGAAGTCAGCCACCTAGTGAGCGTGAAGAGGAAGGTATCAGTCTCTCAACAGCAGTCACCTGCGTTGCATGCTTCTATCGAACTGTCTGTGATAAGTTGAAATGTTAGACCTGTCAGAGTTCCAAAGAGGAGTGATAGTTGGAGCGCGTTTAAGTGGAGCATCGATTACGGAAACAGCAAACCTTTTGGGGTTTGCAAGGAGTACGGTATCAGCCGTTATAACAGCGTACACGAAAGAGGGAAGACGACGTCTTCAAAGCACAACAGTGGCCGAAGGTTCAAGCTTGCTGATAGGGATAGACGGGTCTTGGAGCGCATAGTAGCCCGAAAGCACAAGCAATCGTTATCCGAGATAACATCCGAAATGAACAGTCATCTCCAGGACTCCATTTCAACAAAAACTGTCAAAAGGGAACTTCATGCTGCGAACATTTATGGCAGAGTGGCAATTCGTAAACCCTTGGTGACAGCAACTAATGCTTTCAAGCGACGCCATTGGTGCAGAGATCACAAAGGCTGGTCCCCACAGCAGTGGCAACAGGTAATAAGGTCAGATGAATCGCCATTCACCCTATTTCAGACGACCGGACGCGTTTATGTCTGGAGAACGCCCAAAGAAGCGTTTTATCCTGAATGTCTCTTGCCGACTGTGAAGCAGGGGGGTGGCTCCATTATGGTATGGGGTGCGATATCTTGGCGCGGTCTTGGGTAACTTGTTATTCTGCATGGGAGGATCAAATCCAATTACTATCTAAGCGTTCTAGGGGATCATGTCTATCCTTTAGTCCAGACTGTATTCCCTGGAGAGCGACCGCTTTTTCAAAACGGCAACGCTCCTATCCACACTGCTAGGTGTGTTCAAGAATGGTTCGAAGAGCACGACGATGCAGTTGAACATCTCGCCTGGCCCCTTCAGGCTCCGGACTTGAATATTATTGAACATTTATGGCAATATTTGGAGTCCAAACTTCGTTCCCGATTTCCACCTCCATCCGGACTTTCGGAATTAGAGACCGCTCTGCAGGAGGAATGGCTTAATATTCCTTTAAATATTGTCCATGACCTTTATGCATCTATCCCACATCGCATTAAATCTGTACTTCAGTCAAAGGGTGGTCCAACCCCCTATTAATAAAGATTTTCCACTATTTCACAGGTGTTCGTATTATTTTGTCCACCATCTGTATATATATATATATATATATATATATATATATATATATATATATATATATATATATATATATATATATACGTAACACGTCGGATCCGACCCAGGGAGAATGGCGATTATAACCAGACATGTTACAGTGAAAAAGACAGTCGTAGGACCTGATGGACGAAACAGCAATGGGGCTGTTAAATTTTTCACATACTATTATTTAAGATGACATTTTTACGTGTCCTCTGGGTAATTTCAGAATCCAAAAAGCGCGCATCTACCTGGCAACATGCCTATATATAACTTCATAGAGATTCAGTCATGGGATCGCGCAAACGTGGAGTGATTGGATAGCGGGCCTGGATGTCCAGGCCGAGCCCTTATATAACTAAAGGGATTACCTAAATTTTACAGGGGTCGTATAGAATATGACTAATTCAATTCCTTTGTTCTGAAAGTGAAAACGAAGTGCGTAATTAAGGGGACACAGTACCCTAAAAATCGTCAAAATATCGATTTTTTTTTTATTGACTCAAATTATTGTCCCCACCTTTCTATATATGATCACCAAATTTCAAAGCTGTATCTTGAATACTTTAAAAGTTATTTAGATTTTTATAAGGTTGTGAGAAAATTAAAGGGACAAGTGACCATTTAAAGTGGGCGTGGCATTTTTTTCCACTAGCCTAAAAACTCAAATTAATAATTAATTATTTTTTTTGTTCACCAGAGCGAAAGAAGTAACCGTTAAAAGTAACTGTTTGGATTTTTTACACATGGTAATGGTAGTTCTGCACGTAGCTATTTATTTTCGGTTCAAAAATTGTAATCAGCTTTTTTTTTCTTCCTGAAGTGTATATTTTTAAGCTTTTGCTTGAACTTTACGCTATATTTCTATTCGTTATATTTGTTACCTATAAACCTGGGGATTTTAATTTAGTAAAATAAGTATGTTTTTAAAATTTTCTCAGAAAATGTGGTAGTAAATGGTATGTTTCATGAATAAAAATTACATCGATTTTTCTTATTTTTTTTAAAATTTTCATACTTTTACAACCCTAAAGGAAATTTTTTATGTTAAAACATGGTTGAAATGCTTTACATATGCATTACTTTGTACATCAAATCTAGTTCCACATTAATTTTATACAAATTTCAGGTATGACTTTCTCAAGTAGCATGATTTATTTTTTCTTAATGGTATCTTTTCTTAACTGTCATATATTGAGAACGTTATAATTTTTTTAATAATTCAGATAGAGATATAAAAGTTTTTATACATATTCTTTATTATACGCTTAATGAAACTTCACATGGAATTAACATTAAGATTTATTTGTTGAATTTGAAAAAAATTTAAACCAAGAGCAGTTGTTGTCGACTCTATTTTCTACAGTTCACTGACATGTTTTTAAAATTGCATAAAATATTTTATATTGAAGTTGGATGGATAAAATGTTTTATATATATATTATATTAATTGACTATTATAAATACCCACAAAATTTGTATATCATTTCATTTCAAGGGACTTTTTTTAAGAAATGAAAACTTTAAATGGCTTTTTCTCCATGTTTGTTTTTTCTTGACATTCATGCAGTAAAAGTGCTAAAACTTTTTTTGTATTTAAGACACAAGTATTAAACTTTTTATACAGGTTTTCTATTATATATAGCATAAAAATTCGCATGGAATTATGCAATAACATGCTTATTTCTCTTTTTATATTCAAAAATATACAACAAAGTGCCAGTTTTCATCGTTTTTCACTGCAAATGATAGAAAAAAATTTATATAAAATGTAATTTTAAAAGTATCTAAAAAACCCATGCCAATTTTTATATAGTAGACATAAATACATTACCTATAAAAAATTGGAGCAAAAATATTAATATTTGAAAAAGTTATAAGGATTTTTAAAAATTGAAAAAAAAATTAAAAAATTCAAATTTTAATTAAATTTACTATTAAAATAAATTTTACCTTTCAGAATGTGTTTTAAAATGACTGCTAAAGTGCAATACAATTACAATGTTTATTGAAATACTTAAAATAAAAAAAAATTTTGACAGGGTACTGTGTCCCCTTAATTCACCCAAGGAAATTTAAAAGAATTTTAGGATTTTGAATGGGTTTTGGGTTTATATATATATATATATATATATATATATATATACAGGTTAGTGGGTGTGGAGTACAAATATCTGTCTATCTATTTTTTGTTTGTTCCTTCAACCAATTTATTGTGCAAAATATAGGTTAGCGAAAAAGAGACTCATCGTCTCTTTCTTTCGATATAATACAAGGGACATTTTGTGATTGTTGTTTGAAATCATTAAGTTCCCTTTAATATATTTTTAGCATTACTTTCTGCCATTGCCAACCAGATGCTTTGATTTTTGAAACCAAACGATGGCTTGGTTTTTGAATGTTGTTTTATTACTTAATTGAAACGCAAATATCAAATTACACTTATTGAAACAGTCATTAGATGAAGTAGATAAGGCTTTTGAGTATTTTGATTGCTTCAATAACATCTCGACTACTGTAAATACCAAAAAGAAACGTTTAAATCCGTTTTTCTGGACACTGAGAAATTATATCGTATATTCGAGATTTTAAAATTCAATTCATGGTAAGGAAATTGTAACACAAAACTGCAACAACCTAACAAGTTTCCCTAGAATAATGCGATTAATTATGACTATTAATTTCGTATATTAACCATAAATATTAAAAGAGGCTATCTTGCAGTACAACAAAAGATTTTGCTGAAGTTTCCTCTATTCATATTTTTCATCTATTTGATAGGATATCCATCAATTAAAAATTTGAAATGATAATGAACAGAGCTTAAGTTTTGTTAACTTTCGCGAGGCGATTTTTTTCATAGAGTAACATTTGACAAAAACACATAAAAACAGAACACAGAAACTTAACGTAGAATATGAAATTTGCAGGGCTTTACTCACCGTGTCTCGCTGGGAAAAATTCTTCAGTTCTTCCAACACTTCATCCAGTTTGGAGAAATTTCCTTTGGGAGGTACAGGGGATGTCAGATCGATCGAAGAGTACTAGCCCCTAAACAACACTTTCCATTTATCTCGGAGTTTTGTTCTCTTTACCTCTATGTCTACACAATAAATGTACAAATCGAGCGAAGACAAGGATCTAACCAAGATATCGAGCATGATTTTCGCACTGGAGTCAATAACTGAAACATAAGAACAGCATATTTATGTATACTATTAAACAGTTCCGTAACTGACTGCCTGAGTGACAGATGACGCACAGATCAAACCACTGAACCTAAAGGGCTGAAATTTTGCATGGTGATTCTTCTTATTGTGTAGGGGTGCACTAAGAAAGATTTTTGAAAAATTCTTTTTAGGTTTTTTAAATTAAATTTTTAAGCTGTTATTGTAACATTTTTTAAGTTTGCATTTAAAATAATAATTTGAGAGTTCTGAAATTTATATCACGAGAATGATAATAAAAATTCCTTTAAAATGAAATCTTTTTTTTAATCTTTACCTCCATTTTCTGATTTTTGGTGAATTTTTAAAGATTAATTTTTAGAATTTAATTTATTAAATGCTGATCACGTGGTTTCTTTTCTTTTGTGACACTTTAAATTAATTTTGCGTCACGTGCATAACAACGAAATAAATTGACAAAAAAAATATTAAAATACGGTAAAAGATCAAATTTAACCACCAGACTAACTGAGATGGAAGTTTTTAAGAATTCAATGCAAATTAGTATATTTATGGATATTAAACATACAAATTAATTGCATACATTGACCGTTGTATTTAATTTGAATATTTTCTTTTATATTATTTTGTCAATACAAATATCCATTACGATATATATATATATATATATATATATATATATATATATATATATATATATATATATATATATATATATATATATATATGTATATATATATATGTATATATATATATATATGTATATATATATATATATATATATATATATATATATATATATATATATATATATATATATATATATATATATATATATATATTCATTCGCATTATTTGCATACATTGACCGTTGTATTTAATTTGAATGTACTCCTTAGCGAAGTACGGGTATTCGGATTGTCAATATATAAAGGAAAACTTTTAAAAACGTCATGTGGCTTCATGGATCAAAGATGACAAAGATACCTTTGATGAAATCAAAGGTATAAATTATCCAGAAAGGTAGACTATTTGCGGACAAACCAACAGCTTATCTGAATACTAAGCATATAAACAGTTTAATGTCAATTTGAAAATGCTTGGCTTATTTTCAGAGTGTTATCGTAAAAGAGAAAACAGCTGTACGAAGTTCGTGCACCTTTCTCTTTATGAATAAAATTAACTTATAGGAATTTCCCATGACATATGTTTGTGCATTTAGATTCTCACTTAAAACTCATCCGATCTTAAACTGTGGTATTCATATAAAGTGTTTGAAATTGCGTGTCTGACATTTGTTTTTATGTTCAATACCGCTTTAATGGGGATCATAAATATTCTGTACATACAGAGTTTGTGTATGGACTCGATAATGCTGTAATCTTGTACGGTAATATCTAAGCAAATTATTTGTGGTGAGTTTTAAAATAGCTTGATTTCCTACATTTGTTATCTATTCATTTTGTGTTTTGGGGTTGGAAAATATGTAGCTTTTTAACTTAAGTTTATAAACAAGAATAAATTTATGTATCAAAAATTCTCGATGAAACCACCAGGATCACTTTATTTCATGACCTTTAGGAATTTGCTTGGAATGGAATTTTTTAAAATTCTATTTCAAGCATTCTCAAAATTCCTGACGTAATGAGAAAATAATCGAAATATTTTCCGTATGTTCAAATTTCAATATACATAGTGCTTCTGGATTTGCGTGTACATAAATTTAGATCAAAATACCTGGAGCTAATAAAAAATAACTCATAATATCATCTGTGCATTTCCTCGAAAATTATGCACTTTATTTGAAACATATTTCATATTTTGATTTCCATAGTCTTTGAAATAAGTACTTTCATCCCTGTCAAATTTCCAGGCTCTGAAATATCTCTTTAAATTTTCATCGGTTTCAAAAATTCGCACTCGCTTAGATTTATGCTATTATTGAAATTTCTGATATAATCATCAAAACTTTGTGTTTAACAGTATACATTTCTTCCTTATCATCGTATGGCCTTATTCTCTTTATCCGTGTGTCCTTGAGCTCCTTCACCTCCAAAATTGGTACTGTAAAATTGCGCATATAATTCGTGAGTGTACGAGTCTATCGAAGATGAACTATTATTTCCTCGTTGCTAATTGTTCAAGTTCCTTACACGTGAACTTCAAGCCATTTCAGTTCTTTCACTTCAATTATGCCTGCATTTTTATTTTACAAGGAATTTAAAGAAAAGAAAGTTTCAAGCAGAAGCAATGACATTTTATTTTGCGTAGTCTCTGAAATTTCGGTGAAAAGAATAGCAGAAATATATGCATATTAAAAATTTTAATTTATTTTACAATCAGCACCAAATAAACTGCCGGATACAGACATTTACTTAGAAATAAGCTTGACACTATCGGCCCACCAAAGCACTCATTAAATAAGCGAATATAAATATTCATTAATGTCAAAACGCTTTGCTTTTACTCTGATGTCTGTCAAATTAAACGCATCTCTTCGTAGGTCGTGATTAGCGCCCTTTACATGTACGCTTTTTCCAGCGTGAAACCACGATCCCACGAGATTGAGTGCACGTGTGAAGGTGTCGGAGGAGAGGAAGGGAAAGCTGCTCTGGAGCGTACTGCAAGTTTTCTCGCGTGCAGTCCCGTACGCTCCAATCACTCCAAGAGCGTACGTGTAAAGGGCGCTATTATCTTGTTTCGTACTTTCACGGGCAACGTTCGAGCAACGTTCGGGCTTTCACGGGCTTCGTCTTTCGTAATTTTACTCGGTAGCAATTCTATTCATATGAGTTTCAAGCATACAGAACACCCTGGTAAAGCTCACCATAATTGTCAGGTAAGAATAGGTCAAGATTAGAGAAATTAGAATAACCCGGTCTAGGCAGAATTTTTGTTGGATGAAATAACTAGTATTCATAGCATGGAAGTGGAGATTTCATCTGCGCAATCATTTTACAATTTAAACCGGGATGCTATGTATTTTTCATGCCCTTTCTTGACCAAAAAAGGATACCAAGTTATAGAGATAAATATGTGATACAAAATAAAACTTCTATTATGAAATTTATTCCAAACCTTCACTCTATTCTTTCTTAACTCACATCTCACATTTATTATTTTCCCCTTTAAGTGTAACTCAATGATTTACCCAAAAGGCTACAAATTTCCATTTCATGATGCTACGCAGTCCTACAGTCAAGAAAAATAGAGGAAAATCCAGATAAAGTTGAATTGCCGTAACACTAGGGGAAAGTGGGACTTGATCAGCAGTCGCTGCAGCACAGTCAAAGTTGTTCAAGGACAATAAATCACATTACTTAGGTAAACCTTGAACTATAGAGCATTTTTACTACTTACGCATATGTCATCGTTAGAGTGGCGTCATCTTCCACTCTAACTACATAATGGTACTAATTTATTTTATACAAAGTAAAACAATAGGGGATAATTCAAAACAACTGATTTTTGCACTCTTCCGTACACGTGCAAACTATTCTTCACCCTTCGTCACTCTCATTTCCTATTCGTTCTTCTTACCTTTAGAGTCACCTTATCCTAACCTTAAAGCATAGGATGGGACTGATTTATTTAAGATAATGCAAAACAGTTAGTGATATTCCAAAATAATTCATTTTTGTATGTTTCCTAGAGAGGGTAATTTTTTTCAGAATCTTTAGAACTCCTCACTTCCCCCTAATATTCCCTAACGAGAAAGCATATTTTCTTGATTGTTAACCCAGCGCTGAATAGATACAGCCCTTTGTTAAAACATATCAGGAAAAGTTCGTTATGGTTTGTCAATTAACATTAAATTATTGTTTTGGGAAAATAATCGCTTAAAACATTGACAAACGAATTATAATTTTGAAAGAAAGTTTTTTTTCCCTGAAGCTTGCAAAACATATGCTTTTTTTAAAACATACGTCTGCAAAACATATGTAAAAACATATGTTTTGCAGACTACAGGGTTGCCTCTGTTACTTTAAATCAACAGAAAAATAAAATGATAGCGTTTTAAACTGTTAGAGACACTGAATCAGACGATAAATCGTTCTCTTATTTATTTTCTTGGAATAGTTCTACTTCCCTTAAAAATAAGAATTTTTATTAATAAATTTCTTTAGGCTGCTGATTATCACCGGGTCAGTTTTTCGGGATAGCCAACGCATCTACAGCTAGGGATACTTAGAAGTTTTCTGAAATGAACCATATCGGCCGGCTGGTTTCTTGATCAACCTTGTGCATTCTAGACGGGTCGCAAATCAGGTTTGGATAAAATTGTCCGAAGATGCTTAGTCGAATTTTAGACCTGAGGAGCAGAAGCAGTTCTAAGAAGCACTGGGCTGAGAATTTTAACAATACGTTTGAGGCAATTCGACATTTCGTTTAAAGTTGATCGGTTATGAATGAATAGACTATTGATTATAAATGATAAAATTTTCAGGTATAGGTGAATAAATTCTTTTAAAGCATATAGAGAAGTCTTTAAGCTTAAAGCTCCGAGCTCTTTCGAGCGATTCTTTGTTTAGGATACGATTTCGTTGTTTAGGTATTAAACTTGTTATATTTGTTATATTTGTTATATTTGTTATATTTTACTTGTTATATTATATTTGTTTAGGTACGAAACGATTTCTTTGTTTAGGTAATTGTTTCCAAGGTCTCTGTCTAAAGGTCTCTGTCCAAGGTCTCTTTTTTACTTTCGTGATTCAGTGTATTGCTTTTACGACGGTAAACTAGATTTTTTACCCTGAAATTCTTATCTTTTTTTGAAAATAATTTTAAAACTAATCTGAGAACTTCATAGTAGATTAGGTAATTTTTTAGTGTTATTATTATTTCATACTATGAATGTGAACTAAAACGAATAATTGTTCCAAATTTTCATCAAATAGCATTCCTTGCTTGGATTGGAAGGATGATCGTTTTTATTTGTAGCCGAGATCTTATATACAGCCTTCAGGTCTATTACAAAACTGTGTTTGTACTTATCAATTTATTGAAAATTAATTTTTGAATTTTAAGTATTTCTCTGGGAAGTAATAATAGGGTACTAAAAAATCTATGCTATGAACTACTAAGGTTAGCTTAACTATTGATTAAAAATATATTTGAAGATAATTTTACGAGATGAATTTTTTCTATGAACTTTAATAAATATTTTAAATAATTTTTATTTGGAATCCGACAAACAAGAGGACAAGAGGGAAGGTTTACAGTGATACAGCATATGGATGCACAGATCAAGATGGAAAATACTCAACAATGGACAGATATATATCAGTATTATTTAAATGTTTAATATCAATTTGTTTCATAATTTTAATAACTAAATATCTTCTTAAATCGATGATATGCATAATTTTTCTTTCAGATTACCTTTTCTTTTTATTTCAAAATAAATTATCAAGAATTATAACTGATTATTAATTCTAATGGAAGTGCTCTTTTAATGTTCCTTATGATGATGTTAAAGATGAAAAGTATTGAACGCATATTGGTAAATAATACTGAATATGGACAGAATTTATGCTTCGGTTACAGTAGTTACCTACCTGTATAAAATATGAGTTGCTATTGTGAACACTTCTTTATACGAGTAATTATATTCTCGTTGCCTCTCCGAGCTGATATGCATTTAAAGAAACTCTTTTAGATACTCTTAAAGAAATCTATAGAATTTTATACACTACTCCGAAACCACGATAATTCATTTCACCACGCATCAAAAAGAAAAAAATTATAAATTTAAAGAAAATCGCCCAAAAAAGGTAAACAGACTCCTGACGAGGGAATGTTTTTTTCTTCCTAATGCGGAGCCACTTATCGTGAGGTGATTCGCCTTTTGTTATTCACCGCGAAGCCTTGATAGCTGCTTTATTGTGGGAGCATCATTTAGGTGAGGCAGCGTTACTCCCTGTGAAGGGACAACACGGTAATGACCAAGCCTTGTCATACAAAGAGCAAGAGTGAAAGGTATAAAAGCTATAAAAGCTATAAAGGTAACATGGTTCCACCAAAGTCTGTTCCTGATGAGACAATGGGCAAATGTCCAGGAAAATGCAATTTATCTATTGCTGATGGAACAAAAAAAAATCAGATATAGAACTATTTTTCATTCGTTAGATACTAAAATCAATCAAGATATATACTTGCAAACATTGATAGAAGCAAGAGAAATTAAGCGTAGAGTTCCAAGAAACACTCATTTTTCAAAAAGAAGAAATAAATCATTTGTTTACAGTATTAAGATCAATGGTGTTCTTGCTCCAGTTTCCAAAAAGGTTTTTTTTTTACAAATCCATGGAATTTTTCGCGATCGAGTTGGAAGGGTTAATAAACTTTTAGTTCAGAATAAAACACCTGTTGGTATGATAATCAAGAAACGTAGTGGAAATGCCATAAGAGGTAATATGTGTGTTCTTATACATCAGGGATTCCCAAACTTATTTCGTCGACCGCCCCCTTATCAGAGATAAAATTACGCGCCGCTCCCCTGGAAATTTACCTTCGTATGCGAGTAAACACACATACAATGGCAATTTTCGGTCTTTTTATGTATATATCTTTCTACCTATATAGAATATAGTAAATAAATATGTTTTTGTAAATAAGACAACTTAAAGCTTAAAATTAAAAACTTATTTATTAAAATCAACCATAGTTACATTCGCATTACACACGGGAAATTAAGATAATGAAGGATAATAATCGTTTTGTAAATATTACAAATAACAGTAAAACTAATGAGAAGGATAAACTTGGTGCACAGCAATCAATTTATTTATATTTGGCTGAGTTTTAGTCAGAAACATGCTAAAATCACCGCGATTAGCAATTTACAGTCGGTTTCTGTTTTTAGTTGTGATCGCACTGAACCCACGTTCCACTAAATATGATAAAGAAAACGTTATTAAAAATGTTTGTGCCACAGCCCATAATCCAGGGTAAAGTGTCAGTATCTCTTTTTACAGCCACAACTGTTGATAGCAGTGTTTAAATTTAAATTTTAATTCTTCACTTTTATTGTAATTTTACAGATTCTTCCGAGTTTGATCCTCGAAAACCCTATCGTGTATGTTTATTTTAAGTATGAGTTCAAACCGTTGGTTGAATTAAGAATGGTGAGCCTCCAAATGTTGAGAATAGATAAGCATGCCTTCATCATCATTTTCTATTGCTAATAACTGGTTGAATTCTCCCTCTTCCTAAATAATTTTTAATACAAGTTTTGCCACAAATGCGAAAATCCCAGTTTTAGATTTTCTTAAATCACCTTAGAGTTTTTGATTTGCGTCATTGAATCTATTAAACAAGTCTTTCAAATTAGGCCATGTCACTTTTGGAATCAATAAAGTGGACTGAAATAGTTTCGTGGATTGAAAACTTTCGCTCGCATTCGCTTCAAGATACTAGAATTGTTGACATTGTAACTGTTAAAAGTAATAGCTTCTATGCCACTATTTTTTTTCTCATAAATACACTGATGGCCTTTAAAATTGCAGTACCATGAAGGAGGCATGCTACAAACGTTAAATTCGCATGACAGGAAGAAGATATTGGGATATGAAAGTTATTAGCATTTACGTGCAATCGAACGACACAGGAGGGAGAAACGGCATTTCAAACTCTGTATAAAATGCAAGTTACGCACCGGGTTTCTCAATTTCCCCCGCGTTGGAAAAATTCTATAATTGTTCCCAACCACAAACCTGGAAAGCCACCTGACTTATCGCCAAATAAGCCTACTCAACACCCTCAGTAAATTAACAGAAAAATTTATTGCTAAAGAAATTAATGACCGCCTTAATGAAAATAATTCCATCGTCCCATATCAATTTGGTTTTTTCGTCCCCCCATCAAGTATATAGAATAACTGAACACCTAGCCAAAGCCAAATCAAACAAAAATTCTACTGCTGCCCTTATCCTCGACATTCAACGTGCATTCGATAAAGTTTACATCCCCGGTTTAATTTATCAAATAATCAACTATAACTTTCCCCCGCACTTCACCAGGTTAATCATTTCTTACCTTAGCAATAGAACCTTCCAAGTAAAAATTAATAATATAATTTCAGATAAAAAACCCATTCTTAGTGGAGTTCCCCAAGGCGCGATTTTATCAACTCAATTGTTCAACTTATACATTAACGATTTACCATTAATTCTAACCTAGCCATCTTCGCTGACGACATCGCCATTTACTGTACCAATAAAACTGTTAAATACCCCGTTACCACTCTTAACAAACATATAACTCGCATCTCCACCTGGGTCAACAAATGGAAAATCAACACCGATAAATGCGTAGCTATCATGTTCACTCATAAAAATATCTCATAATATCGTAATATAAATATCAAAATAGGAAACACTACTATCCCCTGGTCAGACACTGTTAAACATTTCGGCGTCCATCTTGATAAAAGACCCCCTCCACATAATACAGAGTAGGATTAAATTTCGAGCAGCTAGAAGTTTTTTTATCCCTTAATAGCTCGAAATAGCAAATTATGCATTAAGAATAAATTGCTCATCTACAAATCCTTCTTAAAACATCTTTTAACGTACGCTTGGTCATATGCAGCAGTTTCCAGCATAAATCACCTCACAGTATGCCAAAACACAATTGTCAGACAAATTGTTGACGAACCATGGTACTTTAGGAACATTGATCTTCAAAATGAATTAATTCTGGTCACTCTTCCAAATTACCATAAAAAATTAGCTAAAAGCTTCTTTGAAACCATAGATAACGAACTTTTTGGGGAAAACTTCCGACTATGACCCAGCCACATCTGAGAACAAGAAACGGCCTCGTGCCGTTCTTGTTCGTTAATTCCCTTTCCTTTTTTTTCTTATATATATATATATATATATATATATATATATATATATATAAACCGAAAATCAATACGTGCTTGCACGGTATGAAATATTTTTAAATTTTAAAGATAATACATAGCATGGCTACGGCAAAAAATATTTGTGTCTTAATCTTATACTTTCTCCTTAGTTCCTATCCTTAAACTTCCTCCTAGCCAAATGACAGAGTCTACTCTGATCATTTTACTTTTGTTAAAGCTCGTGGATCGTAGGGACCTCCAATCACTTTTCTATCTTTTCTGTCTCCACCTTATGGCCATTAGCATTATTCCTTGCCCCAATCGATAGCAAGAAAGGCTCTCGAGGGCGTGGTCCAGATGAAGCAGAGCACAACCTTTCATGTTGACGTCGGGTTTCTCATTCGGAAATCGCATTCTAATGTTGTTTGTTTGTGAGAAGATCGTGTTATGCCTCGTATAAAAAGGAGAACCGGCTACCATCAAGTGTCGGAATTCGATAGCGACAGGATCGTGGCCTATCGAGAGTGCGGTTTATCATTCCGCGCTATTGCTACTCGCATTGGTCTTAATCCAACGAATATGGAATCGATGGGTTCAGGAGGGTCATACCGAACACCATAAATGATCTCAACGGCCTTCTGCCACCAACGCCCGAGAGGACAGACATGTTGCCAGGTCGGCCTTGCAGGATCGCACAGCCACATCACGGAAGTTGAGTCAGACAATGGCCTTGTTTGCAGCACAAGTATCCGTACGAACAATGCGACCACGTCTGGGACAGCACGGACTGTCCGCACGGTGACCATCATTGCGGCTTCCCTTTACACGAGACAAGCATAGAAACGCGCGATGACAGTGGTGCTCCCAATGACGAAACGGGATACAGTATTGGCACCAGGTCGACGAATCCCGGTTCTGCGTGCAGCATCATGATGGACATATACCGTGTCTGGAGAAGGCACTGAGGAGAACGCACGTGGCCCGCTTGTAATCGATATCGTCCTACGGGCCCTGCACCTGGTGTGATGGTATGGGCAGCCATTGGTACACGACACGAACACCTCTCGTTCGCATCGTCGGTCATCTGAACAGCCAGCGTAACATTTCTGAGATCTTAAGGCCGGTGGCTGTGCCTTATATTTGAGGCCTCGGAAACGTCATCTTTCAACAAGATAACGCAAGACCGCATGGTGCCCGTCGTGTCCTGACTTACCTCGACACAGAGAATGTTCGACTGGTGCCCTGGCAAGCACGTTCTCCAGATCTCTTACCCATTGAAATCACTAGGCCACGGGTTGCTGAGAGACTGGGCTGCCACCGATCCCCAGTTCTATGATCGATGAAGTGTGGCATAGACTTGAAGTAGTATGGAATTATTTGCCCGTATCTGTCATCCAAGCCCAGTTCGACTCGATGCCTAACCGGGATAGACCGCTTTAGCTGCCAGAGACGGCAGCTGTCTGTGCTAATTTCAGACCCTGTATACCCCCAAATTGCCCTCAAAGTTAATCATGTTTTCTTCCTACTATGCTGTATACGTACAAAAGTAAAGTTTTGTTATTTGCTTTCCTTCTTGGTGTTGCAGCTTTAATGGCCAGCAGTGTAATCACAAAATCAACACATAATTTCTCTCTCATTCAATTTAAATTTAGTAGACAGTTATCGCATTTTGTTCTCTCCAAATGTTAATTGCGATGCAATATCGTCAGGCCATAATTTCATATTAAGTATTTTAGCCGCTTGTACTAATTCAGCATTTTCACTTTCAAGCAATCAATTTTTCTATGAATTTGTCAAAGTTTCATAAATTTCTTCTGGACTGATGGGAGAGTCATTTTTACAACCTCCTTCATGAAGTTCAACTCCATGAGAACTTCAAATTTTGACCGCTCTACAGAATATCTGTAGTATGATCCAGGAGTGTTTTGTCTTTCTTTAAAAACCTGTACTACAGTTTTTATTTTTTCATTCGCCTTATACTAGTCAAGATCAAGGTCTTGTAAAACGAAGCTTAATTCACTGAATTCTTGAAGCGCATCACATATTAGTCCTAAATCTATGATAAATTATGTTGTAGTTTCTTTTCTAATCCTTCATATGTACATCTTTCTTTAGCATCACTCGTGTAATTAGTGTTCGCATATTGAAAATGTTTCACCAAAGCCTCATAGTTATTTAAACCTTCAGAAACTGTTTTAAAACTTGATGCAACCCATTGCGTGGTAAAAATTCGACTAGTTCTAGTTCAATTCAGCTAACTCGCACACTCTTTTAGTTATCTAGCATTTTGTACAATACAAACTTATCAATAAATGATTTCAATCTCTCAGTACCGGAAACAGATTTAACGGTATCATTAACTGATAGTTTGAGTCTGTGATTAGTGCAGTGTGTCATAGGGATATTACAATAATGTCACGGCCAGGGGCAGCAAAATCGAAAAATACGGACAAAGTAACATAATTGCGAAATGTAAGAAAGAAGCAGGGCTAAGAAGCAAATGGCTGACAATAAATCTATACTGCTAAAGATAAAACTAAAAGATAAAGGTGCTGTAGAATGAATGGTAACGAAGAGAAGAAAAAATGAAAGGAAGACTGAAAATTTATGAGGGCTATAAAACAGAACACGTGTTTCATGATGTCGGGCATGGGAAAAAGTGCATGGGAAAAAAAAGGAGAATTTTATAGGTCTCGCCCTCATTGCGGATTGGTGAAAAGGGAATGCAGAAAAGGCAGCCAGGGACGAATTGTGATGACATATAATAATAATATGGCCAATGGAATGGAGAAGAGGCGGAGCCGGCATAAATTAGAGAAAAATAATATGAAATAATATGAGGAAGCAAAAAGACAGACAGGACACAGAGAGAGTTAGAAGTTAGAATCAGAAGTAGCAGCAACCCAGCTAGTAAAATGTACGAAGTGCGCCCGATGATGATGATATAAGCCGTGACCGATGCCAGCAGAGATGTAAGACGAATGCGCCCCATTGCCCAATGCAGTGCGCATAGATTGACTAAAGGAGCCCTGTACTCTACCGTGTACGTATCCAGTACCAGTGAGGTGTGAATGAAAAGAGGTCTGTTATAGCTCCGTGCCCGATGTCCACAACGACGAGCCAATTATCATCTGTAAAGGTACGGTCCCTTTATTTCCTCTGCATATTATACCGTCATTGCTTCTCGTAGCGTAGCCTTCATTAACTTAATGATATAGAGCGCGGTAGTGAAGTAACCATATAATGGTAGTTAGCGAAAAATAAATGATAATTCGTATAATGAATTAATTCGAATAATGATTTTGTAGTGAATGAATTAAATGTATGTGTAGATGAAGTATGACCTGTTTTGTAGGAATGTATAATATCATATCATTTATGTTAATCAATAAATTAATTGATCATATAAAACCAGAGTTGTTTCCTTCATTTGGGGATCACAATGCAATGAAATGTACAAATTAATTATATTCAGAAAATCATTGACTTATTAAAAGATACATATTAAAATATAAATAAATTTACTAATTACCCACTAACTTTCCCCGTCATACAGTGCCAAACTATCAAAGAGGAACATCGATCTCTCATTCATTCCTCCTTCGGTTACTCCTTCTTACCCATTAAAACTGTTGCACCGTCACATGTAATACTCACTAAATTATTATACAACCTTTGTCCAGAAATTTCGATGAATGTGTCTATAGTTACAATGGATTGCTGTCTTACATGAAACAGCTGTTACTGTTCGTCGAAGTAATCCCCGTAGGTGGTAATGCACATCTGGAAACGGCTGTACAAGTCTTGGAAACTCCTGGCGTAGTCGTCTTTAGGGATGGCCTTCAGCAGGGTCGTAGCATTACGTTGGATGTCCAAAATTTCCGAAAACCTGTAGTCCTTCAGGGATGATTTCAATTTGGGGAACAAGAAAATATCTGTGGGAGACAAGTCTGGGGAGTAGAGTGGGTGATTCAGGGACACAACTCGCCTGTAGGCCATGAACTGCTGCACCAGGAAGGCAGTATGTGGCCGGGCATTGACGTCCAGTTGCCTTGCTTGGCGCACTGGGGGCGTACCCGATTGATCCGTTGCAGCAGACGTTTCTGTATATCCACGTACTTAGCGGCATTTAATGTGGTGTCCTCAGAGAGGAATTCTTTAGGGATGAGATCCTCAGAGTCGAAGAACACCACAAACATTCTCTTGATTCGGGATTTCTCACTTCATACCTTCTTGCTTTCCGGGGACCCTGGACCCCGCCACTCCATACTGTGATGCTTTCCGTCGGGGTCGTACTTCAGTCACCAGGTCTCGTCACCCGTGACAATGGTTTTCAGGAAATTTGGGTTTCGATCCGCCATGTCAATGAAGTCTCCACAGGCGTCAAGCCGAATATGCATATGTTCCGGTTTCAAAGTGTGGGCCACAAGTCGGGAGCAAAGCTTGCGTTACATACATACGTGCGTGCGTACGTGCGTGCGAGCGTGCGTCATTTTCAAAAAAATTGCCAGAACAGCATTTCAAAATTTTCTCGGTGAGAAAATCACCAATATCAGTACCATCTTTAGAAACTTAAATAACATTAAAATACTTTTTATATCTGGGAATTCAGACAAGAAAAAAGTGTCTATGTTGAAATCTTAAAATGCACTGCTGGCCACTGTAAATGCAACACCCTGAAGGAAACATGCGAATAACATGAAATTCACAACATGCATTAGCGGAGGTGAGATATGCAAATGATTAGAATTTCAGCGCAGACGCACATCACGCGCGCCTGTGGCGCCACTTCAAAGCGCTATTTAAGGCTTGGAGATTTCGACGATTTCAAGTTCGGCAATTGTGTTTTTCTTGTGGTTTTTTAAAAAAAAACGATCAATTATGCCTTGTCGAAAACCGCGATCATCTTTTGATCAAGTATCCGAGTTCGACAGAGGAATGATAGTGGCCTACCAAGATTGTGGATTATCTTTCAGGGAAATCGGTAGTCGTGTTGGACGAAACCAAACATCTGTAATGCGGATATGTGATCGTTGGATGCAGGAGGGTACGACGGACCGGCGTGTTCGATCGCATCCACCTCATCGCACCACTTAAGGTGATGACAGGCAAATTCTGCGCATGGCAGTGACGGATCGCTCAGTCACATCACGAACCATAGCACAGCACATGCAGTCTGTAACGCATCATCCAGTGTCTGCGCGTACCATTCGACGCCGTTTACAGCAGACTGGTCTGTCCGCAAGACGTCCATTGCTTTGTCTACCCTTGACGCAGAACCACAGACGTCTCCGCCGCCAATGGTGCGATGACAGAAGGATGTGGACGGCAGAATGGAATGAAATTGTCTTTACTGACGAGTCACGCTTTAGTCTGCAACACCACGATGGTCGCATTCGAGTCTGGAGACACCGTGAAGAGAGGATGCTGAACAGCTGCGTTATGCACCGCCACACTGGTCCTGCACCGGGTATTATGGTATGGGGCGGTATTGGATATCACTCTCGCACACCTCTAGTACGCATTGCCGGTACTTTAAACAGCCAGCGCTACATCTCCGAGGTGTTGGAGCCAGTTGTCCTTCCTTACCTTCAGGGCTTGCCCACAGCCATATTTCAACAGGATAATGCGCGACCACACGTGGTACGCATTGACCAACGGTTCTTCGTCAATCGCCAGATTGAATTGCTTCCCTGGTCACCTCGCTCTCCGGATCTTTCGCCGATAGAAAACATGTGGTCCATGGTTGCTCTACGATTGACCCAGATTCCATCCCCAGCTGCCACAGCAGATCAACTTTGGCAACGTGTGGAAGCTGCTTGGTCTGCTGTACCTCAAGAACTCATCCAAAGTCTCTTTGAATCAATGCCGAGGCGTGTGGCAGCGGTGATCTCCAACAATGGCGGCTACTCTGGCTACTGATTTTGGCAGGAACCACACTTCACAGAAGTCTATAAATTTAATCATCTGATACTTGGTCAACATGTTATTTACAAAATAATTTTTGTTGTGATATCTCTTGTCTTTCTTGGTGTTGCAATTTGGGTTTCCAGCAGTGTGGTCAACTTTGAAAGTAAATCTTTGAGCTTCAATGTCATGAGTGTTATCGACAATGTGACAACATTTCCATAAAGTATGAAAGTGCTTATTTTTCCAAAAATGATACATTCCATTAATAAATTTGTTCTTTGACTACATCACATTAATAAAAAAAAATTAATAATTGTTTAATAAAAAAGTACTATTCATTGTCATGAGTGTTATCCTGACATCATGTTTTACTGTCTATCACTATTGTAAATAAAATGAAAAAAAAGTTTCAAAATAAAATTATGAAAATACTTTTAATTATTATACAAATTCTAGTAGAGTTATTATGGATTTATTTAATTTTTCATTGTGTTTTAGAGCTCATTTACTAGGTAACACTCATGACATAAATGGTAACACTTTGATAAAAAGAGAGAAAAGCATGTTATGCTTTTTCAAATACATCAATTGGAAAGGGGAAATGGTAATAAACTCTGTTGCCTTTCATTGCAAGTTGGGTGTTGGGCAAAATACGTATGATCTGATCAAATTCTACATATGAAATGTCCTCCTCCATTAATCGAAACAATTTGCCATTTTCACCAGTTAATCTAAAAAAAGCAACCTTAAGCTCTCTATCCACAGCATCATACTCTTGGCAAGCTCCAACATATTGGTAATGTCCTTCATGTGGGTTATCCCTAAAAACTTTAATTAGCACATAAGCACCAGGTTGAAGCTTAGATTCACAGCCACTAGCTCCTGGGTTGTTCAGATCAATGGAAGATATTGAAGTGTCATCATCATCATAAACAGTGCTTTTTTGCATCTTTAATTTAATTTTGGTTCGAGTTTCCTTCTTTCCTGCAATAGCATGACTTACATCATCACGTAAAAAAACTGTACTATTTTCTCATATTTTTCTTCGATTTCTTTAGCTTTTACCACAGTAATACGTTTTTTATATTTTAATCCAATTGTGTGAGCTGCTTTACTTTGTATTTTATATTTCTGGTATAACTTTGAGGACATAATTCTCCCAATCATTCTCTTATCACTAGCATTAGATAGTCTTGCATAGGTTGTTTTCAAATTTGATACCAAAACATCATGAAATACTAACTTTTTTGCAACTTCATGTTTCATGTTAACTTTACTTATTCTAAAATTTTCCAGCAATTTTTTTGTTTTTGATCTAGGAGTTTCAACTATAGAGCTTTTCCTTGTGACTTCCCTTGCATACCTTTTTCGTTATTTTTTTTTTGTTTTTTTCATCTAATAACTTCTGCAACTCCTGTATTTTTCTTTCATTTTTTTATTTTCTCTTAGTGTTTTAGATCTATTCTTTAAGATACATTTTCTACCTTGCACCTTCTGCCTGCTTTTTAGTTGTGCAGAAACTGGTGTATATTCTAATTGTGCTGAAACTGGTATACTTTCTGGTTGTTCAGGAACTGGTGTGCTTTCTAATTGTAAGGGAGATTCAAAACTAGCTTTCAAAGCTTTTTTTTTCTCTGGAAGTTGCAGCAGAAATTCGCCATCTTCTCTTTACCTGCCTGTGTTCACGGCTAGTCATTTCACTAACTTTCTTTCTCTTTGCGTTTCGTAATTTGTCCTTTTCTTTGTATAAAGCTTCTCTCTGCACATCTTGTCGTCTCTTTTCTCTGTATCTTTTTTGCTTTTCTTCTGTTGATAATGTCTTTTTTTTTTTTTTTTTTTTTTTTTGCATGTTGGCATCGTAGAAAAAAAATAAACTATTTTCAGTCCTCAATGTATAAAAATGTTAAAATAACAAAGATGATGCGTATATATATATATATATATATATATATATATATATATATATATATATATATATATATATATATATATATATATATATAATTTACCAATCAAACATATTAAAAAAAATTCTTAATTTGTTACTTTTGGTTTAGGGCAAATATACAAACTGAATTCCATCAAAATTTATTTAACAGAATTTCATCATGAGTGTTACTTATTCGTCATGAGTGTTACGTTCTATGGGTAACACTCATGACAGGTAACACTCATGACAAAATTATTCTATATTAACTTTATTCCATAGTAATAGTCAATACAAAAGTAACTTGTTAGGCTTAATAAATAACTAAATCATGTTCTCATTACATATTAAAATTAAACTTATGTTATTTAATAATTAGTTATAAAAAGTTAGGTAACACTCATGATGATTAATAAAGTCACTCACCATTCTTGTATTTCTTAAATCAATCAACAAAATCCAACAGAAGCACATGTACTGTGTTGCACTAGTTTAGGGAAGTAGTAATAAACACCAAAAGCTTGTAAATGGTGTTGCCACCTATTTTTAAATAATAAAAACTAAAAAAAGTAACACTCATGGCACAGTTCTAGGACAGGAAGTGTCAACTCAATATTGACACTTAATAATATGTTACTTAATAATATGTTTTTTTTAAATATCAACATGTGCTAGATAATATATGTAATATCAAATTATGATTGGGTGAACGGTCTTCGGACAGCTAAAAAAAAAAATCCAGTTTTCATGTCTCTATTTCCCATTTTTTTTTCTTTTAGTGTTACAATCCCTAAAATGTTTAAAATTTTTAACAGTCATGAAGAAAATAGCTCAATAAACAAGAATACAAATTTTCTGTTTGAATAAATATAAAAAATAATTAACAAA
This sequence comes from Dolomedes plantarius, assembly GCA_907164885.2. Lineage (NCBI taxonomy): Eukaryota > Metazoa > Arthropoda > Arachnida > Araneae > Dolomedidae > Dolomedes > Dolomedes plantarius. Next base: position 166,151,069 of record OU015495.1, on the reverse strand, counting down.
TATAAAATAGCCCGGGCAATGAATTGGCGAATTTTTTGAAAATGACCCGCATGCATGCATGCATACATGCATGCATGCATACATACATACATACATACATACATACATAGGGGAAGAGTTCCGTATCCTGTGCCGTTTGGCGCGATTTGGCGCAGTTTCTGAGTTTTCCGCCAAACGCGGAAAACTGAGAATAATGCAACCCTACCTAAGCGATGCCATTTTTTTCGGCGTCACTTAGGCTTAAGGTATTCGACTACCTTCTGTCTTATTTTTCGAAGGGGTATAACACCAAAACACGAAAATGATGAAAAAATAGACCATGATTGTGCAACATTGGAACAGATGTATTACACGCACCTCCCTTGGCGACAAAATTTTTTTAACGCCAAATACTCGTCAAAAAAATTTTGTCGCCAACTTGTCGCCAAAACAGGCCTATGCGGATATTTTACACTTAAAATAACAAATATACACAAAATATCAATAACAACTCAAATATAAAAATAAGTTCAAAACAAACTTACCAATGACAATAAACTTTCAAAAACATGTCACAAAACCACAACAGCTACTTTAAAACATACACGAATATATCTAAAAACGGCTGTATTAAACTTCAAAACCTAAACAGAAATGCTCAACCACTTATTTAAAACATACGCAAATATATCTAAAAACGGCTGTATTAAAATTCAAAACCTAAAGAGAAATGCCCAACCGCTACTTTAAAACATATACAAAAGTATCTAAAAACGGCTGTATTAAAAATATATATCTAAATACGGCTGCATAAATACAAAAACTAAAACCTTAACCCCCCCCCCCCCCGCTAAAAAAATCAGTATAATACAACTAGTCAGTCTAACTAATAATAACTAATTTAAATAAACATAAAAAACACCTTGGTTAAATATATATTTCTTCATTAAACATATATTACAGCACATATATTGCCAAACTTCACGAAATCGCCCAAATTAAAAGAATCGCCAAATTTCAAAAAATCGCCAACTTGGCAATGAGGTGCGTGAAACACATCTGTACCAATAAACGCGGAAAACTGAGAATAATGCAACCCTATCTAAGCGATGCCATTTTTTTCTGCGTCACTTAGGCTTAAGGTATTTGACTACCTTCTGTCTTATTTTTCGAAGGGGTATAACACCAAAACACGAAAATGATGAAAAAATAGACCATGATTGTGCAACTTTTAACAAAATTTATGAATTTGGGTTGAAATTTAGCAAATTTTTACAAAAACTGTTCTAGCTCTAAAAAAAATTTATTCATATAACATTAATTTCTTTTTGTCATATGTACATGAGTACCCCCTGAGTGTAATGAACTAAAAGCTAAACGATATTACGAAATCTACAAAAATTACAGATCATTATAGTATGGAATTACATGTAAAATTTTAGTAATTTCTCATGAGATTTTCTAAAAATGCAGCTATAAATCAACAAATAAAATACCCAAAACAAAATCTGTAGTTCATTACATTCTAAATAGTAAGAAAACATACGGGAAAAATTTACATACGGGAATACACATTACGGGAATACACATATCATAATATTTGTTTGCATTTTTCAACTTGTGTTGAAATTTATAGCTGCTGCTGAACTTTAAATCGCTCTCATTTAATTTCTAATGATCGTACAGAAAACATACAAGCAGATTTATAATAGAAATTTACAATCTTTAAGAAAAAGGATTAAAAACCACTTTCGGAATTTTCGTCAAAATCGACTTTTTAAAGGTAGTCACATACCTTAAAACAAAACAAATACAATTTTATAACTTACCAGAAAGCCACGTTTTCAAGAAACAGTTGTGGAAGGGATTTTGAGTCACCTGAATTGCATCTGTCATTTTGTTTTTAAAGATATCCCCTAAAAATGCAATACATAAAACTTCTTATAGTGAAAATATCCACAAGAACCATTTACCTATTTTTAAGTAATCACATTAGGGGCATGGATGGATGAATGGATGTATGGATGGATGGATGCATGCATCCATCCATCCACCACTTTCGAAAGGATTACATACATACATACATACATACATACATACATACATACACATACACACACACACACACACATACATACATACATACATACATACATACATACATTTTTGTTTCATGATAATATTAGAACTACTGAATTTTAAAAAGCAACCATTTTTCGTTATAATACATTGATAATAGTATAACTTTGGGAAGGACGGCTTATCTTTTGGACTTTACCTCCTAGTATCCCACACAAATTGAATTCACATACAAATGTCTGATGATCTTTATCTCCGCATGATCTTTAAAGAACAAACTAATTATTTAATTATCGTAAAACTGATGCCATGCAGTACTTGACAATTTTTTGCATGAAAACGATTATGACTAAAAATTATGTGCTGTCGGATTGTGACGTCATTTTCAAGTTTGGAGAGAAGAACTGTCGCTTCCCATGCTAATGTTCATAGAAAAAAAAAAGAGATTGTTGTTTCACTTAGACAGGACATAGACAAAAAGTTTTCGTAAGGTTCCAAATAGGGCTGAGAAAGCCCCTCTTTACCCTCGGTATGGATATGGGAAGCACTGAAGCTTTTCATGCATGGTCCAAGAAGAAATGAATCAAGTTTTAAAAAAAAAAGTTACAAAATAAATTAATGAAGTTAAAAAAATAAAAATTTTAGAATTTAGTAAGTTAAAGTTGACACAAAATTAAATCACCAAGACTTGTCAAAAAAAAAAAAATTCACCTAGATACTTTTGATTAGTGTGAATACGATTATGACTGTACCATTGGTGTACTCCATTGGTGTGTGACGTCACTTTCCAAGCTTTAGAGACAAGGTCGCTTCCGATTTTAACGTCCAGTTCCATAGAAATAATACGATTAATTTTTTACATCTATACAATTAATTGATTAGAAGAAATAAGATTTTGACTATAAAATGTAAGACGTCAGTGTGTGACGTCACTTTCCAAGCTTTGGAGACAAGAATTTTCACTTCCCTTGATAACGTTCGTAGGGAACATTTATGATAATTTTTTTTACACGCATTTATGCATTATTTTACCGTGAAAAAGATTATGCTGAATTAAATACGCAATCGAAGTATGACGCCAATATCAGCTTTGGAGACAAAAATTATCGCTCCCCGCCATAAGCCGAAACGTCGCAACGTCACTGGCTACGTCAGTTTTCGTCTGCTATAGATGACGTCATTATCGGGTGGCAGAAAACAGAAGCAGTTCCTATGCGTTTGCATGTGTTTTTGGACGATACCTTCATTTTGAGTTAAACAATTTAACTTTATTTATGAAATTTCTCATATTACTTGTATGTAACAGGTATTTTAACACTTTTTTTCAATATTTCGTAAGGTTTAAAAGAATATAATCATTCTTTCGTTGAGAATGATTATTATTATGTTGAGATATGTATAGATATCACGATAAGTTACTTCAGGCCAGCGTCTTGAATCGTAACTTCAGTCTTCCTCTGTCAATAAATACGGGTCACATACTGAATAAACCTTTCCAGGCTGTATCTGAATGTTTAATTTAGTGATATACCTTTGTTTAGATACCGTATCTAAAGATTTTGCGTAATCTGAGAGCATTTTATTCAACAAGCTGTAAGAATGCTCATTGAGCGCCATGTTAAATTATGCAATGATTTGCCACTTCTCGCCAAACAAGAAGTAAAATATGCAAGAGTTGAGATGTGACATGCTGCGAGACATTGCCCTATAGAGATAATTTAGACAATATTTTTTAGAGAAAATTTAGACGATATTTTCTACCCTTTAAAGCCAGTATTTATTAATTCGTGAAATCGAAAGAAATGAGTTTTTAATAACGTAAGCTGGGTATTTGGGCAAGGGTTTAAAAATAATTTAAAATTCTTCTTTCCAGGAGCAATATTTAAAGAAAATTGAAAGGTTTCGTCGGATATCGCCTGTTTTACGTTTTGTGCGCAAACGTTTTGGATCAGATATTGCTTACTGTCGCCAAGGGTGGATGAGTTGTGCACAATTCAGGCTCATCTCAGTTATGGGAGATCAGTATCTCGCCAGGGCAATTCTAAGTTGAGACGACAAATTGGATGGGATATTTATGTTTCTGGCTCAGAAGTTTTCCTTTGAGATTATCGAAAGAATTTCAATTCAAAATTTTTCATATTATTTTTTCAAATTTGACGTATACCTAGATGTATTATCTTATAACCGACGTATTTCTATCAAAAGTCTTTATTTTCTGTTTTGCTGTTGACTGTAGTCACCAGAATTGAAAGCACACCTGCTCATTTTTTTCCGTTACCCATTGGATGTACAAAAAAGAAAATAATTACAGGATAAAAGGACCTTTTGGTACTTACGTATTAACGCCACCGCAGCTGAAGTTGCTCTAATGCGCCAATATATATTACCCCTTGAGGTACTTTTCGTTAGCCGGGCGCAAGTGATAAATCGCCAAATATGGTAAGTCGCATTTTCAGCTGTTTTGTTTAATTAATTGTAATTCGCTTGATATTAATTATTCATTAAGTTCTTATTTTTTTATCAGAAATGACGTGATTCATCCTGATATACGCAGTAAACATATTCTTCCAGCAATTAAAAGACTGCCGTTTAAATTGTACAATAGTTTTAACCTACATAATCCTGCTGTTTTTTACCGAGATTACAATGATGACGAAAATTTGGGGCTTATCTGTAACGGAAGAAGAAGCTGTACTTTTTTTCCAAGAAAAAGGTATTTTGTCCGAAAATAAGACGTGTGCTAGGAATCATGAAATGAAGTTAAATTTTGGGAATGACATTCGAAGGCGATGAAATGCTTTTACCTGCCGCAGCAAAAAGAGCATTCGTAAAGAAACATGGTTCCAATCAACGCGTGTGAATTTTTTGACAGCTTTGAAATTTATTTACATTTGGAGCGAAGAGTTAACTAAAATGGTGCGAGAAACAATTGGAAATTAATCATAATACAGTTGTTGACTGGAACAATTATATGCGAGAAGTCTGCGTTAATTCTGTAGTGGAACATGATCGAAAAAAAATAGGAGGGCCCAATTTGATAGTCGAAATAGATGAAAGTATGTTTTCAAGGCTAAAAAACAACGTGGGACGCGTTCTCCCGCAACAGTAGATAATTGGTTGTATCTGCCGGGAGACGAATGAACTTTTTCTGATTACGGTACCAAACTCGCCTTACCGTACTTTAGCGTACGCCTTAGCGTACTTTTAGAAGCCATCAAGGAAAATATCAAGGAAGGATCGACGATTTATTCTGATTCTCGGAAAAGCTACAGCACCACAAAACTTGAAGAGGAGGGTTTCCACCATTTTAAAGTGAACCACAAGTACAATTTTGTTGACCCAGAAACTGCCGTACATACCCAAAAGATTGAGAGTCTGTGGGGAAGCGCAAAATGTAGAAACAATAAACATCGAGTAACAGCGGGGCAGTATTTGGAATCATACCTTGCTGAATTTAGGAGGAGAAAATTAACAAATGATCCATTTCAAAAAATTCTGAACGATATAAAAAGTTTTTGGCCTCCCCCCTAATGAAGTGACTGACATTTTTTTTTGTGTGTTTATTTTACTATTAAATGTGTTACTATTAAAAGTGTTTATTTATGTGTGTGTGAAGAAAGCTAATAAAGTTTGTGGGTAATTTGTTTCCAATTTTTAGTCATGTTAATTTCGGATCTCTGAACTTAATCGTATTCTCTCCGGTGATTTATACCTGTTGATCTGTATCTTCCAACTTTTTGTGTGTGACAATGCTTCTTCAAAATTTAGTCCATCTATTACATATTAAACTGTTTTCCTAGGGTTGTTATGTTGGAGACTTTTCATTCTCGCCAATGGCGATACTTAATAGGGCGAACGCCAAATGCGCCCGGCTAACGGAAAAGAACCAAACTGGGACATTTCTATGTATTAATAAATACTTTTTAAAACTTTTTTTGGTACTTTCGCATTAAACGGAGGCCACCCATTTAAGTATTGGAAAATTGGGGGAAAATGTAAAATTCCATTACGAACACAAACAACAAACTTTATTACAGAAAGTACAAAAAGTTACTCAAGTACAGAAAGTTATAAAAACTTACAATTAATTTCCAGTCACCACAGACTTCCAGAACTGGGTGATGTCGCTCAGGAGCGCGACGAAAGTATTGCTGCTGGCTGCCGATCGCCAAATGTATTACGCCAGATATGATTTCAAATGGTGACGTGCTGTTCCTAGATGTTTTTTGTTGCGCCACTTGGCTGACCCCCCACGGTCCACGAAATTGTACTTATGATTAACTTTTAAGTTTGCATATCCCGCGTTTTCAAGTTCCTCTGTATTGTATCCCTTCCAACAATCAGATATAATTGTTGAGCTGGGTTCGACGTGCAGTTTTATCTGCTCCAACAATGTTTTAGCACTCCTGTTCGGAACTCTGACTAAGAAACGTCCTCCAATTTCCCGGCACAAAGCACCGAACACCCATTGTTGAGGTAATGTCAGCGTTGGTTTTACGTTTTGTAAACACACTCTCGTCTATCTCAAGAATACGCCCCTCTCACCAATATTACCTTCATTTCTCTGTTCGACGGAAAAACTTCCCTCATATAATTATTCCAGTCGACTGTTGTGTTTGGCGCCATTTTTAATTGTTTCTCGCACCAAAATACTGAGGTTAGTTCTTCGTATCAGCAGTACAAGAAGTGAACGATTGTTACAAATGGCAGTCTGCTATGAGAAAACCATGTGTCAACACGAAGTCCGTTTTTTTCCGGCACAGTCTGGTGTTACATTGCCAAAACGGGTGTTCATTAGTAAAGTACAATTTCATTTGATGGCCGTAAATAAAGGTAAATTGATGAAGCTTAAATAAAGGTAAATTTAATGTGTTTTTTTTTTTTTTTTTTTTTTTTTTTTTTACAAATGCATGGAATTTCTCGCGATCGAGTTGGAAGGCTGAATAAACTTTTAGTTCAGAATAAAACACCTGTTGGTATGAGAAGCAAGAAACGTAGTGGAAATGCCGTAGGAGGTAATATGTGTGTTCTTATACAAGAACATATACCTCATTTTGAAGTCAAGGAAACCTATTATGGTGGAAAGCCAAAAAATAATTTGGATTCAAGGTTGAATACATGAGATAATGACATTTTCTAAAATGTATGAGATGTTTCTAACCGAACATCCAGAAATGAAATATAGAGTCAAGTACCGTTTTTAATAACAAATATTTTAAAGAACATTTTAACTTTTCATTCGGGCGGCCACAAGTTGATATATGCTGCCAGTGTGAATACTTCAGGGTAAGACTAAGAGATCCTTGTTTCTGCAACAACGTTAAGCGTAGCGTAACAGCTGAACAAATGGTTCTTAAATGGAGGGCCAGGAATTTTTATGCTGAACAAAAAGAAATCAGTTAAAAAAAGGATGAAGATACTGTGGCATTTTGTTTTGACCGTATGCAAAAAAATCCCGTTACCGAACTTACCTGTTCAAGAGGTTTTTTATAAGCGTCAGCTATGACTTAATGTATTCTGTATTCATTCTGTATTCATTTTAGCACACAATATCCATCAAGGCTTCGCAACTTTTGTTCCTCCAATCTATATGACACACAAATAAGGTGATACCACTCTTCGAAATAAGAAATATGATACCATTATGAAAGCGGGGTAAATTAAATTGTTTAAATTTGGTTAAATAAAATTTACAGACAGTAATTTGAAGCAAACAAATGGAGACTTTTCCAAAAGATGTTTTCAAATTTTACCTCATCAACCAGTAGTCTAGTTTTCCACCAGGCCAGCCAAATATACAAAGAAATTATCTTAGTGGTACAATACATGAATTTAGAAATATATCAAAAATGTGCTAGAGGAACAGTTAAATAGTAAAATACGGTATCCGGAAAAGTAAACCGCATCAGTTTTCATCATTATCGTAAAATATCATACAAATTGCCTCACGCAAACATGCAAGAGTGTTATGAAGTCTTTTTTGTATATTTGAGGAATGCGTCGAGTTCACTTTGAGGAAATTAGTAATGGCGAGAGACAAATGTATCATCAAAGAATAGTAATGTCTCAGTGTGGTCTTCACTGTTTCACAGCTGATCCAAAAGTATTTGTCGAGGGAATAATAACGTAAGGAAAAGCAATAATCCTCAAACATACAATAAAGCTTTGATAAGAGGAGTGTACTCATTTTCTTTTATCTCTCATCTTCGCACTGTAGCATTTATAAACAGAGGATCAACAACTATAAAAAAAAGAAATCAAGTAAAATACTTTAAGTCATATTTTGTGAAACTTTAATAATACGAAGTATTTATAAACTGATTTCTCAAATTTCGAGTCAATCCCACGATTACGAAAATTTAACTGCATCACTCCGTCTTTCCACAGGGGGAATAGCTTCTACCTAATTTGATGACCTGTTTACCATAAACTGAATATATATTTGAAATTAAATCTCTACAGTTTATTATTATTATTTAATCTACAACGATTTCTGACTTACAAATTTTTTGGGATCTAATATATGTTGCACTACTGGCAACATATCTTAATCTAATATATATACACTACTGGCAGTTAAAATTGCAACACCACGAAGGAAAGCAAATAGCAAAACTTTACTTATTGTACGTATACAGGCATAGTAGGAAGAAAACGTGATAAAATTTGTAGGCAATTATGGGGAATACAGTTCCGAATTTAGTACACACAGCTGCCACCTCTGGTAGCTAAAATGGCTCTAACTGATAAGACAGGCAACATGCGATCTTGCATTATCTTGTTGAAAAATGACCTCTCCGAGGCCTCAAAGATAGGGCACAGCCACCGGCCTTAAGATCTGAGAAATGTAACGCTGGCTATTCAGATCACCCACGACGCGAACAAGAGGTGTTCGTGTCGTGTACCGAATGGCTGCAAATACCATTAAACCAAGTGCAGGGTCCGTATGACGATATCGAATGCAAACAGGCCACGTGCGTTCACCTCGGTACCTCCAGACACGCATACGTCCATCATCATGTTGCACGCAGAACCGGGACTCGTCTGAAAAGACGACGTGGTGCCACATTTATGGATCATAAAACGGCAATATTGGAAAAAAGGGGCCTGGCCTGCATCTGCACCGAGTTCCGAGAAACATCGCACCCCACATTTCTTTAAGAAGGGAGGAAGAAAATTCCACGAAGACTCAAGGGATATCCAATTTTTGCGGAAATAAAAATACCACGTGAATCAACCGTGGGGATGTCGTATCATCCTGCCCACGAATAAAATGCACGGAACAGCAATAAATTTAAGAGGGAGACCAGCCTGGGGAGGGACCAATACGAAAAGGGGAAAAAGGAACCCCGAGTATTTTGGAGAATCGATGACGAGAGTTGAGGCAGAAGGACGGAGTTTACGATGTTTACGAGCTGTGGCAAAAACCTCTGACTGTTGCGCAATGACCAGGACAGGATGCATGCGCCCCCGATAAAGCCTCGGCGAGATGTTCGATTTTAAATTCCCGCGACGCGCCTGCTGCCTCCTCAACGGTCCCCAGGTTGGTCATTTCTCTCCTTTCAAATAGTGCTAGGAAAGGAACTGGTATTTTATCAACTTTGATAAATTGAACTTTTTTTCGCTCGATCCGTAATGGTTCTTCCGCAGAAAGCGGATACAAAATGGCTTTTTTACACATTTAATACATATGACCAAGTATTCATTTATACTATGTAGACTAATCTTAGTATAATATTGTAAAATAAATTTTCTTATTTTATATATATAAACGTATCGTTACCATTGGAGTTCATCTCCCAATTTTGCACACAACGGAATGGGGTATCTGTGGTACCCTTCATAACAGTCTTAGAGGGGGGAATAAGTAATATCATGGTGCAGTTTTTGCCTTACGGTTATTTAACCCTACACTGCATGATTTTTTATTTTTCCTTGAAAAAAATTTATATGTAATTGAATATAATGAGAAAGCATGGAAAAATATTTAAAAAAATTTAACTCTAAATTTTCATCATTTTTTAATTAAATATTACTTTGTTGCCAAATGGCAACACCATGCAGTTAGACATAAAAAAGTAAAAAATCAAACTGTGCCAAATGGCTACACCATGCATTCAACAAAGAAAAAATACTTTAAATAATAGTCTCTGAAACAGTTTTTCCTCTTTGTAAAGACATAGAGGAACTAAGCATTTATTGCTATACTCTTGTAAATCCTTTGCAATTCAACATTTTACATTGTTGTACACTGCTCTGGCCAATGATCAGTTATGTCAAATATGATATCTTTTGGAGGCTCTCTTGAGCAAGATTTTTTGTGTGTTTTTTTTCCCAATTAGTTCCTATGTTTCTGATGGTTTCTCTGTTTAGTGATTTTTATTGCCTAAGTAAGCACAAAGTTTGTGCTAACTGCAATCTAAAATTAAGAAATTTTAAAGGCTTTTCAGTACTGAATTTTTGTTTGTGTATTCTCTTATACAACACCCAACCATTGATAATTGTGAGGTCTGTAGATGGTAGAACAACCGAAAGTACCACTTTTTGCTTCTTATGATTAATTTATACCTTCCAATCAAACTATCAAGTAAGTCCACACCTTCCATGTGCTTGTTGTAAGTCAGGGGTGTCAAACTCGCGTCCCGTGGGCCGCATGCGGCCCACGACGAACATTTTTGCAGCCCGGTCAATATATTGGCACACAATAATATATAATAAATTAACCGACGCAGAATTATAATAAGATAGGAAGGATTCGTTAAATGTTTTTTTAATTATACTCTTTTTTTGCTATTATTTAACAAAATGCGTATATTTATGTTGAATATACTGTAATTAGGTAATATACTGTAATAAACCTACGTTTCTATTAATATTTTTTTTTTTTGCGGCCCACCTATAGTTAAACCTTGTTTGTTTGGCCCAAGTTAGCGTTTGAGTTTGACACCCCTGTTGTAAGTTGTTATATTGTAAGGAAAATTTACTTTTACATATTTTTCTTTCCTGTTAAAGAGCTCTACTTCACTTGCAGGATTGATATCGGCAAATGTGGAGAACATTGTGACGCTTTTGTTATCTTTCCATGACGCATTTGACAGTTCACAACCATCATATATAGCCACAAATTCAGTGATGTATCCACGAATCCATAGTTTCAGTTCCTTATTAGTTGGAAGTTTGTAGTCTGGAATTCTATTTCTTCTAATAGTTCCAAGAGATAAAATTCCTTTTTTCTTCAAACGATTTCTGACGTTGATCAATCTAAGGTCTCAGTTTGTAAAATTTATCATGGCCTCTTTGCAAATCAGTTGAAAATGCATTATTGTCATTAAAATGAAGATATCTTCTAATTTTTTCAACTTCGTTATCTCGCATAGAATTTTGAGTGAGAAATATTCCAACTACACTATATAGAATAGTTTGTTCGGTAATGAAAGTTATAGGTTCCGGTGGAAAAAAATATGAAAGAAAGTAATAAGGTGTTTCCAAATTCAAAATATTTTGAGGTAGCTGTCTATCTCCACTGAAAGTTATGAACGCAGGATTTATTTGACTTTTTCTTCCATATAAGTTTACATTTTTTTTTTAACTTTGTTACTTTTTATCTCTAACGTCTTGTTACTTGAAGTTGAACTTTCATATCGAATAATCACTTCATTCTAAGATGATTCTGAATCATTTTCACTGTCAGAACTATCCTCTTGATTTCTATTAAAGAGAACATTAGGATTAACTGTAGGATCTTCATCACTATTATCCAAATTTTCATCACTTCCACTTGAAAGAGCATTCCATATTTCATCTCTCAATAATTTCATTTTACCATCTGTATCAATGAAGTAAACAGACCTATCTGCTTCCATTATTCTAGCTTATAGAGTTTTAAAAAAGAAGTAAATTGCTTCTAATTATATGGCAATAACTCACAATTCAATCTGCACCGTCAAAAAAAAAAATAGAGAGTAAGAAATAAAAACGAAGCACATGCTTTATGAACTACAGTGTTGACTTGGTTAGTTCACTCCATCACTCGTTCATAGCATCCTTACTGCATGATGTTGCCAAATGGCAACAGATATATATTATGGCCTAAATTATTTTTAAATGTTTGCTTTAACATAAAAAGTCTGTTAAATGAAAGATAAATGTTAATTTTATACATACGATTTTTTTAATGGACATTAAAAAACATTTAGTTGTAAATAATAACTTCGAAATTTGGTCATTCAAGTGATTTCAAAAGTCCCTCCCTATGGTTTCATTTACTGCTATGAAACAGGCCACTATTGCCATCTGGTGAGGATAAATGGGGAAAATTGCATTAAAGATGTCCAATACTTGCTTTTGGTGCTTAGGGTTGCCATATGGCTACATTTTACTGGCCAGTGGCGTGCCGGCCAGTTGGTGTAGCCAATTGGCAACATCATGCAGTGTAGGGTTAATTCTTATATAACCCGCTTTGAAACTCTTGAAACTCCCGAATATTAAAACATGGAGGAATCAAGCTGAAAAATTTCTAAATGACGGATAAATGATCAGAAGATTATTTAAAAATGAAAGGTATTGAAATGTTATTACTTATAATTAAAATTTTCTAATTTTATAAGTTGTTGAGAAATGCGTTATATTGATTTATTTTTAGGGATTCAAAGAGGGATTCATTGAAGACATGCATGATATTTTGTGTAATATTTCCAATTTCGTGTCAATTAGGATTTAAGCTTTAGAAAACTCAGAAAAAAGAAAGGAAGGTTTAATTCTAATCTGTTACGAAATATTTTATTGCATTATCTCATAGCATATAGAGATGACTTAATGGAAACGTGGAGTAGATCCACAGCTCATGGTCAAGAGAGAAGTTAATTTAAAAGTAGCCGAAATTTCAATTACTTACGGCAGATGCGAGAGATACATCCCAGATATTCATATGATTCCCAATGAATGGACTTTTATTTTTACTTGCGACGTTTAAAATAGTCTTAATTTAACAATTCATGAGTAAATATAGTCTTGAGGTAACCAAGGGAAAGTTCGCCGGCTGACGGTACCAAGGTTGCTCGGATAGAATCCCGACAAGCGCCATTAAATACCTCCGTGTCTAGGTCGGATATGGGCCCATTAAATCTGTAGACCGTGAAGTCGCTCTTTGATGTCAGAGAAGGAGGGAGAGGGAACGGTCGCCCCCCCTCCCAGACGTGCTTGGTCAAAATTGACGTGGCACCTGGCTGACTCGGGCTCAAACCATTGTGGGCCATTACAAACCGGAACCGCAACTCTCAGCCCGCTGGCCTATATGGACCTGGTCTGGAATTTTTTACGACCAGTGGGCGTTAGTGTCACGGGGTGGTTACTTTGTATTTGGAAATGGGGGAATTTTATGGCTGAAACAAGGGGACCACACGTGTAAAATGCCTGGGGTCATATTATGTGGAATTTGAACATGTAATAAAATAGATGATCGTACAGTGGTACTTTTTAAAATAGTTAATTGGAGAAAACACATTCCTACACACGTCTGAGATAATTAGAAAAACAAACTCAATTTAAATAAATAATATTAGCATTTAAAATATCTTCTTCTTATTTAAAATCAATTTTATCGTTAGTTACAATTTGCACAGAATCAACATAATAATTATCTACATACATTAAGAAAGTATTTGAACACATAATAGAACCTAGCTACATATATTAATTATTCTGTGCTCTCACCTGATAAAATATATTACAAATTATTATTACTTACCACCACCCTTATTATAGACTGATGAGTATTGCTCATTGTTGTACTTAACTTGATCCAAAAGCAGACCAGAAATCTCAGTATACAAAAATGGCAATTGGGGCTGAAGAGCGGACAACCTCTAGCAATCACTGTCGCAGCTTTTTTTTAACTGATTCAAAAAACCGTTAAAACTTCCCAGCACCGAAAACGCAGAAGTCAGAAAATGTTCTAGAACAATTAACACCTTTCAGATATATGATTGGTTAAAAGATGGTTGCTGGGTCATTGCTATGGAGGAACTATGTCCCCTTAATGACCGAGAGGGTGGCAAATAATTCTCCCTTCTTGTGCAAATGACCTTGTGTACTATCCGTACTCTAACAGGTCACACTTAATTGCATACGGGAGGCACATTCCCTTCTGCCAGGTAACCCGGTACGAAAAACCACAGGAATGATTTTCAGCACATAGACAATTTAAGATTTACAAAATAAAATATATACCCTTATAAATGTGCATGGAACCGAATTAATGTTGTTTCGAAATTTTGTAAAAAGAAAATAGTATTTTTATTTCAGAGTTAAAACAGTATAATAATCAAAATAATTACAAAAGTCGAGTTCCATGTCACATTCCCCCCCTCCCATAGGGAGAAAAAAGATAAATATAAAATTAACCATGTAGATCATAAAAACAATCTCAAATAAATCCAGATTAGTATTTAAGACTTTGGATTGTGCTGAGGGTACCGTATTACATGCCAAGTCTACAAGAATTAAAACTAGTCCATTTTTGAAGGGGTCTGTGAAAAGAACAGTTCAGCCTCGAGCATGAAACTCTTTCCCCAGTAAATCTGGTGGGACGGCAAAGATACTTCACTTGCTGTGGAAAAGGAGACTGGAGAACATCTGTTGAGAGGAGAGTAACTCTGGCGATGTCAGCAGAGACTTGCATCAGGAAAAACTCCATCCGTATCCTCTGGATTTTCCAAGATGTACCATCGTCCTCATCGAGTTTCGAGGATGCAGTAAGAGAGAAAGGAAATGATTAGTTGAATGTACAATTTATGAGTGGCACAGAATCTCTCAAGTAGTGTTAGTGTGCGATGTCATGACCTCCTCCCTGCACTGCAGCAAACAATTGATCCCGGACAATGTTCTCTTGCAGCACAAATGATTTATTGAACGCTCAGTATGATTTTAGCAGAATAGCAAACAGTAGGTGGTGGTGGTGGTTGTAAGGAATGGAGGTACGGCAAACACACCAGGGAGAGCACAGTGGCCACAGTAAACATACAACATTATTACAATGCACAAAAGGAGAATATGCAAAGAAAAGAAAATTTTAAAAATGTGTCGTTAAAAGTCTGTTATTATTATTATTATTATTATTATTATTATTATTATTATTAATGTTTATAGGTACAAAGCAGAAGTACGCAGTTAAGCTTGATAGCTATACATTTTTAAGAAATAACATAAATACTGCGACATTTGTTTCCCATTAGTTGTTTTATTTATTTTATCTTAGGCATTGACCAAACGAGTTCACAAAATTTCTTGAGCAAACCAGTTCCCAAAATTTCACAGTAGTAGCAGAATAACCAAAAGACAAAGAAAAAAAATTTTTAGTGTCATGTTAACTAGCAATTAAACAGCATAGTAGGAACCAGCCCACATTAGCAATATCACCAGACAATACAATAGCATGCAACGTCGACTCTTCATATAATGCAAACAGGAAAGAACAAAAAAAAATTCTTGTGACAGCTAAACAAAATTAAATTTGTTTTCGTAACTACAAAGCAAAATTTCTAAGTCGGAGAAATAGCTGTTAATTTTTTTAAATTACATTATTATTAATTCCTTTATTTAATTAAAGCTTGTAGCTATAACCCACAGATAGACTTTAATAACTTAAAACAATAGTTTCAAACAGACATGAGCCTTCGGATACGAATTCTGAGGCTGAAATTGTAAACAATAATTTCACCAATGTAAACAAATACGCATGATGTGGGAAAAGTTGGGTCGTGCATGAACACCAATGCAAAATATTTGAGAAACATTTTGAATAAGATAATATCAACATAGATTCTTAAATGAAAGTGACATAAATGATAGGCAAAATAATAAACATTAGGTAATGCAGAGCCCTATATATATATATATATATATATATATATATATATATATACAGTGGCTCCCAAAAGTGTTCGTACACTTACGAATTTCAATGAAATAGGGGTCTATCCATTAATTAAAATGAATATTTCAGAATGGGTATTTAATAATAAAATCTATAATATATTCTTAACAAAACTACATGAAATATTTTGAAAACATAGTAAAAGTTTATTTTTAAGAAACCAGTAATCAAAAAGTAACAAAAATTTTATCTCACAAAAGTCATCGTACACTGAAATATTTTCGGATAAATTCATAATTAAAATTATCGTCTGGCACTTTATTTTTATTTTTGAATTGTGGTGGCATTTAAAATATCGTTTGGCTTTAATTTTTGCTTGCCTACTCCCATGAAGCTACAGAAGGAGCGTAAGCTTCAATGGGGAATTTTTTGAAAAATGAACCGATTGTTGTCGCTCACCGTTAGAGGGCGCGACATGCAAGCGAAGTGACTATTTTACATTGAGTTATACGGCGTGGTGGTGAAAGTTGTTTTATAAATTTTAAAATTTATTCTGTGTGCAGAAATATGCCAAACACGTGTTTTGCTCCGGGTTGTTCTACTGGCTACAGATCAGCCTTAAAAAGAAATAAAGAAACTGGACAGAGAAATCCTAGTATATTTGCTGCTCCTAAGGTAAGAACATTATTATTGTTTTGTGTTAATATAAGATGTATAATAATGAGAGAAAAGTACAGCTGCTTCATTTTAAGAGAACGCAAAGTTAAGACATCTTAAGTTCTGCTGGAAATAACCATAATATTGAATTTAATCACTATTAAGTTAGTTAAATTACGTAAGTTAGTTAAAGTACGTAAAAGTGACCACTCCCCTTAAGGGGAGTGGTCACTTTTAAGTCCCTTTAAAAGTCTCATTTTTGGACCTATGCGGGATTGTATGTACTACTCATGATTTTTGCTTGATTTACAAGAAATTTTTTGAGTAACTGCCTATAATACTGTTTATTATTATATGCAATATTTCAAGGTAATTAATAAAAAAATTAAATGATTTTTTATGCATAAAAAGTGAATATTTTTTTTAAATCGAGCATTTTGCAGTCAACTACTGTGCGCATTCTATCAAAATAAATTATTAAGTTACATTAATAATTGCTTACTATATGTGATTACAACACTTTAGACAACAAAATGTACCAAAATTTTTTAACCTTAATATATTTTAATTTTTAAAGAATTTTTTATAAGCTTTTACTCAGTCATTTTTGAAATTTCTAATTAAAAATAGCACGTACTAAAAGGTTTTAATATATTTTAGAATAATGTTGCTGGATATTGTTGCCTGAAATATTGTAATCACATATAGTAAAAAATTATTAATGTACCTTAATAATTTATTTTGACAGAATGCGCACAGTAGTTGACTGCAAAATGCTCGATTTTTAAAAAAAATTCACTTTTTATGCATAAAAAGTCATTTTTATTAATTACCTTGAAAAATTGCATCTATAATAAACAATATTATAGGCAGTTACTCAAAAAATTTCATATAAATCAAGATTAAATCATGAGTAGTACATACAATCGAACATAGGTCTAAAAATGATACTTTTAAAGTTACGTAAAAGTGACCACACCCCTTAAGTAAATAAGTTTTCATTGTATGATAAGCAATGTTGTTACTATAAATGCTTATGCAAAATCTGCGTACAAAATCTGCTTATGCAATAAAATGCGTACTTTGTGAAAATTCAAAAATATAGCTGATTTGTCCTTGTCAAAGTTATTTGTTTTTTTCTTTTTAATTCGCTGAAAAAAATTTGTATTCAGTAATTTACCAACTTGGCGATTATACCTCCGGTTTTAAAAAGTGTAATCTGAGATGCTTTGACTGATTTTTTTTACAAAGGAAGATATTTTAAAGTATTGTCTGATTAAATACTGAATTGACTTCCTATTTTATTAGTCCTGATAAGAATTTATTTGTGATTGATAGAAAATGTTGCTTTTCTACTATGTGTGTGTGTGTGTTTTTGTTAATCAGTATTATTTCTCACATTTTTTTTCCATAAGCGATTATGAACAATGATAAAAAACTTTCTTCACAATTCTTCTCTGTAATTTCATTTCCTTAATTATTAAATTATTACAAAATTCTGAACTAATTTATTCTGAAACCAATACACAATTATTCTGAAAAAGTTTATTTACTCATTTCCTTTAAGAATTTTATTGAACTGTAGCAAAAAAAACACTTGAAATAAAGATTTTGAATGAAAATAAAAAATTGTTAAATTGAATAAATAAATTCATATTAAATACGCACTAAAATAAAACAACTTGTTCTCGCTAGGAAAAATACGAAAAATCCATATTAAAGCGTATGGTTGTCCGTGTCTAAGCCGCCCGCTAGTGCACGCGAGCGCCCTCTAGTGGCGGCGACAAAAAGGGAGACACATTTTTAACACAGAGCTGCTCCTCCTTCTGTAGCTTCATGCCTACTCCGTAATATTCTATTTATTATTTAAAAATGGCTCATAGTCGTAAAGAAACAACAAACAGCATTCGAAAATTGATTATTTTTCATCATAGTACAGGTAAATCAGTTCGGAATATTGCTAAATTACTTAATGTATCCCATTCAACTGTGCAGTATGTGAAAAAACGCTTTAAAGAAAAAAATTGGATCGAAAAGAAGGTAAGAAAAGGCCGAACGGCAAAGTTAACAAAACGTGATCAGAGATTTATAATTAGAAAATTTGTGAAAAATTCACGTTTGAGTGCTGTAAAAGTTTCTGGAGAATTCAATGAAACAATTTCTACTTCAATTTCACCTGAAATTTTTTGACGAGTTCTCAGAACAGCTGGATTACATTGTCGTTCTGCCCATAGAAAATTTTTTGTGAGTGAGAAAAACAGAAAGTTTAGGCTTCCCTTCGCACTATCAAAGATAAATAAGCCCCAAACCTATTGGAATAATGTCTTATTTGCCGATGAACATTTTTGGTGCTGATGGGCGTATAATTGTATGGAGAAGAAAAAAATGAGGAACTTAATCCCAAGAACTTAGTAGGAACAGTTAAGCATGCCGGTGGATGTATCCTTAAGTGGGGGTGTATGTCAGCATCAGGACTAGGAAATTTGGTATTTATTGATGGCATAATGAATCATACTGTTTTTATAAATATTTTAAGAGACAATTTAAAATTATCAGCTCAAAATTTGGGTATTGGAAACAACTTTGTTTTTTATCAAGATAACGATCCTAAGCACACGGCTCTCAACGTTTGCATCTGGTGTCTCTATAATTGTCCACAAGTTTTGAAAACACCACCTCAATCGCCAGATTTAAACCCAATAGAACATATTTGGAGAGAACTGGAGGTTCGAGTACAAAAACACGACATTCACACGAACTAAAAACAATTATGATGGAAGAATGGATGAACATTGATGCAAAAATTACAAAAGAACTAAAGCAATCTATTACCAGACGTTTAAAAGCTGTTGTGGATGCTAAAGGATATCCTACTAAATATTAATTTAATGAAAAATTAGAATATTTACTAATATGTAGAGATTTTTTACAAGTGTACGATGACTTTTGTGAGATAAAGTTTTTGTTACTTTTGGATTATTGGTTTCTTAAAATTAAAGTTTTACTATGTTTTCAAAATATTTCATGTAATTTTGTTAAGAATAGATTATAGATCATATTATTAAATACCCATTCTGAAATATTCATTTTAATCAATGGATAGACCCCTATTTCATTGAAAATCGTAAGTGTACGAACACTTTTGAGAGCCACTGTATATACACACAGTATGAAATTACACACGCAAAGGAAAATTACTGCTGCATTATTGCACAGAGAGACAGGGTCTTAGAGAGCTATGTATTTCTTGTATAAAGGAACATATTTGACATAAACACATGTTTAACAAATAAATGTTTATGAGAAAAGAAAGAAGATAAAAGAAAATGCTTTAAGATTAAACTGTGTATGATCAACGATAAGTTATTTAATAGCTGGTCTTTTTGAAGGCACTCTATATAATGTTGATTGATGGATATTTATTGGCTTAGCATTGGAGTCATTTAAATCTTGAATGAGAAAATTTTTGTCTCTAAATTTTTTTTAGAATCTTATAAGGACCAAGAAATTTTAGAGCTAGAGCAGTAGGAGTGATAAGAACCTTTAAAAAGACAATGTCTTCATCGTTCCATTTTTCTAATGAGGCTATTTCCTCAAAATGATTTTAAAAGAATTTACAGTTCTCCTGTGAAGAACCACCAAAAAAGGGCAAAGAAATCATAATACTTGCAAGCGCGATTAGATTTATAGTATTTAAATCAGACGTTGAAGGTGATGGGGGAGGACTAGCCTGCCTGTTCCTAGTTCTACAACCTTTCGACATGTTTAATTGTTTCAAATTTCAGCAAATTGAATTTATAAATTTATCTTATCAAATAAATAATAAAAAAATGCCTAACTAAATTTCATAATACAATACATACAATTCAACAATTAAAATATATTATAAACATTTTACATACAATTTAAGTATTTACTCAGACAATGTGCAGTGATATATATAATTACTTTCATTCTTAAAATCCCAGAGCTCGAAGAGCCTATTGACGGCACCATATATTAGGTGGAATTAAACCGGTAATAAAATAGAAGATTGTAGAATGGCACTTTTAAAATTGTTAATTGGAGAAAACACATTCTTACACATGTCTGAGATAATTAGAAAAACAAACTCAATTTAAATAAATAATATTAGCATTTAAGATCTCTTCTTCTTATTTAAAATTAATTTTATCGTTAGTTACAATTTGCACAGAATTAACATAATAATTATCTACATACATTAAGAAAGTATTTGAACTCATAATAAAACCTAGCTACATATATTAATTATTCTGTGCTCTCACCTGATAAAATATATTACAAATTATTATTACTTACCACCACCCTTATTATAGACTGATGAGTATTGCTCATTGTTGTACTTAACTTGATCCAAAAGCAGACCAAAAATCACAGGAATGATTTTCAGCACATAGACAATTTAAGATTTACAAAATAAATTAAATACACTTATAAATGTGCATGGAACCGAATTAATGTTGTTTCGAAATTGTGAAATAAGAAAATAGTATTTTTTAGAGTTAAAACAGTATAATAATCAAAATAATTACAAAAGTTGAGTTCCATGTCACAGGTCACAAGTCATAAAAAGAAGCGAAGGAGCGTGTGAAAATAAAGTGAGGCAGAGATATAGGATACGCCCCTTAGGAAGGATTGGTAAGAGAGGAACATGTAATTACAACTCCGAAGAATAGCAGAAATGAGGGAGTTTCGAAAATTAGAAAAATCTACCAATGGAATCCCCAGGGTGAGCGAATTAAGAAAATGGAAGAAGGATTTATAAGAGAGAAAAAGATGAGATTCAACGACATTGAGATATGCTGATGCTGATGATCATTGAATGACTTGACTTGACGAATTATTTAGATTTGCTACAGAATGGCTACGAGACATTAGGATCGACGTTAGTCTGCGAGATCAGTTCAGCCAAAGATAGCTGCGGAAGTCAGACGGATAAAAAGAGATTATGATATGCAGATAGCAAGATATTGACCGCTAAAAGTAGCCTGTTGATAAACTCTGATAGTACGTTGCAGATATGCTAAACGATGATAGTAGCTAAGAGGAAAAACGCACATAGAAGCTGAAATGATATATGCTGATAGTAGCTCAGAAACGATGAAAAGAACTTAGAATATAAGGACCGCTGAAAGTAGCACATTTATAATGACCGCTGAAAGTAGCAGAGTATAATGAACTTCGGACAATATGAAAGAGTGCATCACCCCGAGCCGCTGCCCTCGAATCAGATTATGCCGTGCCGAACTCCCAGCGCGACCAGATGATTACATGCTAGTATCAGGTGCCTAGTTTCCCGCAGTGCCCAAGCTAGACAACAAACCAAAAGTACCGTGACTCTGTGTTCGTTAAACTATCAATTACGAATGCTCTTTTTGCCAAATTTGAGATAAGTTTATAAATTAAGGAATCATTAAATATAACGAGGGTCAATGAGTTAATGAATTATCGTGTTATTGAGTTGCTGTATTAATCATTTAATGAAGTATTGAATTAGTGATTTATTGATATATTCAATTTAATGAGGGAATGATGAGTTAATTGTGTTGAATTATATACGTCATTTATATCTATGAATTTGAGAATATTATTTTGTGTTTATATATATATGTGTGTGCAGTAACATCAATAAATAAATAAATTATTTATCCAAGTGGCATACCTGGCATCCTAACACATCTTAAAAATACCTAATATACGATTTCTGTCACAATTAGGAACAACAATGACAACATGAGCAATCATACAATACGTGTGCCTGATTCATCGATATATTATAAAAATTATACAATTTAATTTAGTTCTTTCAAACTGAAGGGAGAATTAAAATAAAGATGTACCCAAGACAACTAAAAGAACTGAGGTAGAAGAAAAAGGAATTAAGGAACTAAGGAGAATAAAAGAAGGGAGATTTGAACTAAAGCTCAAGAAATACAAATTGATATTAATCGTATATGTCGAGGCTATGAAGATAACCATAAATGTTGACTTATATGGTTATAGTATAGTGAGTTATCACTGTATCCCTTTCTGAGAAATTCTTCAATTCATCCATTATGCTGTGTATTTTGTACTATTTGTTCTGGGGAGGGGGGCAAAGGAGGCTTCACATAAATCGAACAATACTGCCACCTGTACAACAGTCTTCCATTGCCCTGGAGCCTCCGGCTCTTTACCTGTGTGTCGACAAACTCGACAAATCAAAATCAAAATCAGTTATCTTTTACAAACGGAGTGCCTTTGTCATGTTGACTATATCCTATACGCAAGTTAAATGTTATCAAGGTGCGTGTGCTCAGTAGTTAGGAATTTAAAGTTAAGAGAAGTAAAATAATTTTAAGGTAAAAAATAGATAAATAAATGAAAAATAAAAATAAAAGCAAAAAAACAGAATTAATTACGGTAAGTGAATAATTAAGAAAATAAGATAAAATTTAAAGGTAATTAAGTTTGCACGTGAAAAATTTTAAAAATTAAAGATCCATAATTAAAAAAAAGTAATTATGATAGGAGAATCGGCCCATAGCAGAAAAAGATGTTACTCGTAAGAATAAAAAAATACGATTTTCTTTTGTAAATATTTTTATAAAGTTTTAAAGCTTTTTTTATATATATTTTTATATATTTAATTTAATAGGAACTGCTAGTAATTAAAAATAAAAAAGACCCTCCCTGGAGCCATACAAATTCGTATTGTGATGACAAACTCGTCATATACGCCAAACGATGAAAGATTCCAACCAGAAGACCGTCTTTATTTTTAGCACTAGTAACAGTACAGGTGCTAAATGATGTAAACAGACTGCTCTTCCAATTTAAAAATAAGCAAGAAAAATTTTAAATGCCTGCAATTATGGGAAGATTCATTTTACCTAAAATTTATATTTTGTTTCATATTAAATAGAAGTTTTTATTATGTTTTTATTAGTGAAAATTTTACTCACTTTCATTCCAAAATTTATTGTAAATTATTTGGATCTGTACTCTAAATATAATCAAAAATATTGCATCTGCTTTCAAGCATATTTTCTTTTTGATATAAACTTCTCAGATTGACTCTGATGCTCAAGACATTCTAAACTGAAATACCTCTAAATGTTCAATTTATAGGATAGACTTAAAACTCTGTCTGTTTGATGTTAAGTAGTCTGCCAGTTAAGCGAATTTGAACATGTACATTGTTCCCCAGTTATTCCTATAAGCCCCTATTTCATCGGCCATTCTGACAAGGATAATTTTCATTTCACTGCAGTAGAAAGAAAGAAAGCGAATCTCATAAATATTTATTGTCTCGATTTAAATTACCTTTATCACTTTGATGCAAAATGCAATAGTAGGAACGCTTGACTACCACAATTGGAAAATAATTTAGTAGGGTTAGCCTTGAAGGTTCTGATATGTATGCACGTGCCACACGTTCCGAGGTTATTCACATTTATATCTTCCCTCTACTGTTAAATCTTAAAAAATGTCTCTAGGTATTTTAAGCTTTATCCTCTAGACTCAGGAGGATAAATTAGTGGGTTTTTTTCTTAGAGATTTAAGCTGGTGATAACGGTCTGAAAATAAGTAGCATTTTGCCTCATATGCATCATGCTGTTAGATGAATAACGGAAATTTTTAAACAAGGGCTGTGTGACCTCCAATGGGTACATTTTAAGCGTTTATAATGAGTTTTAAAAAGAAAAAATGCACTAGAGCAGTTGATCTTAAACTTTTGTTAATCAGGGATCACTTGTCGAAAAAAAAACCCTCTCAGAACCATCTTCCAACCAATGCAATGGGTTAAATTTTCTGAATAAATAAACTATTTGTCACAAACAAGTTTACTAAAGAATCTAATGGTTTATACGGGTCTAGTGGTTGAACATTTTAGCCGTCATTCAGAGTCCGTCATTCAGATATCCTATCGATTTCTTTCTATCTTTTTGGGGGGTAGGTGGGGGAGGGATGCCCAGTTGACAATCCAAGGAAATGAGTTTTTAATAAATCCAAATTTATATTTTAGCAGTACTTACTCTCTTTGAAATCAAATTTAAAAATCTGGTTCGATATGAAATTTCGAAAAATGATGGCATCTCTCATGTTCAAGATAATTGATAGAATACCAACCACGAACTCGGGAGAAAATTTATATTTCATGGCAAAAAAAAAGTATCTTTCTTTCAGCTTGTTTGACATGGATCCCTGACTGGTGAGATCTAGCATCCCTACGTTCGACTTTTCAGAGGTGCAGTTGGCCCTCGGTTCCTTTTTATTGGCGACAACACTCGTCCACATAAAGCTCCCTTAATTGACAAATATCTTGAAAGTGAGGATATTCGCCGGATGGACTGTCCAAGCAGATATACAAACCTGAACCTTAATGAACATGCCTGGGACTTTTTTGGGAGGACAGTTGCAACTCGTGATCACCCTTCTATTTCCATCCAAGAGCTGAAAATTGTGTTGTTGCAAGAATGGTTGGTTTCGTTTGGTTTGGTTTGGAGCGCTACGATCATATTTTGCTACACGAGGGCTAATTAGACCGGGACCTACTGATTTCGAAGCTGATTCCGAACCGCTACAAGCGTCCATGCCAACAGTGGGATTGGAATCCACAGACTCTGGTACCGAAAGCCAGCGCCCTAGCCCTTCGGCCATCGTCCGGCTGTTGCTGTTGCAAGAATGGAGCCAATTGCCATAGGGACTCATCAAACTGCCTCGTTTCCAGTATGGCATCGTGTTGTGAAAGCTGAATGACTGTGAAAGGGGGGCCATACACCATTAAAGTCATTTTATATTTGATCTTGCTGCGGGGAACTGTTGAGGACGAATGTATATCAGCCCAATTAGACTGTTGTTTCTGCTCCAAGATTTCTATATGCCATTTTGTTTTGTGTTTTCTTTCTTCTGTTTGCTTGTTGTATTTTAGTGACATATAATTGTGTATAGATATATGTCTAAGTGCTATTGCTTTAATAAAAGAAAGTGATCTTGCAACTTGGGTTTTGGACTTTCCTACGTTGATGAGCCTAGCTAACGATCCTAAGTGCGCACCATGACTGTTATATGGTATAATTTTTCTCTTATATAACTATGTATCCCTACTAAATTTCATAAAAATCTGACCATTAGTTTCCAGAAATAGAACAAAATGTGCAAATTCTCTTAATTTTGAAACCCAGTGTCTATTTAACTGTTTGATATCAGTTTGATGAAATCTTTTTGATCTAAGTCAGAGGTCCCCAAACTTGTTTGTCCCGTAGACCCCGTGCCGATTTTTTCTGTTTTGGGTAAACCCCTGCTATCCTAATACTGATTTTTTACAAATTCATCAACTTTAAAAGTGTTTTTGAGGCTGACACAGAGCTACTCACTTTGAGAGGGTTTACTGTAGAGTGAAAAATTTTAAAATAATATATATATATATTAGGGTGGTTCGAAAAAATCGATTTTTTTATTTCGAAATCGCGTTACCTCTCAAAAGTTGTAGTTTGGTATCCTCAATTGGGGAAAAAAAAAAAAAAAATTCTAAGTTGACATTTTCAGTTCGCGCATGAAGCTGAAAGTTTGAAAAAATATGTTAAAAATTGAAATTTTCAAAAAATAACAAAATTAGTTTTTGGAAATTTTGTATAATGCAACAGCCATAAATTGTCAGTAGATAGCGTAGTTTGAAACTAAAAAAATATTTTATAGCTTTTACATAATATCTTTAGTTCGCGCATTCGCATTAAATTGGACTAAAATCGCCTAAAATTTGAAATTTACGTGTTTAATATACAGTAATACATACATGACATATTTACGTTTCAAAAGTATTTTAAAAATTCTAAATTTGTTGAATATAACCTTTTATTACAGTATTATATGTACAAGTATAGTTACACACACATTTATATGTATATAATAACAATGCATGTCATAGCTAATTGCAGAATGATTTATAGATTTTACCTATTTTTTGTGTCTTTAAGATTCCTCAGATGTGTTGGGTATTGTTTTAAATTGAGATTTATAGTCAAATGACGGCATAGTTGACCTTGAGAGCAAAGTTGTCCTTATGAAACCATCCCTGTTCTCTTCTCCACATACTTTAGTACAAGATTCTGTTACGAGCTTTACAATTCTTTCGACACTTTGCGTGTGGCAAGGAAATTTAATTAGCTCGAACTCTGGGAGAACATTAGTATTAATAAATTCTTCTACGCTTTGTGTTCACACATTGCTCATTATTGGAGGAGGTGTAAGTTTGCACTTGGACTGCAATAAGTTCAATGCAATTTGAAGCTGCAAAATTGATGGTCGGTGGTTGAAAAGTTCGCACCGATTTCCCTTTTGGTTCTTGTTTTCTTGCTTTTAGCAATCTTCGAAAAGCTAGCTGTCTTATGTGCACTCTCTCATCTAGTACCATTGAAATTAAAAGATTTTCGGGATGACAAAAATACGCATTCCTCTGAATGACAGGATCAATTATTTTACGTACCCTATCGGGAAGCTGTCTTGTCTTCTGTACTAATTAAAACACGTGAACTGCTCCAAACTTTACAGAGGGATGCATTTTAATTCCAAACCATACTGGAGCGTATATCTTCATAATATGGCTGACCAGCAGTTTAATTTCGTCAGAAGGTTTTACTTCAGAAATATATAGTCTTAAGATCCTATTTGCACAAGTTAACCACCTAGAGTTACTAAGAGGACCAGGATCTTTCACAGTGAGATCTGGCGCACACTCTCCTGTCTTGACTGTTCGATAAATATTAAGTAAATACTGTTGGTCCTTGCCTAAGTCAGTTTTGGTCACATTTATCTCCTCACTATTAAAAATTAGCAACAGGGAGTTTTTCACAGCTACTCAACTTCTTGCCAATTTGTCCTGAGAAACTTGTGGGTCCTGTAGTATCATATATCTACACTTTCAAACAAATGTCTGAACGGAAGTTCGTTGAAATGTAATAAACATATAAACCATTGTAAAGGACGACCAAGTTTAAGTTCAAGGTTACGAATAACACCATTTTTCCATCCTGTGTTAGTCGCTGTTCCGTCATATCCAATTGCAACAAGCTTAACATAATCAAAGTTATTGTTTTTTAAATAGCAAAAGATGCTATTAGCTATTTCACTTCCAGTGGCCCTTGGAGGTGTCAAATATCCCAGATACTTTCCACCAGGCTCTTGGAACAAGCTGATGTACAGTAACCACCGCTTATAGTGATCAGTGGTTATAAGAATCAACCGTTTATAAGAATCAATATCGCAAAAACAAAAACAAATGTAGTATTTCCATGTTAAAATTTCCGCTTTAAACAATCAATCCACCGGTTATAAGAATCAGTTTGCAATCTTCGCCTTCCTTTCATTTTTCCAAAAAATGCCACTTGAACTCTCAAAAGGTACGAAATTCTTTCTTAAGTTTTTGAAAAGAAAGATTGATAAAACTTTGGGGTGGAAAACAGTCGTAAAATACATTCCTTTAGACATAATATAAGAGTTTCTCCTTATACGTTTTTGCTAAACACTGTCTTATTAGCTTTATCCAGGGGCATCTAACCCGCCCGGGTCCGATTTCGCTTTTCTCCAGACAGGCACTCCTTTTCTCCCACCACTTACTTCCTGGTTGCGGGTTTCTGGACCCTGAAACGCATAAATCTTCCGCGAAGTGTCCACCATCACTTACGCAAACGGGACAGTGGATTCAACACTTCAAACCGTGAAACGTAAACAGATCCATTTTGCTGAATCAGATGAACCAGATGCTGAATCAAACGTTTCACGGTTTGATTCAGAATCAAACCGTGAAACGTAAGCTATAAAGTGAATCTTCGTCTGAGACTGTAATAAGCATACGTCGCTAGTATTCACTTTAGTTTTCTAACAAAATTGCCAGTTAGTGTTAGAACTTTTTGATAGTCGAATTCAAATATGATAAAAACAAGGAAAACTCTTAGTTTTTCTGAAAAACAGAACTTGTTAATTAGATATGATGCTCTTCCAAAGTGTAGTCAAAGAGAAGCTGCCTCTTGTTGCTTGACACATGATTTTATAATCATGTGCTGTTACTTATAGGTCTAGAAATTGAGTTATAGTATTTGTTTAGAAATTGAGTATTTTTAAAATTATAAAAAATAATTTTAATAAATGATAAATAACGTAAATTAAAGAGTATTTAATGGTAAATCTATATCTATAAAGGAAGAAGTCCTGACTTATATATACATACACGTATCAACGCCCAGCAAAAACTATTGGGGATACAGATATCAAATTTTAGGAGCTTATTACTTTTGTGCTGAAGGCGTCATTTAAGAAGCAATTTTTCAAAATTCGCCCCCCAAGGGGGGGAGGGGGGCAAATCGTGTTTTTTACATATTCCTTCATATCTCAAAGAAGGATATTTATATCCATAACATTCTTGCTTTAAAATGTAAGTAACATGAATACCTAAAAACCAATTTCAGGATTTTTCAAAATTAGGCCCCCAAGGGGGGAAGGGGGAAAAACGTGTTTTTACGTGTTTTATCACATTTTCCTTCATATCTCGAAGAAGAAAACAGATATCCATAAGATTCTTGCTTTAAAATGTAAGGAACATAAATACCTAAAAACCAATTTCAGGATTTTTCAAAATTCGCCCCCAAGGGGGGGAGGGGGGCAAAACGTGTTTTTTACATATGCCTTTATATCTCAAAGAAGAAAATCGATATCCATAAGATTCTTGCTTTAAAATGTAAGAAACATGAATACCTAAAAACCAATTTCAGGATTTTTCAAAATTTGCCCCCCAAGGGGGGGAGGGGGGCAAAACGTGTTTTTTACATATGCCTTTATATCTCAAAGAAGAAAATCGATATCCATAAGATTCTTGCTTTAAAATGTAAGAAACATGAATACCTAAAAACCAATTTCAGGATTTTTCAAAATTCGTCTCCCAAGGGGGAGAGGGGGGCTAAACGTGTTCTTACGTGTTTTATCTATATATATAAAGAAATCAACACCCAGCAAAAACTATAGGAGATACAGATATCAAATTTTAAGAGCTTATTACTTTTGGGCTGAAGGCGTCATTTAAGAAGCGATTTTTCAAAAATCGCCCCCCAAGGGGGGGAGGGGGGGCAAAACGTGTTTTTTACATATTCTTTCGTATCTCAAAGAAGGAAATTGATGTCCATAAGATTCTTACTTTAAAATGTAAGGAACACGAATACCTTAAATCCAATTTCAGGATTTTTTAAAATTTGACCCCAGGGGACGGGGAGGGGGGGCTTAACGTGTTTTTCACGTATTCCTTCATATATCAAAGAAAGAAACAGATATCCATAAGATTCTTGCTTTAAAATGTAAGGAATACGAATACCTAAAAACCAATTTAAGGATATTTCAAAATTCGGCCCCCAAGGGGGTTAGGGGGGGCTAAACGTGTTTTTACGCGTTTTTTACATATTCCGTCATATCTCAAAGAAGGAAACAGATATCCATAAGATTCTTGATTTAAAATGTAAGAAACACGATTAAATGTAACAAACACGATCAATGTCACGATTTTTCGACATTCGCTTTAGATTTTGAAAAAATTGCTAGAAACAATCCAATAATTTATATTTCCTATATATCACCATTTTGAACACCAAATTGGTGGTAGGAGAAAAGAGAGAGATCAACCTTAATTAAATGAAGTGTGGAAAGGTGTGTGTGTGTATGAATTGTATATATTTCGGTTGTTAGTACGTATACATCTAGAGCTCAGGTTAACTCCATTCATTTTTATTATCCTGGGCAACGTGAGGTAATTCTTTGTTTATGAAACCGGCGATTTTCACAAGGGTTTACGGGGAAGCCCTCAAACTCCTCGAAGGGCCGGGATCCAGTGGGTTATCAAAATTGAAAGAAACATTTTAATGTTGACATTAGCATGGGGGGTGGGTTATTATAATATGCTGATGGGATGATGACCAGTGGAGAGGGGTATAGATTGCCATAAAATACAAATATACATATCATACAAGTAAGCTTTATTAAGGGTTCACCCGTGCAACGCCGGGTATATAAAGCTAGTTATGTATATATGTGCCTGTGTGTTTATATATATGTACAAGTATATATTTGTGTATGTGTGCCTGTCCAAAGGGAAGTTTCGGTTATAAGAATCAACCGCTTATAAGAATCAAAAACAGTAATAACAAACGTGATTCTTATAAGCGGAAATCACTGTACTCTCTTTCTTTAGTCTGCGATACATTTTGTTACCACTCTTTTCCTGATAATAAGTGTTATCTTTTCTCCCGTCAAAATACAGTCCATGTAACTCTACATTTGGAGAGTCTGATTGTAAAGAGTATCGAATTTTATGTTTTTCTCGTCTGATCTTACTCTTATGTATTACTACAGACATATCTCCTTCATTTATCATGCCTACATCTTGCAAAACACAGGAAGCAATAGCAGCAATGGCTCTCTCGGATATCCAAGAATTGGGAAAATCAGTCATTAATAGATTTTGGACAATTCGTTTAACAAAATTATGTATGTAGGAATGTAAGAAAATGATTTTTTTGACATAACTAATTAACAAGGCACATTTCTTGAGTACCAATCACTTTTTTGAAGCTGAAAAACAAATGTTGTGCGAATGAGACCATTTCCATCTTTGTGAACCAAGACCATTCGAGTAGCACATTTTTTATTCCCACTAAATAAATTTATGAAATGCAATAACATGAATCATGGGATAATCTGCATTATTTTCTTTAACAATCATTGAAAAATACACGTATTGATATTAGCTCATCCATCCTATATTTAGCTTGAGAAACTGAACAAGGTCCTTTGCAAGCTATTAACATATATAAAACTTCATGGGTTACAAAAATATATTAGACGACAATGAGCGTAACCCAATTTCATGTAAGAACGAATACAATAATTTTATGTAAAAGAATAAATGAAAATAAATATGAATGAATTGATGGAGATAATATAACATACACTTGAGTATGGGCCAAAATGTGCTCTAGAGTATCTATTGTTTGATAGATTATAAACAACCTGTAACCTATCAGTTTTTTCCTTTCCAGTAGAACCTTAAAATAGCCTTTCTTAAAACTCCATTACCTTCATTAATGGAAGAATGTAATTCCAACCAGTAGAGGAAGCGGTGATCAATAAGTAGTCAAATCTCCCATTTTATCAGCAAGTTTGCAATTTCAATGCGTCAAACTTACCCTCTTGTTCCATCGATATATTTTGAATCTAAAACATTTTGCTCTTATATCCATTGTGATAAGGTTTCCTAAAATACATCCACAGAATTAATTCTCTTTATTAGAGTAAGTGTCTTGCATTAAATGCCTCGGAAACTATGAAAAATAATCTCACACATCTGTCTTGAAAACTGCGAAAACAAATTTTTCGTGTCAAGTAACCGATAGCCTACTTGTACACCCTTGGTAGAACTCATTGCAAACGATCGTGGCGTAGCATCGTCGTGTAACGGCCACCACGCCATTCCAGGTTCGAATCACAGAGCGAGTTTAATTATTAAGAAAGAAAACTATATATATTTGTCTGAGGTTGTGCAGAATTGTTATGCACTTAAGGGATTAAGTTAAAAATGTTGGTTAAAAAATTCGAGAAATTCAAAATATTAAATGAATTTTGGTTAAATATTCTAAGTGTGGCAGAATAATTCGTCTGTAATTTACTTAAGGATATTATAAGGTTTTTTTTGGAGGGGGTTTGGGATGTCAGCAAGAGTTTTTATCAGATTAATATGGAATTAGAGCCAACCACATTGTGTAACTGTAAGTGTCAAAAGTTTTAACGGGCGCGGTGGTCCAGTTGACAAAGGCAGAGGGCCAGTGATCTGAACGTCTCGATTCCGATCGCTGACAAATCCGCGCGCGCTCGCGCAGTTGAGGTAATGCCATGACCCGAAATTCGAACTACCGTCTAGAAGGACACTGGACTAGTTCACTTTTTGTACAACTCTCGTACTTGACGCACGTGTGAGTTCCGATGGAACATTCTGTAAAATCAATGTGACGATACGATGCCTGTAGCCGAGTTTTTATATGTGAAGTGTAATGTCAACGGATTTACGATTTTGCTATGACTAAAGCTTTTGTTAATTATGACTGTATAATCTTTCCAACGACAACTACACTTCTCCAAACTCCTCCTCTTCCATCAGCATCTTCAAGTCGGATCTCCAAGGTAAATGTTGTACATTACACTTAATAAAACAAATTTATTGCAGTACATTCTATTGTATTGCGTTTTTATACAATGATCGTCGTTTATAAGCGCGTTTTTCTTATTTAAAAGCATGTAACAAAAAAATTGCGGTGTTTTGGGGGGAGCCCGGAACGAATTAATGGCATTTCCATTCATTTCAATGGGGAAAATTGATTCGAGATACAAGTATTTCGAGTTACGAGCTAAGTCATGGAACGAATTAAACTCGTAAGTCGAGGTACCACTGTATACTTTTCTCATTCTCTATAGTAATATTTAACTTACTCCAAACTTCTCTCGATAACTTCTAACTTCCCCTTTCGTCAATAGATGGCGCCACAACTTTATCCCTGCAAATATTTCTTAAACTCTTTATTTTTCGTTTCAACGATAGATGAAAGCACTAAACTTTCTGTCCATAAACTTACTTTTAAAATATATGTTTTAATCATGTAGCTATAATCTGTACCTTCATTGTTTAAATGTTATGCACTCTGGAATAATCACGCTGTCTCTCTTTTCCTTTCCTTTTTGTGTTCTTTTATGATCGTATCTTTGTTGTATATAAGCAGTGATAGAAATTGCAGTATTTGAGGGCGTGTCCTCCCATCATTCCGAGGAATCCTTTGAAATCTGCTATATAGATCATATTACACGATACCCCACGAGTCATACTGCTAATTGCGACAAATTTTCTGTTGCTTCCTCAAGCTACATTCAAAGTATTTCATGCTGTAACTTTGCTTTTAAACTATCAAAAACTTGTATATTTATTGTGAAACAGCAAATTTATTCCAAAAATTGTTTCATATGACCAAACTAAAAGATAAGCTCACAAAGTAAAACTTGTGCCAAAAAATATTTTATAATAAAGATGCTATTGAATTTCTTTCTTCCATTCGTGTTATATGAGCAAAAAGAAAAAGCATGTTTCACATGACCAAACAAAAACTATAAGCTCGCGAAGCAAAACTTGTTCCAAAATTTTTATTTTAATAAACATGCATTTGAATTTCTTTTTTTTATTTCGTTTTATATTAGAAAATAAAATGTTTCATTTAAATGATACTGTAATGTTTAAATTAATGAAACTTAAAAATGCACTATAAATGCATCGGATAAAACAAAATACTTTAATCTGATCAGTTGAAATTTTAGATTAAAGAATCTAAAATTTTAGTGCCTGGTGGAGCAGATAACATTCAGTAATCATTCAGTTTCGTCGAAAAAGGGATGATTCTATTGAAAAATTATAGAAGGACCAGGCTGCGTGATGCAGCATAAGAAATCGTATATATATAACAGAATCAAATTCCTTGAGAGTGAATCATCCTTTCCTGTCGATGATTTACGTGTTCTTGGCAATGCTAAAAATTTCTTTCTGTTGATAGATGAACAATAACAGATTATTTTGAGCTTTTTACGGGAAATAGGCTACTGATGGTTGCTTGAGAGCTCTAATGTCAACTTTTGCTTCTCAAGGGATAATTAGACCGAGATCTATAGTTTATAGACGTTTCCGAACGGCTACAATTACCTATGCCAACAGTAGATTTCAAATCTACAGACTGGGGAACCGAACGCCAGCACTCTACCCTTTCACCATCATCCAGCAAATAGGTTACTGAAATCAATTATCTATAAAATATGTATATTCTCGTCTCCATTTACTCATTTTATGAATTTCATAAGTTAAAAATATTCTTGATAATAAAGAAATAAGTTTTAGGAAAAAATAATTTCAACTAGATGTCTTTATAATTTCTTGTTAATATTGTCATATTCATATCACTAAAAATGCTATTAATTTATGTGGATGAAATTCATTAATCTATAATTTTCGTACTTTAAATTGAAATGTTTTAGAAAAAGTAAACTACTAACCTCATTACTAAAACGGTAATAATTAAGATAGTCGCCATTTGTTTTTCAGTAATCTTTTATTAAGGAAAAACACTCAACTGATGCATGATTATGTCAAACGATAAATGCCATACATACGTACATAAAACGTCATACAATAAATTATTGAAGATGTGATTGAAAAAAAGCAATCATTAATGTAGATGACACTTATTTCTCAATCCTTCTTTTATTTAGAGAAGAGTGTAAAATGATACCATATAAAATGATACCATATAAAATAAAAATGCAAGCATTAAACATTTCACTTTAAAAGAGCAATTTTTAACATGGATGACAAATATTCATCGATAATTGTTTTATTTAGGAATAAGAGTGTGTTTAAAATTCACAAGAAAATATCATACAAAAAAGTTAACAACTGAGCTTAAGCATAAAATATTTTTAAAAATCAAAATAGAATCTGTCGTTGTTGCTCATTCTACTTAACTGATAGCAACATCAGATCAAGTCCCGAGGGCTATGGGCGATGACGGTGCGGCTCCTGTTTTGACTGGCACCACAAGGGTCGGAGTCGGACTTGGCCAAAGGACCAGTCCCGTAATTTTGAACCGAGTCAAGTGACGAGACCAGAACACTTGACCCCGCACCTCCAGACGTAATTTCGAGAACTTGGAGGACATTGCAGCCATGACAGATTTTACGTCCACCAGCCACCATTAGTGTACACGGCAAGGGATTTGTAGTGATGAGCATAGAACCAGTGACTTTCAGATCACTAGCTCGCTTCTCTTGCCAACTGATACACTGCGTCCGTGTTTTAAATTCTAAATAATTTTAACATGAATTTTGTAAAATTGTACTAAAAAATAATACTAGTATAAACATAGAACAATAAAATAACGTAAAAAAATATATAGTCTTTAAATAAAACTTTGATTTGTTGATTTTGGATAGTTTTGCAATCTTTTGCTTCCCTCTGAGCAATGATTTCAAGAAAATTCTTTAGAATGCTTAAATTGTACCCTAAGTTCATATAAGTTGATAAAGAGAACTCAGGAAAAACAAAGATAATAAAAATCTAACATAAAAATATTTTAGCAATATGAAAATGTTTCATTTATAGATTTACTAAAGGAAGAAATCATCTTGGGCATATAATTATTAGAAATACAACACGTAATGGATATACACTGGTGTAAGAAATTAAGAGAATTTGCCGACTTGGTCGATTATCTCTAGAACTACTGTTCCGATTTTAATGAAATTTGATATGTACATACATTGATACGATACAAAACAAATAACCATTCACTAATTGTAATTCACACTGTAACGCGTTGATCGAGGTAGCAATCGAATCAACAAAAAATCACAGCTAAATAAATTAAAATCGACGAATTTATTTCAATTCGGAGGAGAAAATTTGGAGATTGATGATCAGTTACACAGTTAATGATAGTCTTCTAAGATGACGACTGAGTCGGTTAGGAGGAGTTACCACATGAAGTTCCGCTAATTCAATATTATCGAATAGTTCATTAAAATTAGAGCAAGTCCCTCGATTTTCACTCCCTGCAGGGCGGATGACTGCGAGGCACTTTATAAGATCAGGATGATCCGGACTTGATGGTCTCGTCTTGAGACCTCGTCGAAATGTAACCAAGCTTCCTAGCCGAAGCTAAAAGTTCTCTTCTTGAGAAAAAAGCCGCCAACTACGCAAGTCCGCGTATAGCCTTTTCTTTCGACCCTGGATGGTCGGAGTCTCTCGCAACTCAGCAGGTCGCTAACTAACTTTTTCTCGCCCCGTCTAATTTTGGACTCTCTCGCTCAGTCCAGAGATTTCGACTCCTATTGGATCTGCTAATGGTGATGTAATTTTTAGACTTTTCGATTTGCTGGCAGGCAAGGCTGAAATTTTCGTGATTTCCCGGTGGTCCCGAGCCATTAATCTGGAGCACCGTGGCGAATTTCTGTTCCGCCTAGATGTCATGTTTTTCCAACCGCTTTGTGTTCCTTTCGTTCCAGCTCGCTGTCACCTGCTATACGTTAAAGGGGGGGGGCGTGTCGGTCAGCTGCGACAATTCCATGTGTGCACCGTATGTTTTAATTGTGCGAATTATTTTAATTCGTCACAACACGTATGATCGTGCGTAACACTCGTTGGAGTCAGAAGGTATGAAACAGCGGTTGTTGAATGAGCAGAAAATGGGTTAATAGATGGGTTAATTGGGGTTTGGTCCACTCTTAGAGATATATAGGTCTCGCAGCGTGATTTCATACTTGAAAAAAGGCAGTTTATCATTTCCTGTGGCAATTGGTCTCACTCGTTCAGCAACGCTGTTTTCATTCCCTGGATGGTTCTTGGAGGGGGTTGCAAGTTGCAATTGCCCTCCCCAGAGCGTCCCAGACATGCTCTATAGGGTTAAGGTCTGGAGATCTGGCTGGCCAATCCATCCGGCGAATATCCTCACTCTCTAGAAATTCGTCGACCAGAAGAGCTCTATGTGGTCTTGCGTTATCGTCCATTAAAATGAACTCCGGGCCAACTGCACACCTGAAAAGGCGAACATAGGGCTCCAAGACCTCATCCCTATACCTCACACCAGTCACGGTGCCTCTTTCAAAGACATGGAGAGGTGTGCGGCCATCCAACATGATGCCTGCCCAGACTATTAAACCTCCTCCGCCATAATGGTCGATTTCGCGGACATTGGAGGGTAGGTAGCGGGTCTCTGGTTCTCTTCATATGAACGTACGGCGAGAATCGGTGTTTAGGATGAACCGGGACGCATATTATGAAAGACTAGGTTTGGGCACTCAGTTGGCGGCTTGGCACTCGCGTAGCGGTTTGGCGAAAAGTATAAGGGTTGCCTCAGTTCTATCTCCAATCGCCGTTCGGTGCGGTTAGGTATTCTTAGACAATCTTATCGTTGTTCGATGCGGTTAGGTTTTCTTAGACAATCTTATCTAAATATCCCAGACAATGTCCGAGAACGCAATTCTAAATTTTAAAACTGCAGTATTGCCTAAATTGAAAGATTACTTTCCTTCAGCCGTTTTAAATGAGAAAGTGTCATGCCCAAAAGAAATTATTTTGCGGGCTGATATAATCTCTAAAGATGGCGCAGAAAAGTTCAAGAATGTGTTCTCAGAAATTACAAGCACAGCGTGGATTATATACAGAAGCTCTTCTAACTTTCAGAGGTAAATATTTTGTTTATTGTTGAAATTTTTTTGGATAATTGAATTAAAACACAAAGAGTGCGGTAACGAAGAAGTGAAAACATTCTTTCACTACTGACTGTATTTGATTTCGTAATGTCTGAATGATTATATTTGGATGTAAATATATTTATACATAGCATATTTATAGATGTATATAGCGTAATACATGAATATATAATACATTTATATTAAATTGAAATAGATTGGATTTGATTCTTAAATTTGAATTTATTCGTATTTATTGAAATAGACTGCAAAAATTTTTTGCACTTGAGTAATTTGTATGATTTTTTAATCTGATTTTCTTTAATTTTAGTGATGCTATCTACT
The DNA here is from genome assembly GCA_907164885.2 of Dolomedes plantarius. NCBI lineage: Eukaryota > Metazoa > Arthropoda > Arachnida > Araneae > Dolomedidae > Dolomedes > Dolomedes plantarius. The sequence goes on along the minus strand of OU015495.1, from coordinate 166,112,821 downwards.
GGAAAAATAAACTAATAACATAGATTTATAATTGAATCATCTTTCCTTTTTTCGTTGACTTTGCAAAATATGAAGTAACAAATTTAACTTTTTGAGTATATATTATTAAAGCTGTATTTATCTTATTTTAGATTTAGTTTTTCAAAGAAATGGATTTGCCAACATTCTAAGAAGAATAAAAAGAATTTAGAATCAACAAGGAGCGCTGGATGCAAAGCAAAGCTCCAAATAGTAATCAAAAATGTTACAAAAGATACTGTTAAGAAAGACATTTATCTCCGCCAGAAACCTCCACTAAGATCTGTAATTAAAATAGAAATGGATCATACACACAACACAACTTCTGCTGAAGCCTTAAGAATGTTACGAGTAAATGATGAGGTAATATTATATTTCAAATTATTTTTCTAAAGTTAATTTTTTTCTTGTATATATTACTAATAGGTATTATTATCCATTATATTATAATTTTTTTTCTCCTGCAGGTTAAAGAGTGTTTTTTTCACTATTTTTCGAATGGAATGACCCCAGCTGAAGCCATAAGACTTCATGAAAATAATTTTTTAATCAAGAAGATTTTAAAAGTCTGGCTAATGCTGCAATAAATCCGACCGTTAATCAAGTTCAGTATTTGCATGATTGCTGGAGACAAACCAATTTAGGATCTTTAATAAATCCATTTGAAAAGTTGAAAGAAAAGATTCCTTTCTATGAAGCAAATGGTGATTAAGTGTATATTATTATTTTTCTAAATTATTAATTTTTTAATACTTTGGGTTTTATACTTTAAAAAATATTATTCTTATTATTTCTGTAAAAATATAACTCTACATTATAATTTCAGTTCTTTGAAAAAGAATACTAACAATATTGCAAGTTAAAGTTTACTGAATAGCTAATTATTTAAAAAAACATTACTTTCCTCTTGTTAGATTTTTCAACAATTCACAGTGATTTTTCACAGTACCCCAATAGGCAATACTAAATAAAAAATGATTCTATTAATTTGTTATTTTGACGCAGGACTACGTCTTAGCTAGCAGTGCCCAAGGTCTTTATAAAGATTTTGATTCTCACGCAAACCATTTCTGAGCGAACCAATTCTAAGCAAAACAAAATATTTTATAATTAAATAATAATATACAAACAGAAACATTATCCACCTATTTTAATTTAGCTTTTAACTGCGTGCTTAATATTAAAAGTAAATAAATATAATAATAAACCAATAGAAACATGGTCAACCTGTTATAATTTAGCCTCTATGTGCTTTTAACATATCCAAAGTTTGCACGCGGATAAAAATAAAATAAAACGATAAAAACATTGTCAATCTATAGAGTTAACGATTTGCAAGGAGTTGCAGATTTGCTGAATTGAAAAATGGTTTTGAGAGTAAACTCTTGATATAGAGGGGGGTATTTGCTTATTTTTAAATTTCTTTTTTAAGTAGTCTTAAGATTTTAACAACAGTGGCTCTTGGGTAAGAGAGAGCGTATTGTTTCTTATTTTTCTTTAATTAATAAGAAATATTACTTTCTTATACAGATTTCACTTGATATTTTTTTCCCATTGCTTTTCAAATGATTTTGAAAAACATTTTTTCTCAAATGCACATATTTATAATTTTTAGGAACAACTGTTCATATACATGAAGATGGAGACACCTGGGCAATAGTTCTTGCTACCTCTGTCATGAAGAGGATTCAAAAGTCTCAGTTTGCCAAAGAGATGATATTTGTTGACTCAACTACTGGTTGTGAAGGTTTGTCATCAACAATGACTATTTTACTTGCTGCAACCAAAGTAGGAGCTCTTCCTCTGTGTGTGTTGATACACCCTAGTCAAACAATGGAAAGCTATTTCAATGCATTTGACTTAGTGAAAAAGAATTTTCCTCGATGCTTTGGAGGAAATGATGTAAGAATTTCAGATACAAATTTATGAAGTCTTTTTCTTAATGATTTTAAATTAGTTTTTAAAAAAAATGTGTTTTATGTATTTATTTAGTACAACAAATAGCTTCACTGCAAGTTATGTAGTAATTTTACTTTTTTAAATATAATTGATCAATATATTAAGGAGTCAAAAAAATTGAATGACTTAAGTTCTACTTTAAGTTGTTCATCTTAAAATTTAAACTATTATATATGTATAATTTTTCATGTTTGTTTAATCTTTATAGATTTTTTTAAATTGCATTTTCATCAGCACATTGACTTAAGTATAATTTTAATTTTAGCATCCTCAGATATTCATGACAGATGATTCTTCAGCAGAGAAAGGAGCTTTAAAAATAGTGTGGGAAAATAGTAGGCAGTTGTTGTGTCAATTTCATGTTGCTCAAGCTGAGTGGCACTGGCTTTTTACTCATGGCATTCCAAAAGACGAAAGACCCCGTTTGATGAGACTTTTTCAAGCAGTAAGACTACTGTTTTCTCTAAATTAAAAATTTCGATATGTATAATTTTTAAATAATTTTAATTTTTCTAACGTTTTCGGCAGTTGTTTCAATACTATTTATTTACAGCAAACAATTATTATTATTATTATTATTTGAGAAAATATCTAGAGGTAGTATTACTGTGTTCTAAGTTGTTGATGATTGTATGAAAGTAAAAATTTTTAATTTTATTATTTCTTAGGTGATGTATGCTGCTTCAGAATAAGAACTTGTTAAAGCTACCACTGATATTTTAAAGGAGAAACACAATTATCCTGATTTTGTCAAAAGATTTTATGCTTTTTTTAACCGTAAAGTCGAATGGGTATTATTTTACAGAAACGACTTACTGACTCGACAAAATAATACGAATAATTTTGCAGAAATATCCATAAGAATTTTGAAAGATATAGTTCTCTGCCGCACAAAAGCCTTCAATGTGGTTGCTTTATGTGAATTCTGTATAACGGTTTGGGAGCTATATCTGGTCAAAAGGCTTTTAGATTATGCCTATGCAAGAAAGCATCAACCAGCAATTTTATACAGCTCATTAATTAGAAAAAGCAGCAATTTCAGTGAAAGTGACATTGAAAAAACTGATGATGGCACTTTTACAATCAAGAGTGGAGAAAACACTTATGTAGTGAACATAGATATTGGTGCTTGCTCTTGTCCTGCTGGGATATCAGGGGCATTTTGTAAGCACCAATGTTTTTTGATGAATTTAAAAAAAATAAAACTGCCAAATGCACCCCCAATAATGCAAGAGGATCGCCATGAATTGGCATTGTTAGCACTGGGACCTAAATGCCCTGAAATGGCTTTTTTTAATAATTTTCAAATTGCTGAAGACCATGAATATGAAAAAAAAGTACAAGAAGTGTCCCAGTTGGAGCCATTTGAACCAGAAGAACAAAGGAGAAATCAGCCAATGGACAACCAAGAGCATTCTATGGCTACCCCTCAACAAAATGAATTACTCAAAAAAGAATTTGAAAGACTTGCCAGCCTTGCTTCTTCTGGAATGTCAAGTAATGGTGCTGGTAGACTTTTAAAAATATTTCAAAAAATTGAGTCTGTGGATGATTTTAAAAGTTTATATGTTTTGAAAACAATTGGTCAAAAGACCGAAAGAATTAAAGTACAGCCCACAGCAATATCAAGATGCCAAGGACTCGTAAAATCGAGCAAAAAGCTTCCCTCTCGCCTGAAAGGAAGTGTTGGTTATGCGGTGTACATGCATTCAAGCTATTGACTTCTGTGTGATATAACAGATGTAATTTTTACAATTAATAGTATTTGAGTTTTTACCCTTTCAGATCTTTATCCAATGAGTATTGTCTGAAAGGAGCTAAAAATTGTTATGTGTCATTTGAATGTGCTATATCTATGAACAGATTTATGTATAATTTTATAAAAAATATTTTTAATGATAAATGTTAATGTTTCTATTTAATAAGTTTATTCCCTTTCAGATATTCATGCAGTCATATCGGCTGAAAGGATGTGTTGGTTATAGGGTGTGCATGCATTCCATCAATTGTCTAACAGATGTAAGTTATACTTCTAATTTATATATATATATATATATATATATATATATATATATATATATATATATATATATATATATATATGTGTGTGTGTGTGTGTGTGTGTATTGATTCATAAGAATAACTTTTTTGTTTTAAATATTTTCCATCCATATTAATATGTAAGTATATGTATTTCTATTTACCGCTTTAAATGGTTTAATTAGCAGATTGTTCATTATAATGCGCGTCAAACAAGAAAAATATATTCACAAGTGTGACATGTTTTTATGAAAGCTCTTTCTCAAAATATAATTTTAAATTAGTATTTGTAGGTATTGTTTACTGTTTAATCACTAGGTTAAAATGTGTTTTATATGAATATTCAGTGAATGATTAATTTACTGACTAAAGTTGTCTAAAATATTAGTGTATTAAGCTAAATGAGTACTTGCTCAGTGCTGCTGTAAAATTAAAAAGCAGTGTCTGATCAATGGACTTTTTTGGCTAGTAGATTTTAACAAATAAACTTAAATACCTATTGGAGTATGTTACTTTTTACTTAAACACTGTCATATTTTCCCTTTGAAATTATTCATATATCTTGCAAATAATTGCATACAGTGACCGTTGTATTTAATTTGAATATTTTCCTTTACATTATTTTGTCTATAAAAATATCCGTTACGATTTTTTTATAAATATATATATATTTTTGGGCATTAATTGTATACATTGACTGTTGTATTTAATTTGAATGTTTTCTGTAGCGAAACACAGGTACTCAGCTAGTGGGAAATACAGTAACCACCGCTTGTAGTGATCAGTGGTTATAAGAATCAACTGTTTATAAGAATCAATATCGCGAAAACAAAAACAAATGTATTATTTCCATGTTAAAGTTTTTGCTTTAAAGAATCAATCCACCGGTTTTAAGAATCAGCTTGCACTCTTTGCTTTCCTTTCATTTTTCCAAAAAAGCCCCTTAAACCCTCAAAAGGCACAAAGTTCTTTCTTTATTTGTTTTTAAAGAAAGAGTGATAAGATGGGATGGAATACACTTGTAAAATGCATCGCTTTCTTTGTTAGACATAACATAATAGCTTCCCCTTAAACGCTTTAGCACAACACTGTCCTATTATTTTGACCTGGGGACTTCTTTACCCATACGGGTCCGATTTCACTTTTCTCCAGTGACAAAGAAAGACAGGGACTCTTTTTTCCCACCTCCCACATCCTGGTTGCGGATTCCTGGATCCTGAAACAAACAAATTTTGCGGAGAAGTGTCCACAATCACTTAAGCAAATGTGACATTAGTAGATTCAGCACGTTATCAAACCGTGAAACGTAAGCTAAATGGTTAATCTTCGTCTGAAGCTATTGGTATTGAAAGAGGTATAAACAGCCTCCTGAATACTTCATTACGTCAAACTACCATAGAAAACTTTTTCTTGCTCCCCTCCTGTAGTTGAAATGTTAAAACTGTTAAGCAGGTATGTTGTAACAAATATTGTTTTTTTTTCTTCTCTTACTATAATCATGTGTATCTACTTTTAGGTCTAGAAATTAAGTTGTATTTTTAAAATTATAAAAAATAATTTTAATAAAAGATAATTAACGTAAATTAAAGAGTGTTTTATGGTAAATTATCTAATATATGTGTATATAGTTGTGTGTGTGCTTGTCCAAAAACCTAAATTTCGGCTATAACAATCAACCGCTTATAAGAATCAAAAACAGTTGTAACAAACGTGATACTTATAAGCGGAAATCACTGTATATCTTTATAATATTACTGTTTAGAGCAGGCCTGCACAACTGGAAATTTGATGAGGGCCATATAACTTTATGGATAGCTGCTGTGGGCCGCAAGAAAATAGGATTAATGAGAAAACAAAAATTATTTGTTCCAACAAATGAATTATTGGTTATTTTTAGAATTTAATAAATATTAATATCCATTGCTTATATACTCTTTTTGTACTATTATAAATCTAAAAATAATATTCTGTATTTTGCATGTGATTCAGCAGCCTTTTTTAACTTTTTTACATATTATATTCATAAGTAATTGATTGTTGCTTAGTATATGTTAAATTTTAAATCATAGTTCATTTTAAAAAATTTATTGTTTAATCCTGTATACTGTATAAAGGACAGAAAAGAATTTGTGATTTTCAATTCATATTCTACTTATAAAAAGTTCTCATCAGTCAAATAAAGAAAGCATCAACTAAAGAAATTTCAGAATGGAACCTGAACAAGTAAAAGGTTCATTAAAATTAATGTATTAATATTCTATGTAACAAGCATTCAAGAAAGTAACGAATGATATGAGGGAATGCTTGAAAGTATGTAAAAAGCGTTTTTAAAAATGTTAATGCAAACATTCTTTAAGCTTCTCTAATAGGGTAAAATTATAACAGTACAGTATCAATATTGCTAAATAATGAAAATCTAATATACAAGGTATGTGGAGAAAATTAAATTTATAAAACATTAGATGTTAAAAGTATTATACAGGTGTTTGAAACACAAGAAAATGTTAAATAAATATAAAAAAAAGATATGTATAGCTCATATAAAACATAAATAAACCCTATCTGGTTATTTTCTCCTTATAAGTAAATGTTTAGTGTCATAATTTGATTGTTTATAATCTAGAACAACTTCAATTGTTTACTTGACTTTAAAATATGATTTCAACTTTCGAAGTATAAACCTTCTCTACATGCAAACTTGACGCGAGAAATGTAAAGTTGACACGCATGCGCAGTCAGGCAATCTGAAATCCTCGCTTCCTTAAACTAATCGTTCCTGTCTGTAGACGCCAAACCGCCAAGCCGCCAACTGAGTGCCCAAACCGTGAGTCTTTCATAATATGCAACCGGGACTCATCAGTGAAGAGAACGGTCGCCCATTGATCCATATTCCAATCTCTATGCTCTCTGCACCATGATAAACGGATTCTCCTGTTCGTAGAAGTGAGCGGGACGCAAACAGCAGGTCTTCTTGCAAACAACCCTCTCTCATGAAGTCTTTTGGAAACAGTCACCCTTGATACACTGGTTCCTGTGGCTGCATACAAGTCACGAGAGAGCTGAGAAGCTGTAGCACTCCTTTTACGACTCGCTATAATCGACAAATGGCGATCTTCTCTGGCCGTCGTGACTCTTGGACGACCTGGCCCAGGATTTCCCTCGATGGATCCGGTATCCAGGAACTGTTTCCATAAGTTACACACGACGCTGGGCGTTAAATTGAACTCACTACAAATTTGGACTTGAGATTGGCCTGCTTCTATCCTCTTCACAATTCGCAACCTCATTCCGTCATTTAAACGTTGGTGGTTACTCATTTTTACTGTTAAAAAACTTAAACTTAAACTCACGGCGCAACAGTCCGATGTGGACCAGGGCAGGCGGTACCCATCTCCGCTTTCGTAATCGTGGGCTTGGGGTGCCATACAGCATATGTCTCAGTCAGGTGGTCAACCTGACGTGGTACCCCCAGAGTTTAGTTCGCAAGCATGCTTGGTCCTCATTTTATCGACCCACTGAAGGGATGAAAGGCAGAGTCGAACTTGTCCAGTCACAGGGTTGAACCCTGGACCTGTGGGATGGCATCTTGACGCTTTTAACCACTACGCCACCTGGCTTCCATTTTTACTGTTACAATTTGAAATGAACCGATTGCTGCAAAATAACACCAAGAAATTCGCCGAGGTGTGCTAGCGAACGAAATGCGTCTTAACTTACGCGCGCTTATAAAGCCTGTTTCTCTACTGGCTCCGTCTACACACACGTGTACGCTTGCGTATTTGACGTACAAGATTTGCATTTTTGTCTAGAAGTAGTGATTTTACATTCAGTTCAGTTCTTTTCATGAAATTCGATAAAATATGCAAATTCTCTTAATTTATTTCACCAGTGTACATCATACATCCTACGGTGCAGGCTTTATTTCTGTAATGTGACTGTTCAGTCTAACTCTAAAACTTAATCGACTTTTGTATTTCTTTTTGGTTGCCAGAGATGGCAACCAAAAAGTTCCAAGTGTGCAACAGTTCTCAAGTGTTTTTTATCTGTTTTGCTATCGGCAGTCTGTATGTACTAATGACAACACGTATTCAAAGTGGAATATTAAAGAGTGCTGTGTTTTAAGAAGGTGGTTTCGTTTTCTTTCTGCGTGGTATATTACTCGAATCATACTAATTTTTCTCGAAGAGTGTGAAGCCGAGTAATTTTTGTATTCGATTTGTTACAGTGACCGACTTTGATTCCAAGACGCTAACGCACATGTGCATCGTGGGGTAAGTGTCAATATGTGATTTGAGGAGCATGAGGATGAGGTATTGTATCTATCGTGATTATAACGTCATTGAACATGTAGAGAAAAAGGATCGATTATGTTCTTCCTCTTTAACATCATTGAGAAAACTAGGACATATGTCGCAAGATGTATGGCACCAAATTTCAATATCTTATAAAAAGCTCTTATATCAATCTATCCCAATTCGAATTCATGTTTGTTTCAAAAAACGGAGGTGGACCTACAGTTTATTTTTAAAAAGTTTGGCAAAACGGTCAGTGTTTCCATTCGTTTGACAACCCCCAATAATATATGAATTTTGATGCTGTAATTCATTATAAATTCACGTAATGGATAGAAAAGAACTGGAATCGGTAACTTTTATACAATATAATATGTCATTATCAGATGGTTTGCGAGTCCTGGGCCGAGGAAAGAAAATAGCACAGAGCCCCTGAAACAGAGCCTTTATTCCGATATTCCGTGCACGTTGTCGGCTTAGACCGGCTGCAGGATCGTGATTTTATATGGCGACAAGTTAGGCTAAGAGCAAAACAAGATTTTTCGGTAGTATGTAAAATTGTTATTTCATTGTTTGACCACCAGGAGTTATAATTTTAATTAGATAGATCTCATCATAGTAGGTGTCTCCTGGCAGTTCATTGGATTAGGTTTGCGGGGCGGGAGCTACAACATCTAATGCTCATTTGATGCTAATTATTTATAATTGTCAAATTCGATATAAATAAGACTATTGGGCATGAGGGTTTTTGCATGGTTCGTTAGTTGGTAATTAGCTATAAATAGGGCTTGTTTATTACTAGTACTTAAGTTAATAGGGCTTCCTTATGATATTTTCTGGTGGGTTAAAGCTGTTTTGATATCTATATGGAAGTCTAAATACTAATGAAGTATAAATCATATAAAAATACAATCTGATTTACTGGGAATACATGATTTTATCCAAGTAGACATTTTTGAAAGATTTTGAATCGCTTACTTGCCATTATTTTTCCTCTGTTAATATTAGTAACATTTTATACATCTTACAAAGAATTCCCAATGAAATGAATTTTAAAAAAATAATAATGGTTACGATATACATATACAGTAACCACCGCTTATAGTGATCAGTGGTTATAAGAATCAACCTTTTATAAGAATCAATATCGCAAAAACAAAAACAAATGTATTATTTCCATGTTAAAATTTTCGCTTTAAAGAATCAACCCACCGGTTTTATGAATCAGCTTACACTCTTCGCTTTCCTTTCATTTTTCCAAAAAAGCCACTTAAACACTCAAAAGGCATGAAGTTCTTTCATTATTTTTTTTTAAGGAAGAGTGATGGGATGGAATACAGTCGTAAAATGCATCCCTTTCTTTGTTAGACATAACATAATAGTTTCTCCTTAAACACTTTAGCACAACCTATTAGCTTGTCCCAGGTCCTATTAGCTTGACCCAGGGGAATCTCTACCCGTCCAGGTCCGATTTCACTTTTCACCACTGACGAACAGGGACTCTTTTTCCCACCTCCTGGTTGCGGTTTCCTGGACCTTGAAACACATAAATCTTCGGCGAAGTGTCCACTATCACTTAGGCAAACGTGACATTAGTAGATTCAGCACGTTATCAAACCGTGAAACGTAAACTAGAAGGTGAATCTTCGTCTGAGACTATTGGTATTGAAAGAGGTATGAACAGACACCTGAAAACTCCATTACGTCAAACTATCATAGAAAACTTTTCCTTGCACCCTTCCTGTAGTTGAAATGTTAAACAGGTATGTTGTAACAAATATTGGATTTTTTTCTTCTCTTATTATAATCATGTGTATCTACTCCTAGATTAAGAAATTAAGTTGTATTTTTAAAATTATAAACAATAATTTTAATAAAAGATAATTAACGTAAATTAAAGAGTATTTTATGGTAAATTATCTAATATATGTATATATAGATGTGTGTGTGCCTGACCAAAAACCTAAATTTCGGCTATAAGAATCAACCGCTTATAAGAATCAAAAACAGTAATAACAAACGTGATTCTTATAAGCGGAAATCACATTGAATATAAAATTGAAGCTATTAAATGCCATTGTTTTAAACCAAAATAATTTGTGTTTGACTGACTTTGAACTAACTTAAAGATAAAAGGGTAATATTGAGAATAAATACTGCCTGGCGTTAGTTAAAATGTCTATGCGGAATTATAATACTTGAAATATTTGAATATCAAAGCACTTTTTGGTTGTTAAATACAATTTATGACGCGCTATGCCAAGAGAAACTCACTGAATACTAGGTATATAACCCTGTTCAAACTGCTGGTTATTTTGTGCAGAAGATGGATCGAATAACTCGGCGAAAAAAGTAAACGAAATGTCTGTAGAAGAACGCCTTACCGATTCCTAGTCAAGAACGCAGTCGGAAAAAAATTTAAGGGGCACAAACTCCGAAAGAAGCGTAGCTTCCAGTTTTCGTTTTTACAGTTATTAACTAAATAATAATAATAATAATGAATAAATAATAATATAACTTTGTCTGTATGAATATGAATTTTATACAGTAAAGTCGCCTTATAACAATTTTCAGTTTTATGAAGTCTATTTTTTAATAAAACTTTCAGCAGAACCTCCACTTCGAACGACGTTTACAAACAAATTAATCTACATATCTATAAAATAATTTCGATATAACGCAGTTTTTCTTGGCTGAGTTGCCTTCTTAATAATTCGATGTGAATTATGGTTTCAAGAATATGCATCGTGTGAAGTTTTTCAGAATCTAAAAATAAGTGGACATGTTTGTGATCGTAAAGCTTCTAACAGGAAACCTAACAGAAGAGCATTGATTTTTTTTAACAAATTAAAAGAATAGTATTCTTAGAATGAAGAATCGCAAAATGTTAAGAATGCGATTTATGCCAATCTTAACAGTTCCTTTCGTAAACTGCCATTAACATCTCTAGCTTCTGCTTTCTTTATGTATTTTAATTATTAATCATTTACAGATATTTGCAAAATGTATCTTATATCGAAATTTACATCGAATATCGGCTGAAGTGTGATACTCATACCAGGGCGCCAATAGGGACAATAAATATTCGCTGTGGTAACCACCGAATTTATTGTAACCGTAACTGCTTGTTTCCCGGCGTGCAGAAGGTTGTTTGTTTCTGATAGAGACTTTTTCGTAATCGAAGTCTCGTGGACATTTCCACTTCTTAATAAACTAGATAGTACCCGTCAAAACTTGACGGTAAATAATTGAACAGTTCCAATAAAAAAAAGGTTCATAACCTTGTTAAAATATGAGACATTTTTACAGAATATTAGCTGTTTTTCTATCCGATGTTATAATTAAAAATGTTGTAAAAATCCGAGTTTATAATTTTAAAAAAGTCTTCTTGGAAAAAAAAGCATGCTTACCGCTGATTTTTCAATCCGACTTCCACAATCTAACTAATATGCTATGTATACAATCTAACTAATATGCTATACATATGCGATGTATAAATATATTAAGCAAAAATAAAATATATAAACTAAAGAAAATCAGATTTAAAAATTATTCACGTGCAAAAAATTTTTGCAGTCTATTTAGGCAGCGCTGCAATCGCGTTTCAGAATTTTTTTTTTATTTTCATGAATTTTAATGATGTATGCACGTGCATTAAATAACAATTAACTTAACCTACAAATTTGTTAAACAAACGATTTTGGTGTTTTTAATTTCTGTTTATTATTGCATTTTTGCACGTGAGATTAATATAGGCTGATATATTTGTGAAGTGGTCGCTCCGGAAGCGTTACTTGACAGAGGCATACACAGAACACGGCAACTATTAGGGGAATGTTTAATGAATTGATAACAATTATGTATCGCTTTATTTGTACACTTCATTTATTTCTGTTTTACATCTTTGTTTTCCAGAATAATAATAACAAAAAAAGTTTTCAAATAGGTCTGGTGGGTGTTTGCTTGTAATTAAATTAGAGTTCCACTATAATAAAAGTTCAATTTTTATAAAAATTGGTATTTCTTGATATTTCTATTTTAAAATATGTTGGCATATCCTAAATTCATTATATTTTTCATTTTTAATCAATAATTGCTGTTATATTTTTTTAGAGGGTAGTGTTTAAATTAAAGTAAAATGTTTAAACAAAATTTAGTTTATTTTTTAAAACGGTGTTTCTATATTTTTGCATTTCTACAAGACATTTCAGACAGTTTTATATATTCTGATTTCATTATGTCTTTCCCCCCTTTTTAATAAACTTTTGAAATTTTCTCTTTTTTTGCGAGGGAAGGATGTTCAAGGTTACGTAAGCTTTTAACTTAAAGTTTATTCTTAGAAATGCTCCTTCAAGCATTTCCACGGATAAAATTTTCCCTTCTGTTATATTCTTGTCTTTATTATCTATTCTATCCACAGCGAATGTTGGGTCAAAGAGCTCCCAACAATGTCTGTGAATAGAGTGGGACAATTCCAAACTAATATGTCCTTAGCATTCATGTGTCAACCTGTGGGTGCGAGATGCTTTATTTGTTCTTCTGGTTTTCATGTTTTTTGTTAAGATTTCTGAACAATTCGGAGCTTTATTACTTTTCCCTTATCATCTGAACACATGCATAAAAAATAAAATAAAATAAAATAGTAAGAACTCTAGTTTCTCTCTTTTTGTAAGAAACAAAAGAGAAATGTTAGTGATTTATGAGATCGTTTAAAACTGAGAGAATAGAACTGTAAAAAAAATTGAATTTTGATTTGCATACACCCATCCCGTGAACTGTATAAGCCCGAATGGTACCATGTAATAAAAGCACTAGAAATTACTATGCATTCCTTTAACAGTGTAGCCTGGGACCTTTAAAGGAACTCTACCCATCGACCATCCGTAAATGTCGATTGGGGGACTTATTTTGTCTTTTACCCAGACTCTTAGCTTTTTTCAAGAATAATAAAATACTTTAACTATAAAATTAGAACATTTGGAGTTAAAATTTTAAAAATCAGATAAAATAATATTGAAGAAATAAAGCATAATAAGCGTTACATTCCGTTTATCTTCAGTTACCTTGTTTTTGAATAGTAAAATGAATAAAACAAAATTGTGCTGTTCAGAATATATTAAAAGAACAATTTTGCTCTTACAGGAAAAGGTAATCTGATAACATTTTCTCTTCGTTTACCAACCAAATGATTTCAAGACATCTGCATAGACTGGAACTCTTCTGGTTCAAAACTCTACAATATAGTAAAATGCTACAGACATTCAAATAAAAATTGATACTTATTATAAGAAATCTGGGTTATAGAAAATAACTTCTTCAACTTCATAGACAACAGGATAGAGAAACAACTGTCAATGTGAATTATTTTTGACAATAGAGTATGAAATATTTTGATCTTCAATCATAAATACACTGCTGGCCACTGTAAATGCAACACCCTGAAGGAAAAATGCAAATAACATGAAATTTACAACATGCATTAGCGGAGGTGAGATATGCAAATGATTAGAATTTCAGAGCAGACGCACCTCACGCGCGCCTGTGGCGCCACTTCAAAACGCTATTTAAGGCTTGGAGATTTCGATGATTTCAAGTTCGGCAATTATGTTTTTCTTGTCGTTTTTTCAAAAAAACGATCAATTATGCCTCGTCGAAAACAGCGATCATCTTTTGATCAAGCATCCGAGTTCGACAGAGGAAGGATAGTGGCCTACCGAGATTGTGGATTATCTTTCAGGGAAATCGGTAGTCGTGTTGGACGAAACCAAACAACTGTAATGAGGATATGTGATCGTTGGATGCAGGAGGGTACGAAGGACCGGTGTGTTCGATCGCATCCACCTCAGCGCACCACTTCACGTGATGACAGGCAAATTGTGCGCATGTCAGTGACGGATCTATCAGCCACATCACGAACCATAACACAGCACATGCAGTCTGTAACGCATCATCCAGTGTCTGCGCGTACCATTCGACGCCGTTTACAGCAGAGTGGTCTGTCCGCAAGACGTCCATTGCTTTGTCTACCCTTGACGCAGAACCACAGACATCTCCGCCGCCAATGGTGCGATGACAGAAGGATGTGGACGGCAGAATGGAATGAAATTGTCTTTACTGACGAGTCACGCTTCTGTCTGCAACACCACGATGGTCGCATTCGAGTCTGGAGACACCGTGAAGAGAGGATGCTGAACAGCTGCGTTATGCACCGCCACACTGGTCCTGCACCGGGTATTATGGTATGGGGCGGTATTGGATATCACTCTCGCACACCTCTAGTACGCATTGCCGGTACTTTAAACAGCCAGCTCTACATCTCCGATGTGTTGGAGCCAGTTGTCCTTCCTTACCTTCAGGGCTTGCCCACAGCCATATTTCAACAGGATAATGCGCGACCACACGTGGCACGCATTGTCCAACGGTTCTTCGTCAATCGCCAGATTGAATTGCTTCCCTGGCCGCCTCGCTCTCCGGATCTTTCGCCGATAGAAAACATGTGGTCCATGGTTGCTCTACGATTGACCCAGATTCCATCCCCAGCTGTCACAGCAGATCAACTTTTGCAACGTGTGGAAGCTTCTTGGTCTGCTGTACCCCAAGAACTCATCCAAAGTCTCTTTGAATCAATGCCGAGGCGTGTGGCAGCGGTGATCTCCAACAATGGCGGTTACTCTGGCTACTGATTTTGGCAGGAACCACACTTCACAGAAGTCTATAAATTTAATCATTTGATACTTGGTCAACATGTTATCTACAAAATAAATTTTGTCGTGATATCTCTTGTTTTTCTTGGTGTTGCAATTTGGGTGGCCAGCAGTGTATATACACTGATAGAAACAGCAAAAGTTTAATACCATATTTAAGTAAAAAGGTGGTGAAAAAAATACATATACATAATATACAAAACAGTATTCCTTAAAGAAATTAAATTTTTAATACAAAAGTTAATAAATAATAAGCATATTACAAAAAGCTATTATATGCGGGAACTTAAACTATTTCATATACAAACACGTAACTATAAATTATTTTCTATAAAATATGCCTCGGTTTTTAACATTTCGGAAGCCTTCTCTCATCTGTATTTATCCTACACAACTAAAAAAAAATATTTCTCAATATTTAGTGTTATACGAGTGTTGAATTATAATACAAGGAAAAATCTAAAAATAGAAACCCACTAAAATCTTAAATGGGTGCTATCCAGCGCCCATACATTTTCACTGCCGCGCATGTAATGGTGCTTGCATGCCCTCGATGTTTAGCTTCATTGCGGGACAAGAACCAACGGGTGGGGGTGGGGGGGCGGATTTGTCAAAATTGGCGTTTTGGAGCAAAATCCCGTCACTTCGGTACGAGTATCGTACTTGAAAACCCAATTAAATTAATTATTCAACTAATTTTGTTTCATTTACATGAAAACTAAATGAATTTTCTCCACTAATTGATAATTCCTTACATTGTATAACAGTTCAGGTTAAAAAAAGTATTATTTATCAGATTAGAAATAAAAATAAAGAGTTGCTTTGATAAAACAATGTAATAACCTATACAGAACGCTTATTTCATATGGAGGAGAGCTCTTTACCTCACTTCTGCTACACTTTGTACTAGCACCCTTGAGCTCGTGACACTGCTTCATTTAAGGTTATAAAATTAACTCATTCGTTTTTAAAAGGGTTTATATAAAAATACATTAAAGTTTATAGCGTCTGACTTCATGGGCTGGGAATCAAACCGTATTTATTACCCCAAGACGAATGATCTCTAAACTATACTAGCCAGGTGATGTGAGAAAATTTCCTTTTGGTTCTCTTATCTCCCAAGGGCACTACACTTTCTATATTAATGTTCAATTAAAGTCAAAATTACAACTATTTCTGAGATACTATCTTTACTTAGTTTCATTTGACAAAAACAATGTTGATGTATAACAAGTGAATGAAAGAATAGGCAGCATAGATTTTCTTATTTTAGAGAAATACTTTTCTTATGTGAATTTTATTATAAAATCATAGTTCTATTTCATTGAACTCATTCAAATAAAGATAATACTTTCTTGTACCGCATCAACATGTAAACACATTTCGACTTATAACATTATAACTTATATACGAAACTTCTATTATCGACTCCATCGCATTCTTCTTCAGTTGTACGAAATATAACGGCAATATCACCGTTCTTCTCTGTTTTCAAACTTCCATTAAGAATATTGTTTTCTATAGCTAGTGGATTGGTTTCAGCTTTTTTTGGCACCCTGGAGATAAGCAATTTTTCCAGGGCTAAAAAGGGAGATTCGATGAGCATACTTCCAACGAAAGCAACCCCATAAGTTGCACACAGATGGCCAAAGAAGAGCCAAACCTAAAAGTGATAACGTTGAATTAATTTATTTCATCCGAAAAATATGATGTGTGGAAAAATAATGTTTCATTTATAGCAGAACAGTTATAATCTAGTTCGGAAACATCGTTATAAAATCACATGCCTTAGCAAGTAAACTCACATTCTACCATCAAAAAGAATTAATACTTTAATAAAATGTATAATTTTAACAGCAATAATTAAAGCTAAAATATTTTAATAGGACCAGAGAAAGAAAAAATGTTGTAATAAAATTAACTTACTTACTCACACTGGAGGATTTAAGTTTGCATATAAATAACTGAAAATTTATAGAAATTTCCCGAAATGAATACGCCTACGTTTTACGGTTTAAAGCCGGACCATGGCCAAAAGACTAGGGTGCTGGCTTTTGGTACCAAAGTCTGAAGGTTCGAGTCCCACTCTAGGTATGGACGTTTGTAGCCGTTCGGCATAAGGAGCATATAAGCAGAAGCATAGTAAGCAGGAGACACCGGTCAAATTAGCGATCGTGTAGCAAAAAATTGACCATTACGTTCCAAACCAAAACCTAATTTACGATTAAAGTGTAGCATTTTATGAAATGTTTCTACTTTTCGTGGAATAATAGACAGATCGTTCAGCTTAAAGCATTTTGGACTTCTCGTTTACTGCCTTTGTGAGCAGTCCCCAAGATTTTATTCGTCGGTTTCGCTCCCGAAATAAAGGGAGTTCGTTACATCTAAGATAGAAAGAACTTTATATCGTAGATACTCGTATAAGGAACTTATATGAAGGATATTGGAGTTTTTTCATTATATCTATCAGTATTTTTAGAAACTGAAAAACTAAATAGCCGTATATAAAAATAAATTAATACCGATTAATCTATATATATATATATATATATAACAGTTAAGTAACTCACTGACTGACTGACTGACCGACAACGCACAGACAAAACCGCTAAACCTAAATGGCTGAAATTTTGCATGGCGATTCTTCTTATAGTGTAGGGGTGCACTAAGAAAGATTGTTGCAAAATTCTTCTTCGAATTTTTTAAATTAAATTTTTAAGCTGTTTTAGTAACTGTTTAAGTTTGCTCTTAAATTAATAATTTGATTGTTATAAAATTTATATCACGAGAAAGATCATAAAAATTCCTTTAAAATGAAATCTTTTTCGAATCTTTACCTCCATTTTCTGATTTTTGGTGAATTTTTAAAGATTAATTTTTAGAATTTAATTTAGTAAATGCTGATCACGTGGTTTCTTTACTTTTTGTGACACTTTAAACTAATTTTGCGTCACGTGCATAACAACGGAATAGACAAAAAAATTTTTTTCTTTCTCATGCGGCAGACGATAGGAAATTATCCAAAAAATATTAATATACAGTAAAAGATATGTTCCCCAAACTGTACTATATTCTTTAGTATGTTGTATTAGATTTAATTTGAATATTTTCTTCTATATTGTTTTGTCTATAAAAATATCCATTACGATTATTTTATAAATATATTTTTCTTTTCTTTTTACATCAATTCCATACATTGATTGTTTTATATATTTTAAATATATTTATACATATTTTTGGCATTAATTGCATGTATTGACCGTTTTATTTAATTTGAATTTAATCCGTAGCGAAGTACGGGTTTTCAGCTAGTAGTGATATAAGCTTTTGAAATCACAAATAAATTTTTTATATAAAAATTTAATAAGTTCTCCACTTCAGCCAGTTCAGTGCGACCTGCACTAACTTGTAATGTAACGATCAAAGGGATTCTTCAAAACACCGAAATTCTAGTAAAGCCCAATTGCCCGACTACAGTGTGTAACAAAATTATGAGACCACCCAAAATATCACTCATTTTAATATTACACTGCATAAAATAAATAATTGTAAAATTTAAAGCAAATGAAAAAAGTTATATTTTCACACAGTTAATTCCACACAGTAAACGTGTTTTTTTTTTTTTTTTGATAACTCGGTGTAACATAAATATAAGACCACTTATTTTTTTATTTAAAATCACTTGCGTTTTTAAAAGTATTTTATTTTTTCTTTCAAAATCGTAGATAAACTGTAATTTTACATCTCAAAAAGTCCAAACGATAATATTGTAAAAGAAAATAGAATTTAATTTGTTTGTTTTTATGACGAAATTCACAATTCCGCGTGGAAGAGAATTATCTGAACTAGAAGTTCGAAAAATTTGGTTTTATAAGGGCTCTGGAAAATCGGAACGTGAAATAAGTAAGATACTTAAACGTTCTAAAACTGCTATTTATAATGTTTTAAGTAAAAGAGATTTTTATGGAAAATATAAAAGATTTGGCAGAAAGAGTAAATTATCTGCTCGCGATAATAGGCGAATTTTCAAGCTTGCAACGAAACAGAACTTGTCTACTCGTAAAATAACACAGCAGACAAGTAAAACTATTTCACATAT
Organism: Dolomedes plantarius; assembly: GCA_907164885.2. Classification (NCBI taxonomy): domain Eukaryota; kingdom Metazoa; phylum Arthropoda; class Arachnida; order Araneae; family Dolomedidae; genus Dolomedes; species Dolomedes plantarius. Next base: position 166,093,709 of record OU015495.1, on the reverse strand, counting down.
GACAGTCTGGCGCACTTTAAGATCAAATTCAAATGATGCTCTTCGGAAATTAAAAAGAAAACCAAGACTGTTAAAGCATGATAAAGAAAGAAGGCTGAAATGGGCAAAGGAAGTCATGACCTGGGATGCTGCTTGGAAAAATATTATTTTTTCCGGCGAAAAAAATTTTTATTTGGATGGCCCAGACGGTAATATTTCTTACTGGCATGAATTACGAACGGAACCTCGGGTTTTCTTCAGAAGACAGATGGGTGGTGGCTCTGTGATGGTGTAGGGAGCTTTTGCATATGATGGGAAATGTGATCTGCAGCGAGTTCTTGGAAAAATGGACTCCATATGTTATCAACAACTGCTTTACCAACACCTTATTCCTTTTGGCCCATTTTTTAGGAAGATCAAACTGGAAATTTCAGCAAGACAATGCGCCATGCTATGTGTCTAAATCAACTAAAAACTGGTTTCAAAAAGAAAAAATCGAGGTCTTAAACTGGCCAAGGTTTAGTCCAGACCTGAATCCCACCGAAAACTTGTGGGGCCATTTGGCTCGTGAAGTGTATGCAAATTACCGTCAGTATGATACTCTGTATGAATTGCAACTAGCTATCGTGGATGAATGGGACAAAATTCACAAATATTTACTCAAAAACCTAATTAATTCAATGAAAAATCGAGTATTTGAAGTTATTCAGAAAAAAGGTAGATCAACGTCATATTAGTTTTATTAAAAAAATTTGTTTTAACTAGTGGTCTTATAATTTTGTTACAGATATTTAATTGGAAAAATTTGAAATTGTTGATAAAATAATTAGTATATCTCTTAAAAATAATATACATATATTTTATATTTCATTTATTAACATCAACTTAATTTAATTTTTAAAAAAATTATACTATTTATAGTAAAAATCACAAAATCCACAGTGGTCTTATAATTTTGTTACACACTGTAGAGCGGCTCGGCTCGTCGCTCACTCTCAGGCACTGATTACCGAATACTCGTGGTACGTTACATTGCATTACAACTTTTTTGCCACAAGTTAGACGCCTCCTTTAAAGATTAATAAATGAATGCTCTCGATACGTCCATCCCAAAAAAGATCAGAAACTTATAGATCAGATTACAAAGATAAAAACATAAAGGCTTGAACTTACTGCTATGAAATGGTCTGTCTGTAGTGAAGTTTTTATGTTTCCCATAACACCCATTTGTACTAAAGGGTGGACCAGGTAGGCTACGTAAGTGAGACGTCCCAAAGGAACGAATGTTTTCCAAGATAATATGTAATTTATGACACCTAAAAAAATAGTTCACTGATAAAGCAGTAACAGTATACCAAAACCACTGATTTTACAATATAATTTGATTAAATTCCCAACCACAATGAAATGTTAATGTATGGTAAATATTTAAAAACAAAATGAAACATGACAGCGTACATCACAAAAATTCTCAGTAAAGAGTTTCAGTAAATTGTTCAGTAAATTCTCAGTTAATTATTTAGTAAAGAGTTAACATGAATTATAAAAAAAAAAAAAAATCAGCTGACTGACTAGACTCTCAAAGGGCCAATATCCAGAGCAAAAGGTGGAGCTTCCTCTTTTTTTAATTAAATTTTTTTTAATGGCACCCAGTAGCTAAGTAGTTGAGGCATTAGCCTCACATGTACGAGGCGTGGTTTCGCCCCCCCCCCCTTCGATTAGATTTGGCTGTAATTGAGGGTATTAAACAATCTTCAGCCTGCAAAAGGAGTCCAGTCTAGAAAGAGGAACTGCAATCTACAGTCCGTTGTAAAAATGTAGTTAAGTTTTAAACCACACCACAACACAACATAATGAAATGCAATGTCAACTGATTTACAATTGCCTTCATTTTTGTGACTGTATTTTATTTAAAACACAATGAAGACACTTGTTTACAATTACCTCTATGCTATAGGGGTAGTTGTAAATGGATAGGGTAATTGTAAATTGTATTTTTGAGCCATTTAATATTGATAATTTTTCAATTTTTGAAATGCAACATTATAAGATAGATTAAAATAACTGTTCTTTAAAGGGTTATTCTTATTTTAAACCCAAATCATATTTTTAATAAATTCAAGTACACTCTATAACAAAAAGAAAATCGACGCACCAAAAAGTTGTCCGATTGCAACAAAATTGGTGGATGTGAAGAAGATTCACAGAAAAAAAAACTATTGAAAGATTTATTCAAGAGATTGGTCGTTACAAAGAGAGGAAGTCAATACGGGGTTGGTCCACCTCTGGTTTGGATGCAAGCTGTCACCCGTCGTCGCATAGACTGAAAAAGTTCCCGGACGGCGTCATGTGGGATTTATTGCCAAATTGTCTCCAACTGTCAGGCTAATTAGGAAACATTCCGGGATAGTTTGAATCGCCTTCCCATCACGTCTCAAATGTCCCCTATCCCTTTAACACCCAGCCCGCACGATCGTGCGGGTTAGACATTCATTTATGAGAGATCAGACGACCTAGGTGGCCCAGTATTCGGCAAGCTTCAAGACAATTCATAGCAATACGTGGCTTATACAGCCGGGCATTATCTTGTTGAAAAGTATGTCTGGGGTGGGGCGTAAGAGGAGATGCTGCAAAACGGGTCGCAGAATGTCGTCTACGTGTCCAGACACGTCTTCGGTGGTCGTCAGGACGCAGTTGGAAACGGGACTCGTCACTAAAGACTATACGTCCCCATTCAGTGCAGTTCCAAGTTGATCGAGAAGCACCACTGTAATCGAACTTGACGGTGTACAGGCGTAAATGGGTAAGAGGTGTAACGGTCGGCGCGAGCGAGATTCCGCTCTCTGAGTCGTCTGTCAATGGTCATGTTGGAAACTTTTGTGCGGGTCAGACGTAGCATGGTGGATAACGACGAATCCATTCATGTGACAACTGATCTGACAATCACTTTGTTTTCCCGTTCTGTTGTGGTTCTAGGTCAACCGCTGCCGCTACAATCTGTCATTGTTGACCCAGTCTTGCCAGCAATTTTACATGGAAATCTACATAACAATTTTCTCTTATTCGCGTGACCGCCACAAGGTCAAGAATTACTCCCTATATACATGGATGCGCAGTTCGGATGAGCAGTTAGTTCCTTCTGGATGCGCAGTTCGGATGCGCATGAGCCTCCGCTATTTAATCGTTGGGCACCAAATTTTAATCATTTCTATGTTCGGTTGAAACATCTTCGCATACGAAATTTCGTTACAATCGCACAACTCCTTCTTGGTGCTTCTATTTTTTTGTTATAGAGTGTATTTCGATCATTCGTATACTGCTTACAATTGCCCCAACTGACCCTATGGTTTGTGGGTCTGAGGAGGACACTAGACAACTAGATTTCGCCTTTGGGTGCTCATTCAAAACTGAGGTTGCACCTTTGGATGGTGTGGGTTCATCTGTACGGTGCCCCTATTTCAACCAATCATCGGACGTATGCCTAAAAGGCAATGTCTCTCCCACGTTTAAAAAAAAAGAAAAAAGAGATAAACTTTTCTTTAATATAAGAACCAACATGGGCGAACATTTCCCACAAATGCAGTATGATAATATATGAGCTATAGAAAGTGCAATAAATGAAGTCGTTGAAAATCACTGAAGCCAATGGATAGACTGATTCGAGTAACTGATAGAGCTACAAAGTATTCCAAGAATATCTGTATATTCAAAGGTTTTGTAAATTAACGGCATTTACAGATAACAATAAAAAAACATACAGTGAATATTATACATAATAAGCAATGCAATATTTTTATATTTGAATTCTCTTCGAATATAGCATACAAAGACATTTAATTGTTATTTTTTGTCGTGACATTTTGCCGAAACGCAGTGCAAAGTAGTCAATATCTTTCGAATGCTTTACTTCCTTATACAGCACTACAGCTAACATTGAAAACGCTGGTATTTTCCCTTACAGTCATAAAATTGCGTTGAATATTGATATTTTTTTATAAGAGACATGCATTGTAAAAGTATGAAAACAGAATAGACGCAATATCTAAACGTATAAGGTAAAATCAAATTTGCAAACTGAATGATATATGAAAACCATTTTAAAGTGTTGAAAAATTTGCATGAAATTTGAAATCTGCTTTGTGGATAAACCTTACATGATTTTCAACTGTTCTGAAGCATCATTGCAAAGAAACAGGTTATCATATATTTTTTCACCATTGGCGGTACGGTCACGATTAGAAATCTCACAATTAAAATATAGTACTCTCTAACTTTATTATAGTATCTCAGGAGAAATCAGTCCATACCTCCGTGTCCAGTGGCACAGCAAATAATTATCCAAGCAACTCCCAGTGTCCATGCTGTTCTGTTGAAACTGGCATAAAAAAGGGAAGACCAGAATTCAGGCTCTGCACCTCTGTTCCACTCTACTACACCATACAGAACAGAGAAGTTCATTGTGAATGCAAGACTCCATCCTAGGACTTGAATGAACTGTAACAAGAGCATTATTTATTTCCCTATAAACTATGACAGAATCAAGTTTCCAAACAATATTCACACACAAAGGTATTTATTCCAAAACACATACAAAAAAAATAAAACACTGTAATTAAGGAAAGAAGCCAGTATGACTGTTTTGTTGGCGAGATGAAGACTGTCTACATAGCTTTAGGCTAGGCGCCCACTGGCGATTATTTCAAAGCAACTTTTTAATCACAAAAATGAAATACATTGATTCCTTTGGTAATTCGCCCACTGGCGATTTTTCAGTTGCGGCAACTAAAAAATTCCAACATGTTCGATTCTTTGGGTGATGAAACTGTTGCCGGGGAAAATAGATCATGCTGCTTTAGATAGGACTGCGCCCACTGGTGATTACTTAGTTGCTTGCAATAGATGTGATCATAGGCGTACCGTGCTTTTAACTTTTTTGGGGGGCTGCACGAATTGAATTCAGTTAGGGTCCTCTTCCGCGCATTGACTGCCAGACGGTCCTTAAAATATGAAATATGATATTTTTAAAATTGAATAACAATAGAATTGATGTTTGAGTAGTATTCAAAAGTTATACAATGATAAAAATAAATATAATATAAATAAAATGAGAAAAAAAATAGCATCGAATTTTTGTTATGAATCATATCATTGTTAAAAACTGTGTTAAGGCTAAAGACATAATCGGAATCTTTAGTTTCATAGTTTGAAAAAGCGGAAAAAAAAAACTTTTTTAAAAGTTTTCTACAATTTTCCGATTGTAGCTGAACGTCTATTAACGTTTTAATTCATTTCAAGTTAAGTTGGGGGGCACATGCCCCCCCGACGCTACGCCTATGGATCTGAGCGAGACAAATCATCGAGGGCGTGTTTGGCTAGTCCGATTCACGAGGAGTTGGCAAAGTTGAAGATCACCAGTTTGCTTCAGTACTCGGTGTAAACATGCCACTGGACACTGAACTATTTATAAGTGAAATTGAAAAACGGCCAGCTTTATACAACATAAAATCAAAAAAATATTCTGAGAAAAATTTAACGAAGACTTTATGGGAGGAATTGTGTCAACAATTCATTGAAAATTGGAATAAGTTGGAGGAAAAACAAAAGAACTAAAAGAGTAAGTTGATAAATTTTTAATATTAACCCTTTTCATTTATCATATACAGCTTTTATATTAAATTTTGTCATACTGCCAAGGAATACTTCTTTGAGGAGAAATGAAATAATATGTAAAATAATCTCTTATCGCAAAACCTTGATTGTTGCTTCTTACTCCAACTGTAGAGATTCTTTCCAATGAATAGTCAAAGAGAGTGTCTTCAAAACGTATTCCATCATATTTTCTAACAAAATTGTGTAGAATGCAGCATGCTTTAATAACAGATTCACTGAATTCAATACTGGTATCGAGAGGCCTGTGAAATATTCTCCATTTGTTTGCTGAAATTCCAAAATTTACATTCTACCAGTCTGCAGACTCTTGTTAATCTGTAATTAAAGATACGTTGTTTTACGGACAGATTTCTGTTGGGATATGTTCGTAATACAAGTTGTGAAAGAGCAAATGCTTCATCCCCCACTAGAGTAAATGGCATTGAGGTTCCATTGTTGTCATTAGGGAGACAACTTTGTTCTGGAATTTTTAATCGGTTTCTTTTAAGCAACATTGAATATGCTGACTGTTTAAAAATATTAGAATCACTTTATTAACCGTATGCTCCAACTTCTACATATATGAACTTGTAATCGCAATCCTTTATTTCTCAAAGCATAGTCAAAAAATATTTTTACAAAAAAAGTTTGCAATATGTATTTTATTTCAATAAACTTGCAAATTTTTAAGAAAATCTTTTTTCTTATCTTAAAGTCACAGCTAATCTTTCCTGTGGTGGTATAGCCAAACGTAATCTTGTATTTTGGTAAGAAATACTGGTCCCCACTAATAACAATACCTTCTCGAAACTTTCAACGCTCATCCGAAAGGAGTTGAAAAATTTTCTTGGGAGTACTCTTAAATCTTCAAATAATTTATAAAACTGCCCGTAAAATAATCTCCTACTTATTACTGGATGGACCCAAAATCTTCTGTGGCTTTGTTTACGTTTTCGCCGAAGAGCGAGGGCACAAACACATGCAGCTTCCACGAAATCCATTTTCAAACTGAGGGGAAAGCAACTATTTAGTTGCCAGTGGGCGCTTTTCGAAGGTATCCGGCAACTTTCAAGTGACTAAACTGTTTAGATTCCCAAATTAAAAGCTGCCAGTGGGCCCCTGGCCTTACAGTCCTTGTTCTCAGTGCTATTTCCACTCAGGGACTGATTTTATTTTACTCTATTTCGGCAATACATGTAATTACTGACAAATTTAGAACCTCCTCTTACGAAAGAGTCGAATGTTGCAAAACGTAACTGCGTCACCTTTCTGATTGCCATAGGAAAATATTCTCCTCATTGTGAAGTCCCTGGTCACGAAATGACCTGAAATTTACCTCGCCAAAAAAGGGTACTTAAATTATGCTATCCAGTTCTCATGGTATCACATAACGATCTAAAGTTTTTATTATTTGATGTAAAATTATTGAAAATTCCGGGACATTCCTTTCTCATCGAGTATTTAAAATTGATTTTGGAAGAACTCTCATCCTGACTTACCGGACCACCCGAGATAAGGTCGCCGCCGTGTTTCGTTTGGCAAGCGGCCCTACTGTTTCCCGGCTCCTATGTACCACATTGGAGTTAATTCTGGCTTTTGATGACGATGCTATGGAAGCTTCTCATTTGTCAAGCTTAATTTGCCACTACTCTATCCTTCCGTTACTGAGAGGCAAGAAACCTTTTGTCATGTTTCTGAATATATTTCCCACAATTGTATCATCTCGTTAATTATTTTGTTCGTATTTTGTAACATTTAATTTAATTTTATCTTTGTATTCAACGGGCTAGGAACATTCACCCTCTGGCATTGCTATAATTTGAAACAAAAATAGTATTTCCCATGTCATGCATAACTCGTTAGGAGAAACGTTGTTGGTATAATCTCACATCAAATTTTCTTTTTAATCAGGATTTTAAAACACATATATCATAGGAAACAGTCTACCTATTTATTTGTATGCATTTTAATACATACTTTTGTATGATCATAGACATCTTTCTGAGAACAATGACCATTGAACAAAGATCATATTTTGAGTTGGTCGTCAAAACCCCAAAAATTCAACTCTTTCCTCACACCTCTCAGAATATATGATTCATCTTAATTAAGTATGATCACGACTCCATACAAATCAATTAATATACGCTAATTTTCAAAATATACCATGCCAAGCACCATACAGATGGATTTCCATTCACTGTAGAGGGGCAATATACTTTTGAACAAAATAACACTCATAAATTATGATGACAGTTGCAATGCAGTTGTTGTTGTGGCTTATGCCCCTTGACCGACAGTATATATGAGGTCAAGTCCATAAAGGCTATTGGGCAGAATAGTGCAGCTCCGGTTTTGAATAGCACCACAAGGGTCCGAGTCCTACATGGACAAAGGACCGGTCCCGTAATTTTGAACCGAGTCAGGTGACGAAACCGGTACGCTTGACCCGCACCCCCAGAGGTAAATTTTAAGAACTTGGAGGACATTGCAGCCACGACAGATTTTTCGTGCACCAGATGCCATTAGTGTACACGGCGGTGGATTTGTCCCCAACCGGCATCGAATCAGAGATGTTGAGATCACTGTCTCGCTGCCTTTGCCAACTGGGCCACCGCGCCCTGCTATGCAGTAACAACATCTAGCGATTCATAAAATCAGAATTTTCGTTTGCAGATTATGCGTTCTTTTCATAGTGGCATGATTAAATAAATAAGAACGAACATGAGAAGACTGTGCTGTAAGTAGTCGAAACGGAAACTGACATAATCAAAAACAGGGGTAGAAAAATTGAGTTGTCTGAAAAAAATAGAAAGATTATACGTACGGGTGGTATCTTAAGATCAGGTTTAGTGGCTAGAAGATATCCTGCTAAGAGTCCTATACAATATGGACTGGTGTGGATAAAAGGTCTGAAGTAGATACGAGACCACAATTCTATCATGTCCCTGCAATTTTAAAGAATGAAGAATATAATTATTACAAATGGGATTTCCTCACATAAAAATGACAAACGCCAAAAGGAGAAATAAAAGAAAATTATTCAGGATAAATAATTTAGTAGAAAAAAATCAACATCATATATCTCATCCGCTTAGTAACATTGCACTTTTTAGAGAAATAATTAAGTTGTACTCTTCGGTTTAAAACAAAATGACCCGGGAACGTAAAATATTCAATTATTCTTTGATAACATAAAGCAGTGATGGATAGCTTGTGGTGTATCATCGCTAATCATCCTAAAATAATTTCTACTAGCCTGTTGCCTCGTGGAAAAGGCTCCGTGAGACATTAAGAAAGTTCCACACGACCATGCTTAGTAATAGGTCAGTTGATTCTACAATTTCTCGTTATGATTCTTTAAATTAATTAGGTATCATGTACAGTGGCTCCCAAAAGAATTCGTACGCTTATGATTTTCAATGAGATAGGGGTCTATCCATTAATTAAAATGAATATTTCAGAATGGGTATTTAATAATAAGATCTATATTCTATTATTTACAAAATTGCATGAAATATTTTGAAAACATAGTAAAACTTTATTTTTAAGAAACCAGTAATCAAAAAGTAACAAAGACTTTATCTCACAAAAGACATCGTACGCTGAAATATTTTCGGATAAATTAATAATTAAAATTACCGTCTGGTGGTTTATTTTTTTAAAAATTGTGGTGGCATTTAAAATATCGTTTGGCTTTAATTTTTGCTTGCCTACTCCGTAATATTCTATTTATTATTTAAAAAAGGCTCGTAGCCGTAAAGACACAACAAACAGCATTCGAAAATTGATTATTTTTCATCATAGTAGTGGCAAATCAGTTCGGAATATAGCTAAATTACTTAACTTATCCCATTCTATTGTGCAGTATATGATAAAACCCTTTAAAGAAGAAAATCGGATCGGAAACAAGATAAGAAAAGGTCGTCCGGCAAAGTTACCAAAACGTGATTAGAGATTTATAATTAGAAAATTTGTGAAAAATCCACGTTTGAGTGCTGTAAAAGTTTCTGCAGAATTTAATGAATTATTTTCTACTGCAATTTCACCTGAAACTGATCGACGAGTTCTCAGAGCAGCTGGATTAAATGGGCGTTCTGCCCGTAGAAAATTATTTGTGAGTAAGAAGAACAGAAAGCTTAGGTTTTCCTTTGCACTATCAATGATAAATAAGCCCCAAACGTATTGGAATAATGTCTTATTTGCTGATGAAAGGAAGTTTAACATTTTTGGTTCCGATGGGCGTATAATTGTATGGAGAAGAAAAAATGAGGAACTTAATCCCAAGAACTTAGTAGGAACAGTTAAGTATGGCGGTAGATGTGTCCTTGTGTGTGCGTGCATGTCAGCATCAGGACTAGGTCATTTGGTATTTATTGATGGCATAATGAATCATGCTGTTTTTATAAATATTTTAAGAGACAATTTAAAATTATCAGCTCAAAATTTGGGTATTAGAAACAACTTTGTTTTTTATCAAGATAACGATCCTAAGCACACGGCTCTCAACGTTCGCATCTGGTGTCTCTATAATTGTCCACAAGTTTTGAAAACACCACCTCAATCGCCAGATTTAAACCCAATAGAATATATTTGGAGAGAACTGGAGGTTCGAGTACGAAAACACGACATTCACACGAAAAGAGAACTCAAAACAATTATGATGGAAGAATGGATGAACATTGATGTAGAAATTACAAAAGAACTAGGTCAATCTATTCCCAGACGTTTAAAAACTGTTGTGGTTGCTAAAGGATATCCTACTAAATATTAATTTTACGAAAAATTAGAATATTTACTAATATGTAGAGATTTTTTACAAGTGTACGATGACTTTTGTGACATAGATTTTGTTACTTTTTGATTATTGGATTCTTAAAAATATTTCTTAAAACTTATTTTTTAGCGCTGTTAGTTTCAATTTGCTTTTTTTATGAAACTTAGAAAAAAATTCCACAGATGAACTTATGACTCTTTCAAAATGAGCAATCATTCAATCAATGACTTACCATGGATCTATCAAAGACATCAGAAGTGTAGGAGGATAATTATTTACATAAGTTTCCGTTCCTGCATAAACAATTGAGCTTATAATAGCCAGGACAGCCAAACTTATGCCTATCTTAGGCCACCTGAAAAAAAAACCCTTCAGGAATTACAAAAATTCTTTGTTGAAAACGTAAACAGGAAAATTTTAAGTCAGAAATACGCTATTTAAAGGAGAGAAATTAAAATAAGGGAATTCTCAATCATATGTTCGATCCCTAAAATCAATAAACATGCCTAAAATTTCTAAGGTTTTTAAGCACGGTTTTTCCCTGCAAATTTTAATTAATAGTTTTTCTTGTGAGGAAAACATAATACTTACTTTTATGTTTTCGTCACTTATGAATATCGTAACTTTTATCTTTCCTAAGAGAGTAGTTCTGATTACTCTCTGTCCTCAATCTCTTTGAAATAATAATGGTTTTCTTCGTTTCAATAGAATTTGAAAAAAGGCAATAATTAGCACAATTAAAAAAAATTTCAAATTCTGGACGAACAAAAATTTGTAGATTTTATTAAATTTTGAGTATATATATTAAGAGAGTGTGGGGAGGTAAACTCTGCGTGGGTGATGCCTCTTACCAGCATGTCTATTTTTTATGAACAGACAGCTATGCAAAATAAAAGCCTTATAAGTGCAGCCCTCTCTAATGCCGCATTTACACATTCGCGATCGCGCCACCAGCGAGACATTAATCAGGTTCTTGCATTGACGTGAGTGGCCGTTCTCACATTCCCGCCTCTTGCTGTGAACAAGACTTCCCGTCGCAACTGCGCCATTCGCCCCTTTGGCTCGTGCCAGAAAACCGTTCCCGAAGCGAGTACCACGATTGGCGAGGAGAAACGGCGAGAACACCGTTTGCACATTCGCCCGGCAAAAGCCTTAATGGCAAAAGCCTTATTTTTAGAGTAATATATTGGGAAAAAAGCAAATTTTCTTTAAAATTCTTCAATCCGTTATCCATTTCTCAGATTCTCTGCAATTTTTTCTCAATCCCTTTGAAATAATGAAGGTTTTCTTCTTTTCACAAGAATTTGAAAACAAGACAATATTTAGCGCAATTCTTATATCCATTTCAAATCTTCGACAAAAAAACATTTGTAGTTTATCAACCCTGATCAACATATATTAGGCACACGCATGTGTTTTATATTACACCGCATGCTAATGTAGAGAAAATCTTCTCACTCTCTTTGAATCTGTTCATATGTCACAAAATAACTCGCCATTCTAAAAATTACCGACGGTAATATGTAGAAAAATTACTATCTTGAAGAGAATGCAGCTATGATTTCTTGCAATTTTACTCATTCGGCCCTTTTCAAATGGAATGGGCTTCCCCTATGTTAAGACTTAGACCTACAAGTCTGGTGGTATTTATTTGATATTTCTCTTTTATCTTTCTTTGCCCTTTAAAAAAATTTTGACCTTTTGCTATTCATTATTTCTCTTTCTACATGTTTTTTCGAGGCTCTGTTGAGGAGGGATGGGAAAACTGAGCATTCTGATGCTCTCTCTCCCTTTGCAGACATTTATCTTTCTTAATTGAATAACTATGAGTGCAGATGATGACCCAGTAAATGCCCCCTTATCTACTACCCAATTACTTTTGTAATATTCTTGGGTACACCAGTTTCTCGATTAAGGGGGTCCAGGACACATTTAAATTTTTTTTTATTTATTGAGTTAAAATTTTGAATTTTTTTTGTGATGGTTAACCATATAATTTGTAACCAAAATCATATCTTAAAACTTGTAATAAACTTTTTAAAAATTTTAAATTCAATTTTTTTTTAAAAGTGGGGTGAATTAAAATCGTTATAACTCGAAATATTATTTGTCGAATTTCAAAATTTTTTCATTTAATTAAGCAGAAATATATAAATATACAAATTTTATTCAGAGTTTTTTAAAATATTATTTTTTTTAATATTAAAACTTTTTAGAGCAAAAATTTAAAAAAAAATTATGTAACTTATTTTTAAAAAATCATATTTTCAAAAGTAAATTTTTTGTTTCATATTTTCTAAATCAAAAGTAAAGTAAAATAATTGAAGACAAGTTCGAAATTTGAACTATTTATCTTTAACGGTTCTTGATATATAACATTTTAAAGACGAGAAATGGTAAAAAAAAAACCATCATGCGGAGAAACGCATTTACAGATTTAAACACGGATTGGCTACTATTGGAAAGTTTCAAAACAAAAGTTAATATCTCCTGTTGTAATTAAGATAAAAACATCATTTAAACGTCATTTTAAGTGGAAAAGAACACAAAATTTTTTAATGCAATAATTGTTTTTCGAAAATTTGAAGAATTTTGTGTCCTGGACCCCCTTAAAATAAAAAGGTTGACCGACAATGTCTTGTCAAAAATCATGTCCCAAATTATTTTCTGATTTTTCTCTCGCTTGAGTTATACAGAATACTTTTTGTGCGAGACTACCAATATAAGCAAATTTTCCTTATGTTACCATTTGTGTCCATTTAGTATTTGGAAACCTGTAGATTTTGTCATTATCTTCTTGTGTAATTGACTCTCAGCAAAACTTCACTAATAGATAAAACTTTTGTAGAACAACAGGCACACAAATGTCAATTAATAAATATTGTAATGGTATGTATGTTCCCAATACATTCCTAAAACCTTTGACCGATGGCCACCAAATTTCGTACTCTTACTCCTTTCTAGCCTGTGGGAATTAAAAGTTTACCTTCGAAGTTAGCCTCTCACAAATTTTTTCTTGATTTCGTAACCTTAACATTTTATGTTCAATCACTGGCTATTTGGCGGCTTGAATTCCGAGATAAAGACTATATTGCTTGTTCTGATACAACAAGATAAGCAATACACAAATCCATTTTGATCTCGGAAGGCAAAACGAAAAAAAAAATTGTAAATTGTAAAGCATTAAATTATCTATGTTCCACAAATACATCACGTTCTTAAAGCTGAATGAAATGAAGCCAAATATAAATTTATAAAGTATACATAATTTGTATTATCGGTTGATATTCAATTTCCACAGAAATCAATTTTCTGGCTGTAAGAAGACTAAGATATTAGGTATAGTTAAAACTAGTATAATATAAAGAAAAAGAGAAAATATGCAATAAATTTAATTAACTACTGAACCTTGTCTTTCATGACTGAAATTGAAGAGATTACAAAAGACATATCTCCTAGTAATATGGATTTTGAATTTATTCTGTAGTTTCCTTTAAAGAAAAGAAGGATTCACCCTTATGAGGCTTTTACGATATTTATTTACCTCATTAATGGCAGAAGTATGAGGAGAGCTCCAACATACAGCTGAAAGTCTGCAGCAAGGTACCAACTTTGAGCAATACACTGAAATATCGAAACAAATTAATAATTATATATTTCAAAATACAAGTGCAGAGAATCATTTGAAAAGATGGTAGCGCAATCCGGTGACGTAATATTGGTAAGGACCTGTTCACATAGCGTCCGTTATTCGTATTGAAATATATTTAATCAATTACAAACGTCCAAACAATTAGTCCCGAAATTGTTAAGGTCTGTTTCTATGATTGGTTTAAAATGTGTCAATACGAGTAACGCTGATGCTGACGGATTCTATTTGAATAGGTCCTTTGCGTTCCCGATCGGAGAACAGAACTTGCATGAGATCAAGCAATGAGTCACCAACTAATTTCTCAAGGTTGTTTGATGAGGATTGGTGAGAGATTAATAGAGAAAGGAAAATAATGAAGAATATTTTCTCCCAATGTCGCTTTAATTGATGCGAATTTAATCATTGCGATGTTAGAATAGTACCGTTTAACCAAGATGCCAGGTTTATTTTCAATAAGACTGCGAAACGAAGAAAAAGTGCATAAGTAAATCTGAAGGAAAGTGCTCTATCTCAATGCAATAAAAGATTTGGGGGCATGGGATTTGGAGAACTGTCAATTTTTTGCAATACCATCTCTATTGGATCCACGCATTAAAAATCTTCATAATCAAGACAAGGCTGTATTGGTACCTGGATCAGAAAGCTTAACAATGAGATCAAGGAAGAGAGTGAATTATGGGATTCTAAGGGCGGACGATTGTCTCCAAAACCAACCAATTTTTTTAAGATTGTGCGAAATAAATTTAAGATTTAACAATATTATTTACATGTATGTATTTATTATTTTGTGCAGAACATGATTTTTGGGAGGATCACCACAAGATGGTAGAAGATAACTGGAGTGTAAGAAAGGGGTCGAAGCTGTCGGAGGAACTTGACACAGGTAGTTTGAACTTGTACAGGAACTTGTACTTTACATCAAAACTCCTGTTTTTAAACTAAAAAAAAACCCACTCACATTTTAATCTGATAATTATAATTATAAGAATTCTACATTGGTTAAATTTGTAATTAAGTGTTTGTCAGTAATGACGACATCTGTCCCATAAGAAAGAGTTTTTTCCCTAGCTGGTGGGATAGTTAGTGAAAAAAAAAAGTTGATTTATGGGGGAAAAGTTAACAAACTTTTTTTTTAAAAACTGTAAATAATAAATATAGGGTATATAATAAGTATATTCCCCAATAATTGTTATTTACAGTAAAGAAAAAATAAACTTGTTCAGTTTTCCCCCATACCCTGGTTTTGCATCACTACTTCAAATTGGTGTAAATATATGTAATTTTCTTTTGTATTATTTAATTTGAAAATAAAAGATTTGTTAATAAATCGTTCTTATTAAATTTTTTATATTAAGCTCTGTTGAACCAAACTCAATAATTCTTTTAAATGATTTTGCCTTATACTCTATTGATGTGAAACCAATCCTTTTGTCTTGTGTTACAGTTATGACCTTCCGTTTTTTTTTAATCTAAATTATTTAAGCCCTCTGGATGTAAATTTTTCTCCAACTTGTAAATAAATATGACAATCTTTCACATTCAACCAATTTATATTAGAAAACATTCAATTGTTTTTATAGAAATAATTTCTCCCTCAATTTTAGTAAAATTCAATCCCCCCTAACGACTAACCGAATTGACGTTAATGTTAGAGGTTACTAAACCAGTTTTAAAAAATGGATGTTCTACAACATCGATGTTTAAAAACATCGATGGTTTTTGTGCGGTGTTTTATTAGCATCGATGTATTAATATTGAATATCGATGTTTCAAATCATCGATGTTTTGTTGTCGATGTCGCATCCCTACACAAAGAGAGAAGAATCAGGTACGCGAGAATTTTCTTATAATTTAGAACCTGAACTGTTACACCTGTTCATCGCGTGACACTTGGAACTCTGCGCAGCATGGACTACTAGGGTCTTTGAAGGCAGGGCTTCGAACTTGCAAAACCCTTGCTTCGCAGGGCTTGAAGGCAGGGCTGCGGACCGGACAATTGAACTCTTTCGCGTAGACTTACTCTGCTGAAGCGGTTCGGTTCTGGGTTGTGCGAGCTTTCGTATAGTCCATGCTTCTTTCATTTGCTCCTTTCAGCGGTCATCATGGGTTTGGTGCTCTTGGTGGTACGAGTCATAGGACTCAGACTCGTTCGATCCTTTCAGCGGTCGGAATCATGGGGTTCCTTCAGTAGTTAACTTTACGGGTTCTTTTCACAATGTAGCACAATGTATATTTCATCTCTAAAAAAATCTCCGTCTCTCTATCTGTATACAGCTCATATTCAAAATATTAGAATAATTATATTTTTTTACAAATTGAAAATATCCTTTGGTAATTTAATGTCTTTTAATGCAAATATGCAAATGATATTTTTATTAAGAACTTATTGTTGATTAAACTTATTTATTATCTTAAAATTAATATAATTTTTGAAAAGATTAATTGAAAAAAAATTATTTTGAAAAGTCAAATTATTAGAATATTTATTCAAGTGGTTCAAAATATTAGAATATTTCACATTAATTCTCCTTTAATTATCACCAATTCATAACTGGTGGCATCATTGATTAAATTCAGATAATTTTACTTAAAATAAGTATTCTTTTTGCAGTTTGTTTCCTTTTTTGTCTTAAAATGGGTCGTGTGAGTGCTATTCCTGAGTCTATTAAACTTCGTATGATTGATTTGTATCGGCACGGTAAAAATCAATGTTATATAGTGAATTATTTACGTTGTTCGCAATCAAGCATTAGTAAAATACTAACACAATATTAAAAAAATGGAAAATTTCAAAATAATCGCTGAAATGGTGGCCGAAGACCAAAAACATCTGCTTGAGATGACAGGAAACTGAAGCGTATAGTTAAAAAAAAAACGTTTTAAAAGTGTGCGATTCTTGCACCAAAAATGGAAAGAAGAAGCAGTTGAAGTTTCTAAATCGACAACATTCAGACATCTCCATAAATTTAAGTTTGAATCTCGTGTACCAAAAACAAAACCCCTCATGACTGCAAAATAAAAGCGTATAAGATTGAATTGGTGTAAATCAAGACGTTTATGGAGCGAAGAAGATAGGAAAAAAATATTATTTAGTGATGAAAGTATGTTTTGTGTTTCATATGGTAGTCAAGGTATTCGAGTTTGGAGAATGAAGCAAGAAGCATTTGATAAAGAATGCCTTAAACGTTCGGTAAAATTTGCTGCTAGTGTCATGGTTTGGGGTTGCATGAGTGCAGAAGGACCTGGAAAGTTATGCATCGTCTACAAAAAGGTTAACTCTCAGATATATCAAGAAATTTTGGAATATTACATGATTCCATCATCAGAAGATTTTTTTGAAGATGATGTCATCTTTCAAAAAGATTTAGCGTCACTGCATACCTCGGTGTCAACTAAGAATTGGTTCCGCCAACGTAAAATTAAGGTACTTCCTTGGCCACCAAACTCACCAGACATTAATCCCATCAAAAACTTATGGGGTATAATGAAGAAAAAACTCCAAGAAAATCCTCCTTCAAGTAAAACTGAGTTAGTGGCACGTATAAAGTCTATTTGTGCTAATATTGATAGAAATGTTTGTAAACACCTTGTATATAGTATGCAAGATCATTTGTACACTGTTATTAAAGCTAAAGAGGATGCTACAAACTATTAACTACTATTTACTTCATATTCATAAGGTAATATTTTTGCATAAAATAAAATATTTTCTAATATTTTGAACCAATCTAAATTTTATTCTAATATTTTGATGTGTTTCAGAAAGCTGTTGTATACCTAATTTTTTGTATTTTATATTTTGTAAATGCTAAAATCTTATCTAAACATTCCAGATTTAATTTATAAGAAATTTATTTGCATTTACTTAGTATCAAAAATAAATAAATGGAAAATAATTTCTTTCTTATTACTTTTTCTCAATTATTCTAATATTTTGAATCTGAGCTGTATATTTATATCTCGTCTTCGCCTCACTTAAAATTCCTTCTTACACTTCATTAATTCCACCACTTGGGGATCTTATTGGTAGCTTCCTCTGATTCTTGGTCCTCAATCAGCCCTATCAATGGCTTGAGGGTATATCTATATGTTTGACTCTGCTCAATCCCTTATTGGTGTGCTTCCTATTTCTGTCTTCTCAATCTCACCGTCCCCAGAATCTTTGACCTCTTGCACTTGTGAATCACTCCCTATTCCACAAAACCTCACTCCCTTCTCGTTAGTGCTAAAATATCTTTGGTTCCCCCAAGAAATCAATCAAAACTCTAAGAAATAAAACAACGAAATTCTTGAACCAATCAAGAATTTGGTTCCCCCAAGAAATTTGGATCCTCGTGGGCGGTATCGCTTCTTTTGTCTTTCTCCATCTTACCAATGGCCTTTCTATTCCATTTACGAGGTGTTCTCTTCTTACAAAATGGGCTTTTAACTCTCCATGGCCCATTCTTTCAACATAAACTATCACCCCCCCCCTGTGATATAAGCTATATTCCTTTTCTTGAAATAAACGGGTTTTCTAACACTGAGGACCATACGTGATAATGATAGCTAAGATAAAACCGTTGTAGATACTTATATGAAGCATGCATAACAGGCCCGAGTGAAAAAGTTTAACTTTATATTTTTCATTGTTGACACTTGTTGCCAGTAATTTCTCTCTAGAAAAGATCTCTCGAGTCTAAAGATGCGTTCTGGATATAGATGTAACCACCGTATCTCCTATTACTGGGAATCGAACCCCAGTGATCTCACATTAAGACGGTTGATCTACCAACTGAGTCATAACATATATGGGAGGACCTCTACTTTTTTTAATCCATTGCTTCCCAATTTTCTTTGTAGCCGATAACACGGGATTTTAGTTCCAGATATTTATTTTGTTGATAATGATGAATTATCCCCCATGATAATTTTTCTTCATGTGTTTGCTAAGACAGTTTATTCTTGTCCTTACAACGATCATTCGCGATTGTTATGACCATCTGCTAGAGCCATAATTTGAACTTCTGTTTCTTACACCTCAGCTTTACCAACCGACTAGTGATTGCAACACCGGTATTTCGTGCTATTTTGCAATTTCGTAAAACCGTTATTTGCTAAGGATAAATACCGGTATTTCGGTATTACTGTAAATAATTTTTATCAAAAGTTTTGACTTAAATTATTGGCTATTTACTGGTATTTGAAGTACATATTCTTTTGCATTGATGTAGAAGTACTAACATAAATAAAACATTTCTTCACTCATTTTCGTTCCTTTTCGATTAGGGATTTCAATACCGGTATTAGCTATAAATTTTAAAAAAAAATTACAAACAACGATACAAAAGTAATACAAAAAATATATTTATTCAAAACCGTCAGACGATAGATCTAAATGTTAGAAGATGAAGGACTTCGAGGTAAATATTTAGAGATATAGTATATCACTCATTATTATCAGTACACCAACCAGCTGAGATGCAGAAAGTGCATTTTTAACTGCAGGTAATTTGTGCACAAAAATATATTCCCGGCTCAATGACAGTTTAATAGATGCATTTTTTTTCACGATCACTTTTCAAAAATACGTAGTTAAGAAATTAGTTGTTTTTTTAATAGTATATATTATATAATAGACTGCACATCAGAATTTTTATGTGATAGTTACTCTTCTCAATAACTACTAAATGTTTTGTTACTTAATTGTATTGTAATACTATAGTGACTTATTTATTATTATATTTTTTTATTCTAATGTCATATATTATTATTTTGCATCTATTATTAATAATATATGATTATAACATTTGTTTATTTTATATTTGTACATTAGAAATTAGTTATATTTTTACAGTTTTTGCATTTTTTTGCAAAAACTAATTAATATGTAAAAGAAACAACTGTACTTTTGTATCTTTTTTTGAAAAATACGTAATACCGGTATTAATTCCGGTATCCCGTTTGAAAAAATACCAAATACCGGTATTGTATTTTTGGTCCGGTATTGCAATCATTAAAACCGAACTATGCCGGAGCGAGGAACTGCTGGTTTGAATGGCATTGCTTATAAAGTTTATACAGGATAACAAAAAATTAAAAATTACAAGATAAAAAAAACTTTTTATATACCACGTTTTTAAACTTTTTGCTGAATCATATAAACTAATTGCACAAACCTTCACTTAATTATTCTTTCTCACTTTCTTTTATTTAATTTTAATCACTTTTTAGTCGTTTCCACTATCCACAGACTTTATAAACTGCTAACTTTTATAATTTTTTAAAAATTTTTCGCTCAATATTTTTGTAAACAAACTAAATTCACATGCAATTCTGTTTTCAAAATCGTGAAACGCCGTTACGCAAAAGTGCAAGCATTAAATTCGATCGAAGCGCAACGTTGCGGATTTTTTCCGAACTAACTTTCCATACAAAACAAAATTAACTGAAAATGAATTCAAATCTGCTTAAAGATGGCTAAAAGTATTAAAAGGATGGATTGTCATCATGTTCTGAGCTATTCTAAAAGTTTCAAATGTCTAGCTAGTCGGGAAGTTAGTTAAAAATCGATTGCAAGATTTGTACTGGACAAACACACAAACAAGAAAGCAAGTTAATAAAAATGTGGTAAACTTGCTTAGTTTTTAGAATATATATGGTATTGTAGAAAATTGTTTATGGAATAATTTAAAGACCATTGAGTTATCTTACCATGTGATTTTCATTATAAAAATTATTGATAAAAAGGAGATTGGTCCACCAGTTATCGTAGCAGGCTTGTAGATGCGGGTTGGTACTGTCATACCACACAGGGCCCGATCCAAGCAAATTTAATAAAAATACCGCCATGATGACGAAAGAGTAAACTGGCAGAGTCCTGAAAAACAAACAAATTAAATGTTCTGTGTATGAAACATAAAGATTCAAGTAAAAAATTAATCCGTTTCTTTTATTTCTGGTGACGCTTCACTCTATGAGGACTTACAGCCTATTAAAAGGATGTTTATTGGATTTTCAGCATAAGGCAGCATAAAAAGATTTCTACTGATAAGGTTGTATACCAGTTTATACACAGGGTGCGGCACAAAGAACGTTCCGAGGGTATAAATAAATAAATAAATAATAATGAATACTAATTGATAATAAATAAATACATAAATAAATAATTTTTTTTATTTTTCTCAGGTATAAAAGATTTCTTTCTCTATCTTGCTTTGTATTTTTGTTATCGACATTCCAAATCAGAAAGTTCTTTCTGCCGCACCCTGTATATCTATGTCTGACAATAAAAAGTTTGGCTGTTCGTGTCAGTGTTACTCTAGATATAATGTTTTAAATAAATAAGTCTCTTACTTTGCTCTTACATAACAGTTTCATCTGAATATTTAAAACACCGTCATTTTGAATAATTATACCATATATTAAGGAAAGTGATTGTTACGATATTTTTTATTTCCAATGCCTTCGCCCTCCATCAAATTACTCCATCAAAATTTAAAATTACTCGACTATTTTTCTTACATGTACAGGGGGTTATCAAAATAATGGAAACACTAAGAAACACCATGAAAACCTTTATTAATGCTGCGCAGAATCAGCTTTGTCATGTAATACCACCTGATTGATCTTGGAATTGGATTATACAAGTCCTGAATAGTGGTTAAGAATATATTATACCATTCTTCAGGGAAAAATCATGGAAGTTCCTGTAGAGATGCTGTGGTGGATATCGATACGTTTCTCTATCCGCTTATACAGATCACAGTGGTCGGATGATATACAGTCTGGGGGGATTCTACAGGGCAAGATAAGATATTTGACTTATTTTTCATGCTCTTCAAACCAATACTTGATAGATTTAGCTGTATGTATAGGGGGATTATCATCCTGGAGAACGCCATCTCCTGCAAAAAACAATGTTTGCACCATAGGATGGACTAGTGAGCTAAAATTTCGACATAATCCTTCCCATTCAATCTCCCTTTTAGGGTTGCAATAGGCCGTGAAGAAAACCATGAGTTGCCGTCCCAAACCCTGAAAGATCTATCTCCATGATTGACAGCTGAGATGAGACAACCAGAATCTTACGCTTGTGTAGATGTCCTCCAGACATACGCACATCCTTTTCCGAGGAGCAATGTGAACAATGATTCGTCGGACCAAATGCCGATATTCGACATATTACTTTACCATTTGCGCTCGTGGCAACATTGAGCACGCTATTTTTTTTGGCATCTATTACGAGTGGTTTGGGAATAGCTACTTTTCTTTAAATGCTTTGTTTGTGAAGTTCTCTTCTACCTCTGATGGTTGATACAGGAACATGCAGATGCAGACTGAGCTCTTCGGTCATTTAGTTGCAGTTGTTCTATTTCTTCATGTCACAATCCGCTTCAACACCTCATCTGTCTCTTTCACTCAGCTCTCCCTTTCGTCCACTATTCTGTTTGGAAAAGAATGTTTTTCCGTGCACTCCGAATGCTATCATAACTTCAGATATCCTAGCTCAAAACACACCGATTAGCCTGGGCATTGCAGTAACAGATACTCCAATTTAAACGCGCTCAAACAATTTGCCCTTTTCGCAAGGTCTGCAAGATTTGATATTTTACGCTGTTTCCCCCAAGAGTCCGATGGCATTAGCTTCATTACCGCTACCTGACAGTAGAATAATACATACACTATATTATATAAAAAAATACCGGTGGCCAAACTTGTTTTTTAAGGAATACGAAGCACATTCATATTCACCACTGATATTGATAGGTGTTTCCACTATTTTGATAACCACCTGTATAATAAAGATTTATCCGTGTAACACTATGGTGAAACTGTTCTTTTGAAATCATGAAAAATTGTGAGATTAATCATTTCTAAGGGTAGTATGGTCTTAAAGGCTTCCCGTGAAGCAGGCAGTTCATGACTCATTTACGGAATTTTCCCCTAATCAATGAAACTGCAAAGAATTTTCGAACCTATGAAAGCTGAAATTTCGGACCAGTACTCTTACACGTTTAGCTTTTATGGGTATTTTCATCCTTGGAAACTGAAATCGAGATCGAGTCTATAGGATTGGAGATGGCAGGTATCTCGATCTATCTAAATCAGAGCTGCCCAACATACTGCCAGCCACCATTCACTCTGTGGGCAGCGAAGTTTTTTGTGAAGATACATAATATTTTAAATCTAATAAGTACAGAACATTATTTTAAGATTTGACTTTTTAGATTAAAAAACCCGTTGGTTTCATGAACAATGGTTACACTTTAATCTTTGAAAGATTAGATATTAATGTTAAACATTATTTAGCAGATGAAAATCAGTATGACTTTTGAATGAAGCACTCTAATGTCACTGGCATAGCACTCCTTTAAAATCCCCTGGGAGATATTTTAAACAAAATTATCCAAAGGAATATAATAATAGGCTGTACAAGCTTGCATTCAGCATGAGTTGACATAGGAGAAAAACAATATTCAAACCGATTTGTCCCCACGTTTATCACGAGGTTATCATATCAAATTATTTCGAAATATAAAAACATGTAGCAGTAATCTTATGATTAAGAATGAGATGGATAATTATGTTCGAATGGATAAAAAAGAAAAAGGCTGTCCATAAAAAGTTCTCAGACACTTACCTCCATAATCTGTGAAATATGTACAACATGACATTAAATTTACGTCCTTGTTGACGAAATACTTTTACGGTTAAATAACACACCAGAAGTCCCCTAAAGAAAAAAAAATGTTAGAACTTTCATTTTGCATCGTTTAAATTAAATATCATGTCAACTGATTTTAACATTATCGGTGGTAATTAATGAAAAATAACGATGAATAACACAAAAAATTTGCTATTCAGAGATTTAAAATAAACCAGATCTTCAATTATAATCAACTAGCTGAATACCCGTACTTCGCTACGAAATACATTCAAATTAAATACAATGGTCAATGTATACAATTAATGCCAATATATATATATATATATATATATATATATATATTCATAATATATATAACGATCAATGTATGCAATTGACGTAAAGAAACAAAAAAATATCTCTCTATTCTAAAAAAAAGTAACTGGCGCTGCAGCCGCCGCCGCTGTCAAAAGTTTGTCACGCTATCTCCTCCGAAACCGCTGGGGGTATGGGGTCGAGACCGATACCAATCGATGCAGAACAATGTGAAGAAAGTAAGACATGTCTCATATTCGTCGGACTTTAAGTTTTTTTTTAATGTTATGTTTTATGGGAAAATATTGACTTTTTCATGTTCAGATTACGATAACTCGCCAAAAAAGGATCGTGGATTTTTTTTTTTACAATCTAAGACTACAGACATTTCTATTTCAAACAAGACCTCATTTGTTTAAAAATAATTTAAAACAGACTGATATTTTTATTAAAATTGAAAACCCACTTTTTGGAAAAATTTATGCGTTTCGAGATATATAAATTCTATGCTCTCAGACTTATTATGTTACAAAGAAAATATTTATATCAACTGGAAGATGAAAGCTTTCTCATCCATATTAACTTCATTTCAAGTCTCTATCTTAAAATTTCAATTTTTAATTGAATTTTAAAGAAATACTTAAAAAAAATCTTCTCATTCGCTTCCTGAAAGAAGATCCAATTTTTCACCCATAGGCGGGCTTCATCCATTTCGCCGGGAGGGGGGGGGGAAGCTTCAACTGTAAACAACTATTGAGTCATTCATTCACTTGATTCACCAGAGGAGCGAGCGTAGCGAGCCTAGAGGCGAAGCCCCTAGTTTATTAAAAAATCGTAACGGATATTTTTATAGACAAAATAATGTAGAAGAAAATATTCAAATTAAATCTAACAGAACATACTAAAGAATATAGTACAGTTAATATACTACAGTTTAAGGAACATATCTTTTACTGTACTTTAATATTTTTTGGTTAATGTCCAATCATCTGCAGCATTAGCAAGAAAAAAATATTATTTTTTTGTTTATTTTGTTGTTATGCACGTGACGAAAAATTAATTTAAAGCATCACAAAAAGAAAAGGAACCCCGTGATCAACATTTGATAAATTAAATTCTAAAAATTAATCTTTAAATGTTCACCAAAAATCAGAAAATGGAAGCAAAGATTAGAAAAAGTTTTCCTTTTAAAGAAATTTTTATGATCTCTTTTGTGATATAAATTTTATCACCCCCAGATTTTTATTTTAAATTAAAACTTAAAAAAGGTTACAAAAACAGCTTAAAAATTTAATTTAAAAAAATCTAAGAAGAATCCCCATCGCGATGGGGGGATGACCCGCGTATGTGCCTCAAAAGTCTTGCACACGCACGTTTGTCAAACCTCTGCATATCAAATCTCGAGATAAAGTTGCAGCAACATCCAATCCATTGTTATCAGATTGTATTGTGGGGTTTGGTGGATTCTATCTTTTTTTGTCATACTTAGGCTGAATGTGGTACATAATGGCTGGAAGTGGGTAAAAAGAAATACTAAATTTGATGTATGCAAAAACGTCAGTAGAAAAAACGTTGCCTGTCCATGCATACGCTAGAAAAATCCTAGCTTATTTATTTATCCAAACAGTTTTAGCAAAAATAAATTTTGACGCCATATATATATCTGATTTCAAAAGCAATAATCCCCATGAGTTGTTTAGAGATTTAGCTACTGAACTACTACTACCATTAGAAACCATATACGGACATACTCATATACGAGACATCGAGATTAAAATGAGGAAGACTTTGAAGCAGTTGAAAGAGAATGGCCCAACTGCATACCTCTGGGTTCAGTTTTTTGAAATGGTAAAGCTTATGAAAGCTTGATCACCGTCAATTGTGCGGTGAAAGTAAATGTTTTCAATTCATTAGTAAACTCGTTGTTGCTTTTCCAGAGGATAGAGATTGTTAAACAAAACGATGAAGAAACGAGTAGCATTTTATTTAGAATATGAGTTAGCCCCTTTTACATTTGCTCTGTTTAATGAAGCTGGCATGCGAGAGACAACGACATTGGCTAGGTACGACTTTTTTGAAGTTCCAAACAAAGACCTTAACTTCCTGAACTGCGTCAACATTGTGGACAGTGGTTTTCTCCTACACCGTGTCAAATGGGGAACACAATTAACTTTTTCGGATGTTTGCATTAAGTTAACCATATAAAAAAGCATTATGGGACTACGTGCTGTATAGATGTATAGTTGTATAGACGTTTTTAATGGCTAATCCAACACCAATAAGAGTACGAAAAATGGAAGAAAATCTACGGTCTATTGTGATAAAATCTGTAGACATAATGTTTGATGGAAACATGCGAGATAGTGTTCAACAATAACAGTTCCTTTCAAATGAAAACAACAACAGCAAACTGATCAGCATGCTATCAGCTGAGCTGAAAAACAGTGGGATTCGATTCCGACAATGTAATTACGAAGCCGACATTTTCATTGTAAATACAGCAATTAATGAAGCATGTCCTGGTAACAACATCGTTGTAATCATCGGTGAAGATGTTGACCACCTGGTTCTATTAACAGACCTCACTCCTACAGAAAAGACATTTTCCTTGTCAAAACATGCAAAGGGATAGCAAAGAAAAAAATACATTCGTCAAATAAAATACAATCATCGGGACATACCAAAGTATCCTTTTTCTCCATGCGTTCAGTGGATGCGATACTACTTCTACAGCATTCAACAAAGGAAAGAAAAATTGTGTAAAAATGTTCTAAAGTAAAGATATGGGATACGACGTGGCAGTAGTTAATAAATGCATCGCATAATGATGTTGCTTAAGCAGGAGAATGCTTTTTTCTGATCTGGTATGGAGCACATCCCAGTGAAAAGTCCCTAAATAAGTTTAGGTACCCTCTTGCCCATCACAACTATGGATACAGTGGCTCCCGTTTCAGTTTTAAGCATGGTGTTTCACAGCTGTAAGACTGACTGGGGAGAAAGATGCGTGTGTCGGAAAGCAAGCATCAACTGCACAACGGCCTACAATAACTGCAATGTGGTATGTCACAACGACATACCCCATTGCAGTTATTGCACTGTAGATCATGAGAATCCAATAAAAGGAATTCATGAATGAGGTGGTGCTAGCTGGCCCATAGACGTTCTTTTCAAGACTGACGACGCGAACAATCCCGTATCGAAAAAAGCACGACAAGCATAAAGTAGGTAAGCTTAAAAAATTATATACAACGAAAATATGGTAGTGAATAAATCCACGTTTATTAAATTCGTTCATAAAATTAAAAATGATCAATTATTTACACACCAAAAAACATCAGTCTATTTTCTTGTATTTAAAGATTGCCCAAATGAGGGAGAGGAGAGAATTCAAAGGAAAGCGCCTGCACCGAGACTTGGACGCTACATTTATAATCAATCCGCATTTCATAGTCAATATTTTGGTTCGTGGTGGGGTTACGCAAAATGTATTTAATATTTTTTGTACACAATTTAATATTCTTTAATTTTTGTATAAAACTTTTTTTTACATAAAGTTAATATTTCCCAAGTTATTTACAAAAACACAAAAAAGGCCTTCAAAATCTTTAAACATCTCATGGAAATTACTGCTTTAGAAATCGGATATCCATGGAGTAAGAAATTATTTTTGTTAAAGCTGTTTGGATAAATAAATGAGCTAGGATTTTTCTAGCGTATGCATGGCCAGGAAACATTTTTTTTTTTTTACTGACGTAGTTGCATACATCAAATTTAGTATTTATTTTTACCCACTTCCAACCATTATGTACCCAATGCAGCCTAAGTATGACATAAAAAGATAGAATCCACCAAACCCCACAATACAACCTGATAACAATGGATTGGATGTTGCTGCAACTTTTATCTCGAGCTTTGATATGCAGAGGTTTGACAAACGTGCGTGTGCAAGACTTTTGGTGCACATACACGGGTCATCTCCCCGTCGCGATGGGTATGACCCGCGCATCCGCGTTCTACGCGTGATTGTTCGCTATTTTCAAAGTCAATTACCTTTTTTTCGTGTTAGACTTATAAAAAAATGTAAATGATGTTTTTGTTCATAATTTAATGCTCTTCAATTTTTGCATTCAATTTTTTTACATAAAATCAATATTTCTGAAGTTACTTGCAAAAAACCAAAACAGTCTACACATTTTCCAAAATGGCGGTGAAAGCTGAAGTCTAATCGGTGGGGACTTTTAGTATGTTCAACAGTATGCCCAAACAAACATCTTCGCTAATTTTCAAAACTTTCATATTTTCTTTAGCCATAAAACCTATTTTGACTGGGCTATTACAGGAGTATTCAGTACGCGTTCAAATACACAAATGAAAATGATATAAGGATTTTTTATTTACCCAATACAGAAAAACGTATCCACTACAAGGGTAGCATTAAGGAGGACTTGGAAAGCAAAGTCTCCTATAATATCCAAGGATTCCTTAAAGCCATCTGTAATAATAAAATACTGATGAGAGGCACATAATAATAGAATATTTACCGTCTTCCCTCTTTTAAGACTACAAATAGATCATTTTAGCAAACTTTTTCTTGATATAGAACATAATACTACAAGGGTAGCATTAAGGAGGACTTGGAAAGAAAAGTCTCCTATAATATGTAAGGATTCCTTAAAGCCATCTGTAATAATAAAATACTGATGAGAGGCACATAATAATAGAATATTTACCGTCTTCCCTCTCTTAAGACTACAAATAGATCGTTTTAGCAAACTTTTTCTTGATATAGAAAAGGAAGAATTATAGAAATAATCTCTATGATTTTTTTTGCGTCTTATGTTAATTTGTGCCTCAATTTTCTCTACTATTGATCAAAAAATACTAATGAGGAATATTTCAGGTTTCCTTAAAACATTCATCACTTTTGAATATTTTTAAAGTTCTTTTGTTGATGAGGATTATTTTGACTACAATTAAGACTTAATTTTTAGGAAAACATTTTATTAGCTAAAATAAAAGCAACAGGAAAGTATTTCTACAAATATCTTAATATGAAAATCCCAAGAAATGAATACAGCAATTGTGTGTGTCGTATCATTATTGTAAATTCCTTTTAGAGACATTTATAAGTTGAAATACACCCTTAGATAACTAAAACCTGTAAGTCAGGATAACTTGATTATGATATTTAACTTAGACAAAAACAGTCGTATTAAATCTGATTTCTGCTTAATAACAAACTGAATTAAATAAATAAAAAACTAAGTTTATTACATTTTAGAGGAACACAGCATCTAAATATCCGCAGTTAAATGAAAATGGATATAATTAGAAGCTGTGTGTTCCTGTCTTAATCACCTGGCGTATTTCACAAGTTTCATGTAATAAATAATGCACATTAACTGACTTATTTTCAAAATAATTTTTTTAAATACCTGAGGCATTAATACCAATAAATTTACTAGAAAAAAACCTATATTTATCTAGATAGAAAAATAATGTTTAAAGCACAGTAAATATCTTATCGAATATAACATTTTAAAAAAATTATAATTTTCTGCTTTTATCTCTCTTTAAAATAGTTTGTTATGTTGATATATTAATAGGTTCTAGATGCCACTATAAAAATTTTGCTGTTGAGGGTTTCATGTTCTTGTTCAAATAATTAATAGAGAATATTATTTTACAGAAATTAAATTTTCACGTACTGCTCTAAATGTATATGTCTTGCTTTCACAGATAGAATACTTTCTTACTCATCTTCACTACAAATCTTTTAATTGAAGCGTCTTCTATAATCACCAGTTAACGCTGTCCAAAGATGTGATTCGCATTCAACGTTCGTATGACTACACAATCCTTCTACGCCAATGTAAAAAAAGAAATTAGTTTTTGTTTACTCTGATCCTAGCAGGGGGGGCGAACCTTTATGGATCAACGTGCCATTTTTTCTAAAGAAATGTTTAATGAGGCCATAGACGTGCCGTCAAATAATTTTCACTTAGTGATTATTGGGAAAATAATAAAACTAAATACTAACAACTCAAAACTCTTTATTTATTAACAAAAAAATACAGTTATATGTGTAATTCAAATTAAAGCAACATTGGTGTGACTTCTGTTGTTGCAGATTAGATAACAAATAACTTATATTAGGATAGTAAGATGTTACTTTTATCAGAATGCATGCTGAACTGGAATCATCTTCCAAACGGTTTCTAAGCGACTTTTTAATGTTATTCATTTCTGAAAATAATGACTCGCAGGCATAAGTAGATGAAAATATTGTTAAAATAGCATGAGCCAGCCTCTTCAAACAGTTAAATGTATATGGAATCGAATTCCATGTTGCCAAAATTTTGTTACTGGCATTTTTACTTATATGGCTTGTTAGTCTTTCTGTTTCAATCAATTCAAACTTTTTCCTTGTTTCAATAAATTTTTGAATCCATATTGAACTAGACTGGAAATCAATCAGCTGCATTTCAAATTCTTCAATTTCCAACCAATCGAATTGGGACAAGTTCAGTTTATCAAATGAAATCACATCAGGGTACATAATAAACTTGAGCGTTTCCGATAATTCTTTGAACTGAGAAAATCTCGCTGAAAATTCCTTGATTGATGAAAAATCAATTACGGAACTTAATTCATCAATAACTTTTTCTTCGTCTGCTTTCTCATGTACATCTAAATCTTTGATATTTTTTTCAAGCTTGGGAAATATTTGTAGTTTTTTGTAATAAAATCGTTCCTGAAAACATGCAGTTTAGCGTCAAAAGCGCGAATGAGATCCATCATGACGATAATTTTTTTTTTGTGCCTTGAAGCTTTATGTTCAATTCATTGAATTATTGGCATATGTCTGTAAAAAGCATCAATTTTGTTGGCATATGCCACATCCATTAATTTAAATGCAAACCGTTTTGATCGGTGGCGTGCCCAAAATATTGTGTTGCGTGCCATTGGTTCGCCATCCCTGATCTATAGGATCAGGCCCACAATTGATCCTAACGTAATCAGCAGATCTCATCTCACGTCAGCTGTAATTCTGATCTTCTACTGAGTTAGGCATACATATGATCCAGCCCAGGTAAACTGTGTGCATGATCTTGTAGTACAGGCAATTGTGCACAAGCGCACAGCATACTCTCACTAAAAAGCTAATCCAATGGATGTTATTTTTTCCCTTTTATCTAGAAGGAAAATACAGGGTTTAAACAGCGGCGCATAATTGAAGCTATCCAGCATTATATTGAAGTGTTCCAAGATTCCAGTTCATGTCGTTCAATTACAGTTATAGTAAATGCATGTTGTAGCAAATAGCTGACATACAGAATGACTTTTTTCGTGGTGATAAATTTCGAATATCCTAGTATTCTTAGTCTTTCACATTATGCAGAATCAAAATAAAGAAAGAACAGGAAAATATAGGAAAAGTCTCTATGTGTCATATAAAGCATGTCTTGTACAAAGCGATTTGGGGAGTCTCAGAACTTAAAACCAACTCATCATACTGTGGCTGCCGTTTTAGATCTGTCTAAGGCTTTCCACGGAGTTTGGATACATAAACTTATTATAAAACTGCACGATGTTTTTAATGTTACACGTATTCCCTTGACTTGGATCTCGGACTTAACCATCACTGTTAAAATAAACAATACTATCTCCGATACCTTCAAGCTTAGTCAGGATGTCCCTCAGGGATCGATCCTGAGTCTTAATCTATTTTCCATGTTTATAGCTTTTTTGGAAAGTAAACCAGCTTTTGGAAAGTAAACCAGCTTTTTTGGGAGTAGACAGAGATATTCCCAAAAAGTTGATATCGGCATATTTGCAGACGACATTGTCCGTTGGAGCTCCGGCACTTATACAAATGTTATCGAATCAAGGCACAATGCTTCTTTGGTAGCCCTGCCAAAATTTGCAAACGAAAATAAATTGTCGTTTTATCCAACTAAATTTATCTCGACCATTTTTTTACCAACACTAAACCTTTTTACAATTATTGGCCGAAGTTTTTCATCGATGACCAACTACTTGGGGTGCTGATGCCATCACTCTTTGGACTCTCTATGAATCTCTGATCAGACCAATTTTGGAGTATGGCTTTCAAATTTATTTTTGTGCTTCTACCACTAACTTGACAAAATTAGAGAGAGTACAGACAAGTGCTGCCCAAATTATAACCTTTTTGAGGAATTCTTGTCCTGTGAAGCTGGTTCTTTACGAATGTGACATGCAGCCCTTGAGTTTGAGAAGCACGGCCACGCTCAGTATTTCAATAAGCTTCATAGCTTTGGAAATTACAATAGAGCATCTATTTTTCTTAGAGATTGTGTAAATACCCAAAGATTGAGGAGCGCAGTCCATTTTTCAGTCTATATTCGATGGACTTGTTATATACAGATTTCGAGGAACACTGCTTAAAGACATTCATTAACCCACTGGAGGGCTTGCCTGATATACATTTTCAGACTGTCCTTGGAGCCCAGACTAGTAGACATTACGATTTGCCTACTTACCTCTACGAACTTGCACTTGAGAATATTAACAAAATTCCATATACGGCTATTCAGGTTTATACTGACGGCAATAGAGATGATCATTGTGTCTGCGGCGGTGGCGTTTTCATTAAGTCACCATCTCACACTGATAAAATCAAACTAAGAAACCCTGATTTCTGCTCAGTTTTTATAGCTGAACTCATTGCTATAAAAGAGGCACTTAGGGCTTTGGTGTCGGAAACTTCATCTGCAGACATTTAGATCCTGACTGATAGCTGCAGTGCTATACAACATCTGAGCAACTGGACCAAAGATGGTGACATAACATCTGTCTCGATACTTAAAGACCTTTAGGAGATTTCACGGCAGCAGAGGATTTACTTCCTTCACATATAGGTCTCCATGGAAACGAGACCGCTGAAAAACTTGCAAAAGATGGTGTTTCTAGTCCATAAACCTCAGGTGTCGGCCTGACCTTTTCCGAAATATGCTCAGAAATAAAGATATCAAAGCAGAAATTATGGTTGACTCCCCCGTCCCACTGCTGGTATTCTGGGAAATTCCCTGGTAATGCCTTTACAATTAAAGGGGACATGGCAGTCCTGGTCACCATCGGTAGACTCATGAGTGGACATATCGGGAACCTTACTTTTATCAATGGAAAGAAAACTTTTCTCACAAAATGTACTTCAAAACCGGCATCACCTGCCCACCTGTTTAACTGCGTGGAGCTGCTGCACGAGGATCTATTTATTGCGCCTCTTATCGTGTATGACTATTTGAACATCCATGACCTCTTGGACTTGGTCTAGCCTTCGGCCAGACCTCGAGGACTAAGCCACAGCAACAACACAACTATTGTTGAAAGGCAGAAGGCGTCTCGGTATTCTTAAATGCATAGCGGAAAGGGACTGGGGTGCAGACGCCGATACCTTTAGGACTACGTATATTTCACTTATCAGACCTATTCTTGAATAAGGGTACCCAGTTTATTAGTGTGCTTCCAACACCAACCTCCAGAGACTGGAGCGCGATCAGATGAGTGCTGTCCGTATCATTACTGGACTTAGAAACTACTTCCCTACGTATATTGATCTATTCGACGCTGACTTACAGCCTCTACACGTCGGAAGACAGGTTAGCCATGTTAAGTACTACGATAAACTCTTCAGCTATGGTCGACATAATCGTACCTCTACGCTTCTTTATAACTGACGCAACAACCAAAGATTAAAGAAAAACAGCCCATTCAGTTAAGCTGCCACCCAGAACTTGATCTCTCGGGAAGGTGAGTTCCATTCTTTAGAATGTTGTGCTGATCCCTCATAGGGCCTGTCGAGGTTTTTCTCCACTACAATCTTAATTCACATGCTAACAAGAAAAAACATATTTCCATCCATCTTAGGAAGATGGCATGGGAGGTCAACAATGGTATTTTTCGTGATGCTATATAGATTATTACTGATTGCCGTAAAATTCTGTTTGTGCCAGTAGTTATATATACATTAAGACTCATCACCTCGAAATCACCTTTAGACAACGTAATCCGGTCTCTTGCTTTGTCTTCCCGTGGGAATTGATCTCATTTGACGCAGGTTTTGCAACCTTCCTGCCTGAGAGAGATTTTGGTGATCTGTGGATTTTGTCCGACAGCCGTAGCTCTCTACTACATCTTAGCATTTGGACCTCTGTGGAAATAAAACGAGCATACTATAGCAACTTTCTATAAAACCAGCATTTCTATCTTAAGCAGGCTGAAGATTATCTATCAGTCTCACACTGTTCACCTCCAGTGAATTCCTTCCCATGTGGATATTCATAGCAATGAGGTTAAGGAAAAATTGGCATACTCCATTCTTTAGCATTTCACTTACTTACCGTGAGCTACATTCTGTCAGAAAGGCCCTAGACAATATCTTTTGATTGACTCCCCCCACCCATGACTGGTACAAGAGGAGTCCTGGCACTCCTATTTTCCTATTCTGTGATAGAAGCTCCCAAACTGCACTCTCTAGACTTGCTAGTGGACACCTCAGGAGCGTTTAATTTTGACGGGGGAAGAAAGGTCTTTTCAATTTTCGGTGTGTCCGACAGGCCTCTCCGGAGTCCATTTAGCAGTGTCTCGGCCTTACCAGAGAAGATCACATATTAAACCCTCCTCTCGTCTTTGATTTTGCCCGAGTATACAACCTCATGGATCTCATCTGAATTTATATTCGGATGCCATAGGATTAGAAACAACAACAAAAACAATATAAAGCAAGTTGCAAGAATTCTTCAAAGGTCCGTCGAACGTTCGTTCTTACATTTAAACATATACGCAGTTCTACCGCTAATATTACATATAACAGTGAAGCATTATTGAAGAGATGAATACTTACGCAGCACACGATGGTTTACCGTTAAGTAGGTATGGGCCGAAATTACCCAAGTTATGCTCAGAAATCGAATGCCGTTCAGGCAACTTAGATGATCAGACCTCGTATCCGTGTTGATGAGTTTTCTGAAGTTGGTGATGAACGAGAACGCCATTAACATACGAATTAGTATACCTAACCAAAAAAAAGTGTCACAACATTTTACAACTAAAAATAGTAAATAGTAAATAAACTTTTATCAGAAGCAATGTTTTGTTTCAACGATTTTAAGTTTTGTATTCTTAAATAATGAGATATCCCAAAGTCTGTAAAAAGTGCTATGAATAAACAAGTGTAAAAAAAAGAATAAATATGAACAAGGATTAACTACTTTATTTTTCGTCTATTTTTTAAAATTCGTTTTATGTTAATTTTTAATTTTTAAAATTTCATATTTAGAAAAGTTGCTGAAACTTCTCATGCATTCTCAACCTATCGCTAGAAAAGTAAGAGTTAATGCTAAATTGCAATGAACGAATTAGAATCCTCATGCATTATTTGCATTTGTGAGCATTAATGTCTATAAATTGCTTAGTGCTAAAAAGATTGAGGGTGAAATTCTTAAAATTATGGTGACGTCAGCAGATTTTACGAAAAAAAAATTTATAAAATATTTCTATTGTTTAAAGATAACCTGAAAACTATTTGAGGTTATAAAAGAATTCAGTTATACCTATAAAATAAAATGTACATCAATAGAAAAACCATTTTAAATAGATGTAAGTTAAAATTACATCAAAAAAGTAAGATTGTAAGTGAATTTTTTCTTGAATTTATGAAAGAAAGCAACAGAGAATCTTTAAGGAAGCATGTCTACAACGCTTACATAATATTCCAATTACGACAAAAAATAACTAAGTAAACATCGATTCCACAGCGGATTCAACGTTAAATAGATGTGATAGTTTATATCATTTATTATAATTAAAATGATGTACTTAATCTTATTAAATAAAACACTTACTCTTGAAAATAGCCTTCGTGTAATAAGCATAAATATCAAATAATGTACCAACAAGCATCAATAATCCCATAAAACTGGAACAGGTGCTGAAAAAGACGGATTTAAATTTGCATGAGACATAGTATGTTTAAAAATAATATATAGACAATCAATTGCAAGTAATTTTGCAATTTTAAATCAGTATACACACCACAAAAAATGGAACCTGATAAAATACTTTCGATTAAGTATGACCGAAGAAATTAAATAACCTGTGAGATTCCTGTGAGAAATCACAAGTTGTTTTGACAAATAATCGTGTTAATTAGTTGTTTAGGTAAATGGTCAGTCCATTCAGAATTCCAGAAATTCTTAAGTGGAAAGAGAAATACAGATTTTGAGATCTCATTTAAAGCGTTTATTGAAAAGAAATAGACGACAAATGCGTTTATGTACTTCGATTAAATACATGACGGTAAATACAAACGTTTAGGTGAAGGCGTAAAGATTAAAATCACAATAATCACCGTGACTTTTGCTATAGATAATGATCAGTCTCATACCACATTAGAACAAGACACAGGCCTGCTTATCTCGTTGGGCAGAGTTTTGAATTAATGGTTCTAGTGTTCATTCTGAAAAGTTTATTTAGTTTTATGCTAACATATTTCTGATGAATTACTTATTTCCATTCTTTTTGACTTGAAGACAAATAAAACAGGGACATAAGAATTATACAAATGATATTCAACTGCTACTGCAGATGTTATTTCTCACTTATAAATTATTGGCATAAATTATTAAGAATAAATTATGGATTTTGACTATTCGGCGTTTATGGTTAACGCTTATATCTAGAACATCATTGAGGTTTTGAAAGAATTTTATTTAAATCGTTTGTTAAGACTGAGTAAGAACACAAGATCATCCATATTGTCTGTACAAATTTTTATTTTTGCGTTGTTTGGATAGGATGCGCTTGCATAAGGAGAAAAGAATTTAAAATGGAATGTATGTATTTCTAGAAAATATGAGTAGATTAATTTTGTTTCCAATTTCTTTCCATCGGCAGAAATTTGGTATAATGATTATAAAATTTCATTCCCTTGAATAATCTTTTATAATGGTGGTAAAACAGTTGTTTTACAAATTCAAAAGTAGTTTTGGAACTCATTAAGTGCTTCAGGTTAGAAAATGTAGGCAGTATATGCTCTAAATGATTGAATTTGAGCACTACAATATCCATCAAGACTTCGCAACTTTAGTTCCTCCGATCTATATGACAAGCAAATAAGGTGACACTCTTAAAATAAGAAATATAATACCATTATGCGAGCGGGGTAAGTTAAATTGTCTAAATTAGAATAAATAAAATTTACAGACAATAATTTGAAGGAAACAAATTGAGACTTTTTCAAAAGTCATTTTCAAATTTTACCTCATCAACCAGTAGTCTAGTTTTCCGCCAGGGCAGCCCATATATACAAATAAATTATCTTAGTGGTATCATACACAAATTTAGCAATATGCCAAAAATGTGCCAGAGAAGCAGTTAAATATTAAAATACGGTATCCGAAAAAGTAAATCGCATCAATTTTTATCATTATCGTAAGATATCACACAAAAACTATAAACTTTAGCCACTTGACTAATTGTCTTGCTTTGCCAACTCAAATTTATGTTTCCTACCTCTTGACAGCTATATTTCAAAAGCTAGTTTATACTGGGCTGGTCGAAGGGTAATGGTCAATGCGACTCAGTCCTCGGCGTAAAAAAAAGAAAAATATCACATAAATTGCCTCACGCAAACATGCAAGAGTGTTCTCAAGTCTTATTTGTACATTTGAGGAATGCATCGAGTTGATTTTGAAGAAGTGAGTAATGGCGAGCGGCAAATGTATCATCAAAGAATAGTAATGTGTCAGTGTGGTCTTCAATGTTTCATAGATGATACAAAAGTATTTGTCTGCCGGGAATAATAACGTAAGGACAAGTAATAATCCTCAAACATACATTATAGCTATGATAAGAGGAGTGAACTCATTTTCTTCTTTTATCTCGCATCTTTGAACTGTAGCGTTCAGAAACAGAGGATCAGCAACTATAAAAATAACAAATCAAGAAAAATAGTTTTAGTCATATTTTGTGAAACTTTAATAATACGAAGTATTTATAAACTGATTTCTCAAATTTCGAGTTAATCCCATGATTACGAAAATTTAACTGCAGAGTTTGTCTTTCCACAGGAAAAATAGCTTCTACCTAATATGATGACCTGTTTACCATAAACTAAATATAGATTTGAAATTAAATCTCTACTGTTTATACTTATTATTGAATCTGCACCGATTTCTGACATCAACGTACAAAAGTTTTTGGATCTAATATATACACTGCTGGCCGTTAAAATTACAACACCAGGAAGGAAAACTAATAACAAAACTTTACTTATCGTACGTAATCAGCATAGTAAGAAGAAAACATGATTAAATTTGTAGGCAGTTTGGAGATATACGGGTTCCAAATTTAGTACAAATAGCTGCCTCCTCTGGCTGCTAAAACCGCTCTAATCCGGTTAGGCATCGATTCGAACCGAGTATGGATGACAAATACGGGCAAGTCATTCTATGCTGCTTCAAGTCTATGCCACGCTCCATCAATCGAAGTGGCTGGTGAGCGGTGACGGCCTAGTCTCTCAGCAACCCATGACGAGATGTTTTCAGTGGGTGAGAGATCTGGAGAACTTTCTGGCCAGGGCAACAGTTTAACACCCTCTGTGCCAAGGTACGTCTGGATACGACGGGCAACATGCGGTCTTAAGTTATCTTGTTGAAAGGTGACGTCTCCGACGCATCGACGATAAAGCACAACCTCCGGCCTTAAGATCTGAGAAATGTAACGCTGGCTGTTCAGATTATCGACGACGCGAACAGGAAGTGTTCGTGTCATGTACCCAATGGCTGCCTGTATCATCACACCAGGTGCCAGGCCCGTATGACGATATCGAATTCAAGCAGGCCCCGTGCGTTCTCCTCGGTGCCTCCGGACACGCATACGTCCATCTGATGCTGCACGCAGAGACGAGACTCGCCTTAAAAGAAGACGTGTTGCCACTCCTGTATCCTGTTTTGTCGTTGGGCGTACCCCTGTCGCCGCGCGTCGCTATGCTTCAGTGTCAAGTGAAGCCGCAATAATGTTCGCCGTGCAGACAGTCCGTGCTGCTTCCAGACGTCGTCGCACTGTCCGTGTGGATACTTGTCGTTCTGCAAACAAACCCATTTCCCGATTCAAGGTGCGTCATGTGGCTGCACGATCCTGCAAGACCGACGTGACAACGTGTGTTTCCTCACCGGCGTTAGAGGCGGAAGGATGTTGAGATCCTGCATGGCGTTCTGTATTACGCTTCTGAACACGTCGATTCCATATTCGCAAGCGAGTCGTTGGAATCCGACCAATGCGAGTAGCAATATCTCGGAACGATAAACCGAACTTTTGATAGACCCCGATCCTGCCGCTATCGAATTCCGACACATGCTGGTAGACGTTTCTTCTTTTATTACGAAGCATAACACGATCTTCTCACAAATAACCAACGTTCAAATGCGATTTCCAAATGCGAAACCCGCTGCGTAATTTTCCTTTTATACAGAGACTGAGATGCCATTTCTCCCTCCTGCGTCGTTCGATTGCGCTTAAATGCTAATCATTTGCATATCCCAGCAGCTTCTTCCTTTCATGCAAATTTCACGTTTGTACTGTCCCTCCTTCAAGGTGTTGCAATTTTAATGGCTAGCAGTGTAGTTAGTTTTAGTATACAGTAATGAACGATTTTATTGCATCACCTGTCAGTGTAAGGAAAATGCTATCAAATTGTTTGATAGATATTTAGAGCAATTATATGATAGGGAAACTTAGCCTTATCTTTAGAGAAATGTGATTGTTTAAACAAAACTGACTAGAATTGCAAACCTTTTATCTTCTTTTCAGGACTATTAAAGTCTGCGGTTATCTACAGCAATTAGCCACGGTTGACAGACTCTATGATCTATGTACGAGAGGAGCAAACAGTGGAGAAATACAAACGACCTTCTGACCGTTTTGTTATCTCTTTCCTTTTTTCCTAGTTCTTAATAGCCCTAACAGCAGATAATATCTCCGATTTCACACTTCTTTGCCGCTCAAGCATTGAATGCTCAACTCAAGCAATCACATTTCTTCCTGTATATATTTCGCACGGTGTTCTTATTGAATCTGTGTATTTCGTTACGAAATAATCGCGATCTAGCCGGCCTCAGAACCGCCTTTTCACAACATTCAAAGGTGATTCAGATTTGCCTACTAATGTAAGGCTATAAAATTGTCACATTTAATCAGAAAGGTTTAAAGCTTGCCTTAAAACAGAATATTTAAAAAGCGGAATATCGATTAATAAATATCTGACACAACGATAAATTACTTTCCATTCACACAAGTAGTATTTAAATTTTTACCTTTAATGAAAAAAGTTACTTTTTATTCTTTTGTAAGGCGGTAGGAACATGTTCAGGGCCATTTGTCCATATATACACCAATATTTTGCTCGCTTCTTCATTATGGAAGCACAAAATAGGTGAACCAACATCGCTCCTTGTGAGAGAAGCAGGTCAGGAACATCGACGTCTTAGTCGGGATTCGAACGTGAGTACCCCTGCATAGAATTACCCGCCGCTAAACACTACACCTGGTGGGTGACTGTAAGTGAAAGGTCGATTTCAAAGCTTTAACAGTTTGAATTTACAAGCACTCGGCAAACGCCAGTAGTTTCTAAATTAAGTTTTCTAACTTTAATAAACATTGAAAAGGATTGTTTTGAAAGCAGCATTATGAAAAATTCAGGAAGCATTTTGAAAGGGTCCAAAAAGGGTTTATTTAAAATTATCATGTTATGAGCTAAGGGGCTTTTAAAATGACTTTGATACATTTGCGTTTTTTGCCTATTTCAAGTTTGCCAGAATTTCCAATAAAACCATCAATATAGTAATTCCCTGGCGAAGTTTAGCAGAGAACAAACTGAATTTTATCATTAACGTCTTAATGGATATCTAAAATCTGGACCAGTTCTTTTTTCTAATTTTTTTTGTTATTTTAATGAAAAAACACTTGAAACTAAAATGTCTTAAATATATCTCACATAAATTGACTATTTTGTTGACATCTTCTTTACTGCAGCCCGATGGTGTGCAAATTGCCGTTCGCAAAGGGTAGACGTATAAATATTGTGCGAATTTTGCCGCCTCTCCAAGAACCTGTAAGCAAGAGATTAAGGTTAAAACATATCGTTCGCATGAACAGAATAAATTGACTAACATGCAATTAAAAAACGAATAAAGGCGTACAAATTTTCACCATGATAAATTTTCACTTATAATTACGTTGAATTAAAGAAATGCAACCAAATGGTGTAATTTTTTTTTAATTTAATTTTTTTTTTTTTTTTGGGGGGGGGAGGGTTAATGTTCCTGGGGGCTCACGACATCACACCCCAGTCCGGTATACATATGAATACAAGGAAATTAATAATTTGTTAATAGAAACACAAATCACAATCGTAGAATTTTATTAACAAACGATGACTCCCCAGAATACAATCAAGTCTTATGCGGGAAATGCCCCTACGCCGTGGCAGGCTGATGCCTTAACCACTTAGCCACTGGGCGACGCTATGATTTGCATTATCCTATATATTATCATTGTATTATCGTATGAAAAATACATGGTTTTTACTTTTTCATGCCCAACCGGGCATTTTTTTACAAAATAAAACAGAGCTGCAGATATTAACCAATTTAAAAAAAGCATGAAACATAAATATTTCAGTGAGAATTTCTATAGGGTTCTCATCAGCGCCATGCAAAAACAGAAAGTTTTAAATTGCTTTTATGTATTTATTTTTGCTTAAGAATCCGTAAGTGTAATTAGGATCAGCGGAATGTCATTTTGGCGTTCGCTGGCAATGCACAGCTGAGAAATAACTGCTTAAATGTACTAGACGCCTTGTGTATAATGTACTTGTACTTCAAATGCGCTATTCCTAATATGGCGCATTCTTTATATGATGTTCTTAATTTTGAGTAAGAGCTTCCATTTGTATAAGTAATTAAAATTAATTTTCATGTGCTTTATGCCTATTAATTGAATAATTATAACATAGGTACTTAAGTTTGGTCCAAAATAATGCAAAAATATTAAGGGAAGTTTGTTTGTAAGCATACCTTCAAGAAGGAAAATTGGGCAAGGAAAATTTCTTTTTAAAATGTTGAAATCTTTTGTGTGCGTCACATACTACAATCGCAAATATCTCATACCTTGAACTTGAGGAAAGAATTAAACAAATTGGCTGTGGGTTATTGACTCCTAATAGAAGTGAGGAAAAAATCTATGCGTTTAGATGATTTACTATTCGTAACATGTAGATGCTACTAAGATTAAAATCTGTTTAGTTTTCAGAAGAAATGCGCTCAGGAGAATAAAATGTAGACGCGTTACTCGTTTTATTAGTTTTTCTAAATAGTTTTAAATGAAGAAATAAAGCAAGGATTTTCTTAGTGTCGGAAGCATTACTCATAGAAGCATTTTTGAGGATGACTCTTTTTGATAAGGAAAGGTAGTTTTAATCAGAACTTAAAGATTAAAACGATATAAAGCTATATTATGAAGCTCTAACATACCATGTTTTGAGACGGATATAATAGAAAAAAAAGGTAATTGCTCTCATAAGAGATAAAGAGTGTATACAATTTCATAAAAATATAAATACAACATATATTTAAACTAGCTGAATACCTGTGCTTCGCTATGGAGTACATTTTAGGATAATTACAATGCAAAAATAATGAAATTGCTTTTTAGAGAATTAAATTCTTAATTAATTTGAATTAAATTCTTAAAAAACTTCCATCTCAATTAGTCTAGTGGTTAAATTTTATCTTTTATCGTATTTTAATATTTTTTGTCAATTTATTTCGTTGTTAAGCACGTGACGCAAAATTAATTTAAAGTATCCCAAAAAAGAAAAAATTAATATTTTAATAAATTAAATTCTAACAATTAATCTTCAAAATTTTACCAAAAATCAGAAAATGAAGGTAAAGATTCGAAATAAAAAATTTCAGTTTAAAAGAATCTTTATGATCTTTTTCGTGATTTAAATGTTATAACATTGAGATTATAATTTTAAATGCAAACTTAAGAAAAGTTACAAAAGCAGCTTAAAAATTTAATTTTTAAAAAAATCAAAAAAGAATTTTTCATATATCTTTCTTAGTGCACCCCAAAACTATAAGAAGAATTGTCATGCAAAATTTCAGCAATTTAGGTCCTGCGGTTTGGTCTGTGATTATCTGTTAGTCAGTCAGTCACGGAACTGTTTTACGTATATATATAGATAAACTAGCTGAAAAGCCGTACTTCGCTACGGATACATTGAAATTAAATACAACGGTCAATGTATGCAATTAATGCCAAAAATATGTATAAATATATTTATAATAAATACAATGATCAATGTAGGCAATTGATGTAAAAAAAAACGAAAAAATATATTTATGAAAAATCGTAACGGATATTTTCATAGACAAAATAATATAGAAGAAAATATCTAACAGAACATACTAAATAATATAGTACAGTTAATATAGTACATTTTGAGGAACATTTCTTTTACTGTATGTTAATATTTTTTTTGGATAATGTCCAATCGTCTGCCGCATATGCAAGAAATTTTTTTTTGTCTATTTCGTTGTTATGCACGTGACGCAAAATTAAAAGAAAAGAATTAAATAAAATGAAAGCATGTGATCAGCATTTAATAAATTAAATTCTAAAAATTAATCTTTAAATATTCACCAAAAATCAGAAAAGGGAAGTAAAAATCGAAAAAGATTTCATTTTAAAGGAATTTTTATCATCTTTCTCCTGATATAAATTTTATAACCCTCG
Source organism: Dolomedes plantarius (assembly GCA_907164885.2). Lineage (NCBI taxonomy): Eukaryota > Metazoa > Arthropoda > Arachnida > Araneae > Dolomedidae > Dolomedes > Dolomedes plantarius. The sequence goes on along the minus strand of OU015495.1, from coordinate 166,049,864 downwards.
GATTATTATTTTAAATACAAACTTTAATTAATATTACAAAAACAGCTCAAAAATTTTATTTTAAAAAGTCCAAGAAGAATTTTTTAAAAATCTCTCTTAATGCACCCCTACACTATAAGAAGAATCGCCATGCAAAATTTCAGCCCTTTATGTCCAACGGTTTGGTCTGTGCTTTGTCAGTCAGTCAGTCAATTACGGTACTTATATTTTTTATATATATATATATATATATATATATATATATATATATATATATATATATATATATATATATATATATATATATATATATATATATGTATATATATACATATATATGTATATATATACATATATATATATATAGAGAGAGAGAGAGAGACTAGCTGAAAACCCGTACTTCATTACGGAGTGCATTGAAATTAAATGCAACGGTCAATGTGCAAAAATATGAATATATATATATATATATATATATATATATATATATATATATATATATAATAAATACAAAGATCAATATATGCAATTGATGTTAAAAAAACCAAAACATATATTTATAAAAAATCGTAACGGATATTTTTATAGACAAAGTAACGTAGAAGAAAATATTCAAATTAATTCTATTATAACATACTAAAGAATATAGTACAGTTAATATAGTACAGTTTGAGGAACATTTCTTTTTACTATATGTTAATATTAATTTGGATGTCCAATCGTCTGCCGCATTACCAAGAGAAAAAAATTGTCTATTTCATTGTTATGCACGTGACGCAAAATTAAAAGAAAATAAACCACGTGATCAGCATTTAATAAATTAAATTCTAAAAATTAATCTTTAAAAATTCACGAAAAATCAGAAAATGGAGGTAAAGATTCGAAAAAGATTTAATTTTAAAGGAATTTTTATGATATTTCTCGTGATATAAATTTTATAATTATTATTTTAAATGCAAACTTTAAAGAATATTACAAAAACAGCTTAAAAATTTAATTTTAAAAAATCTAATAAGAATTTTTCAAAAATCTCTCTTAGTGCACCCCTTCACTATAAGAAAAATCGCCATGCAAAATGTCAGGCCTAATATAATACCAGTGGTTTGGTCCGTGCATTGTATGTCAGTCAGCTAGTTAGTCAGCCAGTTACGGAACTGTTTTATATACTATATAGATAATATTTCATTTGCTAAATACAGAGGCTGTTCGCACATTTTTCAGACGATTTTCGTAAGCGGTAATAAGAAATCGTTTGCTGCAAAAGAAATAATTGCAATTGTACTGTTTTTAAAAGTCAAAATTATAGTCTGCGGCTTGAAAGTTTTGTTTTTATTCAAAATCGCGTTTTTAACAAAGCAGTGGTTCGAAGCGTACATTTATGCTCTTTCCGAAGAGAAATATGCATACTCCGTTATCCAAAAACGATGTGAGAGTCATGATTTTGTGATATCTAAAGCGTCGATAGGTAATATCGTTAACAAGAAAGGAAAAAAACGTCAAATTGGAGCCTCAAGTGGGACAAAAATTCCAAACAAGTATCCAAAGAAAAAACGGACATCTTCGACTATTGCAAAGGTACGTTGTTTAATTTTAAAAGAAAATCCCCCTAGTCAATGGTCAGTTGCAAAATCATTAAAATGCTCGGTGTCCACTGTAAACAAAATGATAAACGTTGATTTAAATCTTAAGAAAGCGAAAAAACGCAATGTGCACCGTCTTCTTCCAAATCTTATCGCTGAACGCAGGACACGCTGCAGAATTCCATATGAGAAACACTTATCCAAAGAAAAATGGAAAACAATTGTCACAATAGATGAATCATGGGTGTATTTAAATGATTGCAACAAAAAAAAGAGCCATTTATTATCATAAAAGGGGAGAACAAAATTTAAGTACATGGTTCAAAGAATCGAAAGAAAGTTTTTCTAAGGGATTCATGATTGTTGCTGGTTTTTCTTATAATGGCAAGTTAAAAATAAAGAGAGTGGAAAAAAATATCAAGATTAACTCCAAATACTATCAGGAACATATTTTATCGCCAATTTTTCTGTATGAAATACCATCGCTTTACCCACAGTGCCATCAATCTGTGAGACTCCTTCAGGACAAAGCTAGCAGTCACACATCAAAATCCACTGTAAATTTCCTAAAAGAAATGGAAAAAAAAACTGGTATCAAGGCCTTACCCTTCACTGATATCCCTACCAAATCTCCCGATGTATCACCTATGGATTTTTGTGCTTTCGACCATTTAAAATCTGCATTATCCAAACGTCGTCCCAAAACCCTTACAGGACTCTGGAAAGCTGTTCAGGAGGAATGGGATAGAATACCTCTTCTGACACTTCAAAAGGCATTATTATCCTGGAAATTGCGGTGTCGAAAGATAGTTCAGAATAAGGGATGTCAAATAGAACATTTAAAATACAAGAATTTTATGTAATTTAGTTTTGTGAATACAATATACATCGTCTAAAAATGTGTGAACAGCCTCTGTAATACCTGTTAGTTTGCATTTTGGAAATTGAGATTTTTTTTACACTTTCATGATGACTTCCTTTGTATAAAGTCTTTTCATTTGGGAGTAAAAAATTCTCTGACTGAATGGCTAAAAAAATAGATTTGAATGTTTAATATGAGATTTACTATTTCGTGTTTGAGTATATTTCTGCTCGAAGCAGTGCCTTTAACCCTTCAGCGGGCGTGCCCTTGTACAAAGTGCAACATTTTCGTAATTTTGAATGGTTTGTTCTTACATGTAAGGTTTGAATGTTCCAAGCAATTTCAATTTATAACTACACACTTTCTAATGCAGCTCTGATTTTCTGACAGTTACATTCCTTTCAATTCATTGTTAGTCGTGATTTAACCATGGTAAACCAGTGATTATACTGGCTTGCAATACAACAAAAGTAGAAGTTGATGTAGTCGATCAAATATGTAGCTATTATACGGTATCCCGCATATCACGAAGATGGACAATCTCCTTGTTTTTTTAGGTTTTTTGGGCATAATAGGCATCGATTCGCAAGTTGTCCTTAGATCCAATAAACTGGACAATTTTGACATAAGGCGATTGTATCTGCATTTTTTGGACCTTAATAATAAATATATCTCAGTATTACCTACATTTTATATCTTGTCATAAAATGCAGAATTGTTATTTTCAATCTCAAAAGGAAATTATATTACAAAAGGAATAATCAAGGTTGGAGGAGACATTGCGCTTTGTGCCACGTGCGCCTGCTGGTGTTCCAAAAATTGGCACGCCCGTTGAAGGATTAAGGGCTAGCTCCAAAATCATTGTATAACGAACCTTTAAATATAAAGTCCAATAGCTGGATACTTGTCCAGTACCATTAGTCCATAAAATGCGAACTCAGAGAAAACTGACGAAAGGAAAAACACAAGAAGTCATAGAGAAGGAATAAGTAATAGCATGGTGCAATTTTTACCTTTCGGAAATTGAAGCCCTATATAACCAGTTTTTGAAAACCCTGAATATTAAAATTAGCAGTAATCAAAGAAAAAAATTCTGAAATGAATGACCAGTATTAAAAAAATTTGTTGGAAATAAAAGATAATGAAATATTACTTATAGTTTGAAGTAGAAAATTTTATAAGTTGACGAGGTAAGAATTATATCGAATTATTTTTAACAAATAGGGATTCAGTTAAGAACTTGCATGATATTTTGTGTAATATTTCCAGCTTCATGTCAATTAGGATTTAAGCTTTAAGAAACTCAGAAAAAAGAAAGGAAGGTTTCATACCAATATATTATGAAATATTTTATTACATTATCCCTTAGCATACAGCGATGACTTGGTGTGAACGTGTAGTAGGTCTACATCTCATAGTTAGGAGAAAACTCAATCGATCTATCCTAATAATAGCACAGATCTATCTATCTGGAACGCTTCCGGAGCGACCGCTTCAAAAATATATTGCCGCTATTTCCTTGTTCTTGAGAGTGAACCGGTAGCTGTGAGGTAGCGATGTTTCCGTCGGAGAGCTTGGTCCTTAGTTCGAATCCCGCTGGTCGCGGGCTGCGTTTCATTTGCTTAATTTAAATCTCCTTTCTCGAAATTTCCACAATATTCGAGTATATGTAAATTGAATTAATTTGAATGTTCAGTCAGGATATATAAGTTGCTGCACTCCAGTTGTGAGGCAGTCTTGCTCTGTACTATCACTCCGATAGCACTTCATTACTTCCAATAAAATTTCTATACTCCACGTCTATGTATTTAACCGTCTTGTCAGTTTTCCCGTGACAATATCAGCCTATGTCATCCATTTTGTTTTATGAGTTAGGCTTAACAAGTTAAAAGTAAAGTTAAAAAAGGTTATTTGCTATCTAAACCCAAATAATTTATTAGAAACAGCGTAATATAGACACAAAGCAACTTTATTTCGATTTTTAGACGGCTGTAATAAACGGTTAATTACAATTTCAAATCAGCTCGCCAACGTTTAAAACTTTTCTCAGCATAAAATATCCTTTCATTGTAACGCATTTTCAATGTGATATTTATATTCATTAGAAAATTATCTCGTTTCCGCAAACTTTCGAGATATCATAGTGTTTCATTTAAATAAATAAGAAGTATTCATTTTATATATTCAGAACTTGAAAATTTAAACACGAGAGAGTCATTCATTCAACGTGATTCATTCAGCATCGTTAATTTAAGTAAAATTGAATCAGAGAATCTTTTTCACAGTAAAACAGTTTTTCATTATATTACTTTTTTAATATCTTAATTTATATTTTAACCATATAATATATATATTTTAACCAGATATTACAATAATCGCAAATTTTGTATTTTCAGAAAATTGCAACCTCGACGCATGCGTAGTGATATGTAAAAACCCGTACTTCGCTACGGAGTACATTCAAATTAAATACAATGGTTAATGTATGCAATTAATGCAGAAAAAAAGTATATATAAAAAAATCGTAACGGATATTTTTATAGACAAAATAATGTAGAAGAATTGAATAATGTCCAATCGTCTGCCGCATTTGAAAGAAAAATAATATATTTATTTTGTCAATTTATATCGTTGTTATGTATGTGACGATAAATTACTTTAAAGTATCAAAAAGAAAGAAACCCTGTGATCAGCATTTAATAAATTAAATTCTGAAAATTAATCTTTAAATATTCACCAAAAATCAGAAAATTGAGGTAAAGATTAGAAAAAGATTTCGTTTTAAAGGACTTTTTATGATCTTTCTCGTGATATAAATTTTATCACCTTCCAATTAATATTTTAAATTTAAATAATTAAAATATGTATTATTTAAATAAAAGAAATTAGAGAAGCTAAGTATACAAATAATATCGACTTTGCAGATGTAAATTGATAAAAATTAAAATTAACACGTCATTTTTGACGGGCTAACCACTAGCTTTAAAGAATAATGGAGGTCCAATTACTTACGGCAGATGTGATTTATACATCCCAGATATTCAAATGATGTCCAGTGTATGGATTAACAGTGCGATTACTTTTACTTGAGACATTTAAACTGGTGTTCATTCAACAATTCACGAGACAAACATACAATATGTGTATCAAATTCGTCGATATTATTTAATTCATTAAATTTCAAACTGAAGGGAGAGTTAAAATAAAGCGATATTCAAGGCGATTAAAGTAACTAAGGTAGGAAGAAAAACAAAATAATGAACTCAGGAAAAGAAACTAAGGACAATAATACAAGAAAGATTTAAAATAAATCACAAGAAATACAAGTTGATATTAGTCATATATGCTGAGACTATGAAGAAAACCGTATATGGTGACTTATAATATGGTTATAGTTTAGTGAGAACTCACTGTATCCCTGTCTGAGAAATTCTTCAATTCATCCACCATGCCGTTCACTTTGATCGCTTTTGTCTTGGGGGGCAAAGGAGGTGTCACATCAATCGTACAATATTGCCCCCTGTACAACAGTTTTCCATTTTCCTGGAACCTCGTGCTCTTTACTTCTATGCCCACACACTCGTCATATGAGCCAAACGACGAAAGAGTTCCATCCAGAACGCCATCTATACTTTTTGGAGTGGCGTCAAGAACTGCAACACAAAAAATATATTAAAGTATACATTTTATATTGAAGTATACTATACATATATTTGCATACACAGTTGTGAAAAATATGTATAATCTACACTGTATAAAAATATTTACAATAGTTTACAAACAGATATGGCTAAAGTATCTCTCAATGTATAAATTGATGGATGACTCTCTTGTGATGTCCTCTCAAAACAAACAAACGACTCGAAGTGACCCACCGTGAATGTCCTTTGAGAAACTCAGACAGTGTGATGTCCAACAGGTATTTTCCAAGCCTAAGTTCTTCTAGAGCCAGCCTGAACAACATACGGCCTGAACAACAACGTATGCTTCCCGCCAGCACTAATTCTGTGGCCCTCAATACCTTTTGTGAAGACGAATAATATTAAAACTCTAAAAAATACACAATACTATTTACAAATTTATAATAATACGAAAGGAATATAAACGTAATGAATTTTAGTATTTATTAATATTTTTTAAACACCAGTAATATAAACAGGAAATCCAACGTAAATAAAGCACAAATAGCAGTAAGGTGCAATTTTGCATACGACCGTTTCGAAGCTGTAAAAGAGCTTCTTCATCAGTGCAAAGAACTTAGTGGCAGCTCAAAAAGCCGAAAACTAAACGACCAGACACATGCGCATGCATTTAAGTACCCGCGTGTGTCGAACGCTCGAAGGCGTGAACAACGCAAATAAATCAAAAGCGAGCAGCGAAGAGACAGGCATATGGCAAGCAGCGCCATCTAGCGGCTAAAAGAGGGAAACAATTGAAAAATAAGTGAAGTAACAGGCCGACACGTCTAAATAAACCCTTTCCACAAGTGAGGAAAAACAGGTATGCTAGACAAATCATTAACCAAAGAACCCGAATTTTTAAAAATGTGATAAGCTTCCCAGAAATCAAGATCAGCAGGCGCGTGACATTTCTGAATAATGGAGGCAGCAGAAAAAATCAATCCAATGGTTCAAACTCCAGGCGTGTTGAGCAATGGACGAACGATTTAACTCCTGGTTTTTAACGTAACTCTTGTGTTCCCTCAAGCGGAATTTAAGAGCACGCTTGATTTGATCAATATAAGGCCCGTATGCCGATCAAACACTTATGAGAGCTAAGCTCTCGCAAGGCCCCTCCCTCTCGTAGAGGGGTGAAAAGTGATATGCAGAACAAACGGCGAGAACTTTTTCTCTCGTAAATACGAACGTCACGTGATTAAAACTTGCGGCTAGTAGGGAGCTCTCGTAGACCGATTTTTTTTCTCTTGCAAAGAATCCCAAAAGTAATAATGGCGGACGTTATAGCTCTTCGCATATCCCGTAATTTAAGCAGGAAATGGTTAATACAAGATACGGATAATCCACTTGAGATGGAAGATGAAGTTTTTATTGCAAAAATTCAGACTGTGCAAGCAGGAATTTATGTGTTTATTATATTTTTTCTACAACATCTTCAGCTTTTATGAGCTCTAAAAGCATATTATTTCTGACTAACAACTTATTTTTGTCTTCCATTATTTTAATTAATGTTTCTAAATTTTGATTAATTTTTAACAGAATTCCTTGCTGGGAAGTTGCTTCGGCAGCAACATTTTTTATTTCTTGCACCATAGTTTTTTGGGGTTTGAAGAGTCTCAGCTTCAAATTTATCTAACTCGGCTGCTTCTCTTTTACTTTTTAAGGCTAGATGCCTCATGCCACGTACTGTTGAACTGTCTAGAAAATAATAAAAAACACATAGTAAATGAGATAGCACATGGAACAGAGCTATTATTTCATACATAAAAATCAACATAAGTTATTTCATAGAAGTTATTGTCACAGATTATATAGTAAAACTGCAAATGATTATGAAGAAGAGTTCTATGCAGGCATTAACATAAAACTATGTATGTTACGTAAAACATACAATTGTTTAATTTCTATAAAGTATGGTACTATAAAATTTTAAAATATCTCCAAGAATTTCAGTCTGAAATTTATATTTTAAAACTTAATACAAAAATTTGATTTACATTTATCAAAATCCAAATAACTTACTTGATGATTGAGCAATATGCCAAGACTTTGTTGTTTAGTGGACTCTGCTGTTTTAGTGGTAGTTATAATCTTAGGGATTGTAATTCACTTTGTATAACAACAACTTTCTGGGGGGGGGAATTAATTAGTATAAATAGCAAATAATTTTGCTTTAAATTTATTTAAAAGATTCAAATTTTCTAAAAGCATTATGAAACAAACATTAATTTTGTTAGCTATAATAGCTATTTTTTTTCTCGAGGATTTTTCTTAGCTTTATGATTATTAAATACATAGTTGTAATAAATTTTAGAAATTTCATGATAGCAAAAGTTCAAATATATGAATACCATGCCATTATGTTTGTTATGCTCTTAGAACTTGTAACTTCCAAACAAAAGACACAAACTTAATTTTCTTGTAATGTTTTGTTTCTAAAATAAAAATTGTTCGTAAAATATACATTTTCAATTTTATTTACTTGTAGTTCTTTTACATGAATACCCAAAATAATTCTGATATATGACTGAGCATTGGCAGTAATCTTTTGAATCCCAATTATTAAATTTATATTTGCTATTTAAGTGTACAATGTCATGGTCTCAATCCCCCACCCTCAAATATTAATAATGCAGTGATCGTTATTTGGTAACAAATCCTCCTGCAACAAAATATTTTGATCTTTGTTTAATGATTAACTAACAGCATTTTTTAAAATTTATAATAATATTTATAAACAAAACTAGAAAAATTATATTCTTGTACACAAATGCCAGAAAAGTCCAACAGAACTTTTTTGCTACTTAATTGTCCCTTAAATAAGCATTAGGACATTTTTAAATTTATTTTAAATTAAATTTATATATGATAAATATCTTGCAATGTAAAAATATGATATATTATAAATAGCATTGAAAATGATTAAAAGAAATTCTAATAAACAGGTAATTAAATACAAAATTAATAGTTTACTTACCATCCATTTTTTTCTGTTTTAAAACAGCCTACAAGTAAAAAAAAAATAATAAAATATTAGGATATTGCTAAACTCAAATTACATTTTTTTCTTTTCAAATACAACTGAAATTACTTACCAATGCAGATGAATCGAAAGACTCATCATTGATGCCTTCACTGCAGTTTATTCTCGACCTCCTCTACTGAAAAATTTTATGTTCTTTGAGACATTTTTATCTGCAAAATGTAAAAGAAACAGCCAGCGCAACAGCCACGTTGGTCGATGTCAAAGCGCGGGTTTTTTCCTATACTGTATACTTTTTCTTGAACCCCAACGCAAGGAAGCAATTAAAATGCCGTGTTTGAGGCAGTTCTGTCGAACGGTTTCCCTAAATTGACCGTCGCTCTCGCCCCTGGGTAGGGTTCGTGGGGGTCCTCTCCTCTCGCACTCGGGAGGAGAAAAAGGATGTGGCTTGACCATATAAGGTTTCCTTACACATCTTGACGTCATTATTTGCGGAAGCTCAAACTGTTTGATCGGCATAGTTAAAACGAGTGTTTTCCCCCTACTCTTGCAAACACCCCCCACTTGCGGAGCGAGAGTCACATCTTTCCGCCGTTTGTTCTGCATACGGGCCTAAGAAAGGCCACACTGGCAAGAAACCCGGTAGATACCCCAGCTATTTAAGCGATCAATGGGGTGTTTGAGATCCGAAAAAGATTTTTTATTGACTGGAGAGAAAATAACCTTAATTTCAAACCTTTTAAGAATTTTAGCGATTTGATGACTGATCTTGGGAAAGAATGGTAAAACCACCGAAAGGTTCGGCGTTGAAATACATCTTTTTTGGACCGGTTTAGACAATTTCTTATAAATTAAATCAACGATATTAGAGGCATAGCCGCGATCCACGGCGACCGCCCTCAGATAGTCAAGCTCGGAGCACAATAGTTCAGGAGTGGAGCAAATGTTCAACGCCTGATGGGCAAACGTGTTGAAACAGGCCCTTTTTTGATTTGCAGGATGGGCAGAAAGCCTATGTGGGGGAAGAGACACGGCAAAGGGCTTGCTGAAGACAGTAGTCTGAAAAACTTCGTCACTGCGGATAATAAGCACATCCAAGAAAGGTAAGCGATTATTACACTCTTCCTCACACGTAAATTGTATACAAGGATCAATAGAATTCATGACAGAGAGCACACGAACTCAATAGGAAGTTTGCTGCTCGTCGCAGAGCAGAATTGGTTATGCTGACCGGAGTGCCTTGACCAGCTGGTTTTAACTCCTGTACGCAAGATGTTATGTAATGAAAGATAATGTGCTCAGTAGTTAAAATTTTAAGGCTAGGTTAAAGATAAAAGTTACTATTACAATCATTGTACAAAAATTTTAAGTTTAACACCTTCAATAGATGAAGGGGAAGAGAAAATTTAAGAAAAAAAATTAAGCAATTATTAAGAATAAGAATTTAAGTTTAAAAAGTTAAATTCAAAATTTAGGGAAGGTAAGATGAAAAAATAAACAAGTATAAGATAAGGTGGCCCTCAGCAAAAGAAAAAAAGGCCCTCTTCAGGGTCATACAATTCATAATGAGATGATTGCAGATTTCCGAGGGGGAAAAATGAAAATATCAAGATAGGGAAATTTGGAATAGGCTATACCACCTAGGACCAAACCCACAACGTAGGGTTTCGCTGGTCAGCGCGATGCCACTGCGCTACGACTGGACACAAGCAGGTGAGCGAGACAGAAAGAATATCGCGAATGGGAAGTTAATGTTAGCTCCTAAGGAGACACGCCCTGGGGCGTTTGCGATTAGCAGGGAGACAATAATCGTAATCAGGAATCTTCAAAGACATTTGGTCTCCATAACTCCACCAGTTTACCAACGGTAAATATGCCTTCCGTCGTTAACCTTTCCAGCGTTTCTCTGAATAAGGATCAGCTTTATGCTCTTAAACTTAACAATAATTTTTCAGTCTCCTCCATGCCTTCCTTTCCTAAGGTGATTGCTCCTATTGAAAGGTATTTCAAATTTAGCGCTTTATCGTCTTCTCAAAAGAATTCCAATAGGCATTTGATTGCTAACTCTGTGGATTTCAATTCTAACGTTTCCAAATCGAATCTCAATAAGTCTTCTATAGAGGGTCTTAAGAAGTTGCGTTCCAATCCTAATTTGGTGATTACCAATGCTGACAAAGGTGGTCAGATTGTTCTTCGTGATAAATCCACTTATTTGGAGAAATCCCAGAATCTCATCGATGAAGGTCCCTATGTGGTGATTCGCAACGACCCCAGTATTTCTGAACTTAAATTCCATTAAATCTGCTATAAAAGTTTGTGTTATGCTCCCGGAGATTTTTAAAAGGACTCTTATACCTTCAATCGCTCATTGTGCTAGATTCTATACTTTACCAAATATTCATAAACTGGGCATTCCTTTCAGACCTATTGTTTCCAGTATTGGCAATGCTTCTTATAAACTAGCAAAACACTTGGTTTCTGTTTTTGCTCCTCTCTTTAGCAACAACTCCTTCACTACTCGTAATTCTCTGGATTTTGTGAAGACACTTCGTGGCTGTAGACCCCAAGGTCATGCGATGGCTTCTTTTGATGTGAACTCGTTATTCACGAATGTCCCTGTTGACGGGGCTTTGTATTGTCTCGGCAAGAGATGCAAATGATTGGAAATGCAGCGTGATTGCGCATTACGTATAGCTGGTAGAGGGAATTGAACATCGTACTCTGTGGAGTATAAAACAGGTAACCAAAGCTTGTTTGAGTGTCCTGAATCATTTACAAAGGAAGAGCTGAGATAGGTATGCCATTACGCCGTGTTCGAAGACAATATAAGCAGTTGTCGCAGTTTGAGAGGGGGAGAATCGTCGGGATGATGGAAGCTGGGTGGTCAGCTAGGCGAGTAGCTCGTCAATTAGGCCGCTCTGATTGTGTTGTGAGGAGGTGTTGGGACCAGTGGAGCCGAGAGATGTCATGTACATGAAGACCAGGCTCAGGACGCCCTCGACAGACCAGTCGTCGAGAAGACGCCACATCGTAAGAAATGCACGCGTACAGCCAACTGCTTCATCGGCCGCCATCCAGGCACAGGTAGCACCTTCACTAGGGGCCTCTGTGTCTTCTCGAACCATACGAAGGCGCCTGGCTGAAGGACAGTTGGTATCGCGGCGCCCATTACGTGTGCTGCCCTTGACGCCCACCCATCGACGCCTCCGTTTGGAGTTTTGCCGCGCACGAGGAAACTGGACTGCAGCGGAATGGAACCAGGTCGTCTTTAGCGACGAATCCATATTCAATCTCGGCAGTGATGACAATCGTGTTCGTGTGTGGAGAGCCCGTGGTGAACGCTTCAATCCTGCCTTTGCTGTACAGTGACACATCGCTCCCACAGCTGGTGTGATGGTATGGGGTGCCATTGCCTACAATACACGGTCATCCCTAGTATTGTTCCGTGGCACCATGACAGACCAGCGGTATGTTCATGAAATCCTGCAACCACATGTGTTGCCACTCATGCAACGGCTCCCAGGAGCCATTTTTCAACAAGACAAACCTCGGCCTCGTACGGCAAGTGTGTCACATGACTGTTTCCGCACTGTTACTACCCTTCCTTGGCCTGCCCGATCCTCAGATTTGTCTCCAATCGAGCATATCTGGGATCATTTGGGACGACGAGTTGGGCATCCCACGAGTTTGAACGAACTAGAGGCAAGGTGACAGCAAATATGGAACGAAATGTCTCAAGACATCATACAGAACTTGTATGACTCAATGCCCGATCGTATCGCATCGTGCATTCGCGCTAGAGGGGGTCCAACGGAGTATTAACTCCCCCGTTCTTTTGCCTTTTTATCTGAAATAAATTATCCTTTTTCTTTGATTTTCTTATCATTTACTTATATCAAAGTAGTCATTACGTATGTAAAATTTCGTTTCATTTTGAAGACTCCTTCTTGGTGCGCTAATTTTTTTGTCCATGAGTGTATATACACCGAAGAGCCATTATATTATGACCACCCTCCTTGTGTAACAATGAGCTCGCCCAGAAACAAAACCACGGTGCGTTCGCGGCTGAAGTTAGAGTATATAAAGGGCCCATGCATTGTCTTTTCAAACACAGAGTGATTAGCGACATAATGGGGAAAGCAGCTAATTTATAAGACTTCTATAAAGGTTAAATCGTTATGGCTCGGCTCCTGGGAACGTCGATATGAGAAACTGCGCGTTTGTTGGGGTGTTCACGTGCAGTCGTCGTGAGCATGTATCGAAAGTGATGTATCGATGGTGAAACGAAAAGCCGCGGGCCAGACTTGTGTCGCTCGCGGCGCATTGATTCTAGAGGAGAGCACTAAACGCATTAACGATACTGTTACGCATTATTCGCCGTGACCGAAGAGCTACAACACCCAACATTACCAACAGCTCCAACAGTGGTGACCCACGCAGTTTTTCCTAACACACAGTGCAGCGTGCTCTGGTGCGCATGGGCCTACGAAACCGGCGGCCGAAGCACTTCTCTGGTCTGACGGCACGTCATCGCCAGCAGCACCTGTACTTGGCCAAGGGTCATCGGAAATGGACCATAGAAGAATGGAAGAAAGTTGCATGGTCCGACGAATCACGTTTTTCATAGAGCACATTAGGACCCATAATCTCCATAGAACAATCCCTGACATCTGTGCGCTACGTGAACATTGTTGCAGACCAGGTTCACCCATTTGTGGCAACAGTGTTTCCGACGGTTGATGGCATTTACCAACAGGATAATGCACCATATCATAAGGGTCGAATCGTCAGGGAGTGGTTCGAGGAACATTCTAATGACTTTCAAGTCATATCTTGGCCTCCAAATTCACCTGATATTAATCCAATAGAACATTTGTGGTTCCACCTGGAAAACTGAATTCGTTCTGCCACGATACGACCTAGCAATTTGCGTGAATTGCAGGTCCAGTTGGTGAGCGATTGGAACCAGATACCTCAGACTACCTATCAGCACCTTGTCGGCTCAATGCCACGCCGGGTGTAATGAAGTGCCTTCGATTTAATAGAAAAAATGAATTTATATTTTAAGAGAGTTAAAGTAATCGAAGGCTGTTTTGATTACATTTTTGTTAGAAGGTTAGGAAGCCGCCTTCAATTATAGGACGGGACCGACGTCTTTGTGGTTAGCCAATTTAGGGAGCCTAGCGTTTGTGGGGTCTGTTGATCGCAGACAAAGATAGTGGTGTGGCACCGGATTCTGACGTTAAACTACAAAGCCTATTGTGAACAAATTTATGAGTCAATGCCGGGGAATCTACCGCAGAACACGTGGAATGGACTTTGGGTGGTCTTGGGTGAAGAAATGAAGGGCGTACCTATTTGGAGAGTTTATACAATCAAAAAAATGAAATTGTAAGCTAAGTGGGGGTTTTTGAAAGGTTTTTCCTGAATGGATATAGGATTATTGAGAGGCGTGGACAACGATATGAAAAAAATGAAATAAATAGGGGACTTAGGAGTTTTTCGGAGATTCACTTCTGCATGCGGGCCCGGGTTCCCTTTTCCCCGGTGCTTAAAATCGCAGGTGATGAGATTGTCGATTAACTGTCGGAGACCGGTTGAGCCTTCCCGGTATGCTCGCATCATGATCTCGTTTTCGAGAGAAGTTATTGGTTGCTGAGAAAAATCTGGTTGCTGCCTCCGCCGATAAATAATTTGTGAATAAAGGGGGAGAGCATTGCGCATTCACGATGGAGTGACGACATATAGGAGATCCGGTTGATTCTTCCCGGTATGCTTGCATCATGATCCCGTTTTCGAGAGAGGAGAGAATTGCGCCTTCACGATGGAGTGACGACATATAGGAGATCCGGTTGATTCTTCCCGGTTGCTTGCATCATGATCCCGTTTTCGAGAGAGGAGGGAATTGTGCCTTCACGATGGAGTGACGACATATAGGCTATCCGGTTGATTCTTCCCAGTATGCTTGCATCATGATCCCGTTTTCGAGAGAGGAGAGAATTGCGCCTTCACGATGGAGTGAACAGGAGATCCGGTTGATTCTTCCCGGTCTGCTTGTATCATGGTCCCATTTTCGAAAGAAGTTATTTGATGAGGAGAAAAATCTGGGTGCTGCCTCCACCGATAAAGAGAGAAGATCCAAAGTCCGATGATAAGATCGTCACCCGTGTTCCAGTCTAGTTAGTATCAAACTGAGTGAGTGCCAAATCATTTTTGTCTCGTTCAGACCCCAACCGCGAATTTTTGAATGATTAAGTGCGGGATCAATGTTTGTTTTCTTTAGAATATAGATTTGGATAGATAGTAAGTTTTGGCTTAAGTAGAGTAAATAAAATTATGCTCCCTGAATCCAAAAGGTATAGGATTAATTATACACATGTCATTGAATGTCAATTGAAGAGAAATGCTAAAAGATTAGAAAAATGAGTAAATTGTGTGCTAAGTTTTCTTGATATTGTTTTTGAGTTAAATTGTAAATGGTTTGTGTTGTAAATAAATTAGTTTTTTTTGTAAATATAAGAAATTGAGTCAGTCATCTTTATGTTCGCAGTTGATTTTAAGAAAAGTTATCTCCTAGTTTTTAGAAGCAAAGTTATTTCACCTGTCCGTTTGCTTATAATGTCTAGAACCTTGGGTTGTATTCAACCAAATAAATAATTAATACAACGCACCCAAATATTTTCTTATAAATAAATAATTTGTACTAACCAAAATAAATTACGAATCACGCCCAAAATAAATAATTAACACATGCAATACGACACCGGGTGTGGGCGGTTTTTGAGGGCGAAAAGTGGTCCTACGTCGTATTAAAGAGGTGATCATAATGTAATGGTTCTTCGGTGTATATATATATACATCTATAAATAACACATACATACATAAATACATACAAAAGAGGTAAGCAACGATAAATAATCCTGCTTTAATAACCCGCGGTAATTTCGTTAGAAGAGACTACCTGAAATTTTTTGATTTATACTTAGTAGTCCTTCATCGTTATACAAATTTCAACATGTATGTTGTTTCCGATTATTCTTTTATGCCACCTTTTTTCTTAGAATTAAACTTCCCCATTTCATTGGCTATTCTGACTAGTATAATTTTCATTTCACTTCAGTAGAAAGAAAGAAAGTGAATCACATAAATATTTACTGTCTCGATTAAATTTACTTTTACCACTTTCATGTAAAATGCAATAGTAGGAACGCTTGAATACCACAATTGGAAAATAATTAAGTACTGATGGCCTTGAAGGATCTGATATGTACGATAAGTGCTGTTTCATGGTCATTCATATTTATACTTTCTCCTACTACTGTAAAAGCTTAAAACGTTTAGAGGATGAATTACAGGTTTTTTTTACTAGAGAATTTAGCTGGTGATAACGGACTGAAAGTAAGTAGCAATTTGTATCAAATGCATCCTGCATATTGAGGAATAAGTAAGGAAAATTTTAAACAATGGCTTTTAAACCTCTAATGGGTACATTCTGGGGGTTTATAATGGGTTTTAAAAGATAACTATACCAGGGGTGATTAATCTTTTGTTAATCAGACACAACTTGTCGAATAAAAAAATCCTTTCATAACCATCTTCCAAATAACGCAATGGGTTTAATTTTCTGAATAAACAAACTATGTGTCCCAAACAACTTTAATAAAAAGGTTAATGGTTCAAATGGGTTTGATTGTTAAAGATTGTTGTGTCTCAGAGATTATCCTTGCAATTTCCCATTTTTTTCGGGTGGGGTGAGTGGGGTGAGGATTCCCTGGGGAAAAACCAAAGGAAGGGGTTTTTAATAAATTAAACTTTATATTGTAAGAATACTTACTCTCCTTGAGCGCAAATTAAAAAAAAATCTGGTTCGAAATGGAATTTCGAAAAAGGGCAGTATCTCTTAAGTTCGAGATAACTTCCGGCCAGTGGGCATTAGAAATATCAACAACAACAATCAGGGGCGCGGTCCCAGTTCCGATAGTTCGGGAGGGGGGGCAAAGTCGGCTCTTAGAGTTATATATATATATATATATATATATATATATATATATCATGAAATATATATATATGAAAAAAAATAAACCAGGCTTTTTTGGGGGGGGAGGGGAGGGGGGGTCAATTGCCCTTACTGCTCCCCTCTTGGAGCCGCCGTTGACAACAATATGCTCGAGATAATTGATAGAGTACGAATCTCGAACTCAGGAGCAAATTTTGATTTTATGACACACACACCAAAAAAAAAAATCCTTTCTTTTAACTTCGACTATTTTTCTTTGATTCGTTAAGTTTGTACGTTTCAAGATAATTATTAAAGGAATTTTTGTCTTAGAATTTTTTTCTGCTAATTACGTACAAGTGTGTTATATTCGTTTAGAAGTCATATTGATGTTTCATCCTTGATTGGGGCATTTCTACAGAAATGTAAGTTAATGAATCTATTTCAGAAAAGAAAATAACTAAGCACGTAAGTCTTTTAACCTTGTTTAAAATCTTTTTGTCCCTGAGGATTTACTAAAATAGCAAATTACCTAAGTGAAAATCCTACTTGAAAAAAAAACTGAATATGATTAAATATGTAAATGAAACGCATAATGAGAATGAGAGAAGAACTAAATTTTTTTCTTACAATATTCTCGCGAAGTTTAAATCAATTGTGCTCAACGTCATAGTAATTGTGGTAAATATAAGGGCTGCCCAAACGAAAGTGAAACTGTTGTTTTAGTGCCAGTGATTAAATAATGAGAGCTTTGATTTCATGCCACTTGATGAAGTTGTATGTGACGAAAGAAAGCTGCAATGGTCAGAAAGTGTCAGTGTACTGTTTGAACGTGTTTTTAAGCAAGATGATTATTTACGGTCATGACATGGATTTGTCCAAATAGGCCAAGCAAGCAGTTATTTCATTTATGACGGCCGAAGCTGTTAGTGAAGCCTAAATTAATCGTTGAGTCTACTCATGAGTGTCTATCACAATACACAGTATTCAGATGGTTAAGAGAATTTCGTAATGGACGTGTGAGCACGAGACATGCCGAGACCTGCTCAAACACACATTCATCACCATGGAATTGACTGCCGTGGACAAGACTTGTGACGCTTCTTCTAGGAGGTCCTCGGCCATCCCACCCTCATCTCATTGTCCCGATTTCTCGTCCTGCGACTACCACATCTTTGGCTCACTGATAAAGGCTTTCAAGAGCTACCAGTGCACTGTTGGCAAGGGCAGCGGGCTAGTGATCTGAAAGTCACTGGTTCGATGCTCGTCACTGACAAATCCACTGCCGTGTACACTAATGGCAGCTGGTGCACGGAAAATCTGTCGTGGCTGCAATGTCCTCCAAGTTCTCAAACTTACCTCTGGAGGTGCGGGGTCAAGTTATCTGGTCTCGTCACTTGACTCTGTTCAAAATTACGGGACTGGTCCTTTAGCTAAGTCGGACTCCGACCCCTGTTGTGCCAGTCAAAAGAGGAGCCGCACCTTCATCGCCCATAGCTTTCGGGACTTCTTGATCTGATGTTGCTGTCGGTCAAGTGACATAAGCAACAACAAAAACGAGGGCTACCAGGTTCATAACGATGCATAGGTCCAGGACGTCGTTCAAGACTTGTTCCGCAGACGACTACGGACGTCATCACTCGTGCTATCCAAATTCTAGTGGACCGACTTGAACCGACAGGGCGACTACATGTAGCGGATTTGTAGCTCATGTAACACTATTTCTTCCTGTAAGTTCACATATTCCAACAAATAAACAGAATAACAGAAAACAGATATAACAGAGAAGCACCAAAAGTCTCACATTCATTTGGAAAACACCTATAGACTACTACCTTGTTTCATTTTCTTTGCAAAATAGAATGAAAATCCACTTTCTAAAATCCAACAATCTACGAATGGTGTTTTAGGATACATTTGGATATATCTTTCAAGTCACACCAAATCTCATATAAGGTAACTTCATAAAACTTAAATTTTATTTAACTGTTTAATATCAGCTCGGTGAAAACTTTTTCATCTCCATAAATATTTTCGATTTTTTACATTCATTGTCATCATGCAGTAGAGGAAAGTATGCATTTAATCCACAGGTATTGTTTGTTGGCGAGGAATTTTCTTTTTCGAATTTCCTCGTCAATTTCATTTATCAGTGTTGTAAAATATTCTTTTCAATTGGATATAAATATATATAATTCTTCTTAACAGCCTTGTTTCAGTATGGCGTCTTTCGTTGTAACGATCGTAACTTATCTTTCCCTTTTACATATCAACAATTTTTTTAAATTAAGGAAAACATTATACAATTTTGTGAATATATCTGCCAGATAAGGAGCTTGACAAAGCCCGGAATTATTTTTAATCTTGGAATTAGAGATTTGAAATTAACTGCGGGAAAGTGAACCCCTTTTAGAGGGAGTGCAAAAAAATGTCCCATACAAGCATTACTTGCATGTTCACTAGGGTAAGACAACTTCGGTTCTATAGAATTCGGCTGTAAAACTTATACCGTTGATATAAAAAGAAAATTTTTGTTTGTATTCGAGATTAATATTTACCTTGAAATTTATATCTTCTTATAACATTTCATAAACATATTGCAAAAACATTTTCATTATAATAGATGTAAACATTTGCAAGCTTAAGCTGTTTAAAAGATTGATCTCTGTTGTCAATAATAGGTAATGTCCTGAAGAAAGAATATAGGAATAATTTGTAATACTTGAAAACAATACCTTGTTATACTTACGAAAGCACGATAACAAAAAACAAATAATTACAAGATAAAAATAACTTTTTATATACCATGATTTTAAATTTTCTGTTGAATCATATAAATTTGACAATTCTATGTATTAATAAATACTTGTTCAAATTTTTTTTGATGAATTGTCCCATCAACTTGAAAAAAAATAAATTGGAAGTTAACTTGCGTTTAACTTTTCGTTCCCCTTCCGGGCGATAGATGGCTGCACCAGTCTACAAAACAAAATTAACTGCAAATAATAAAAACATGGTAAAAATCTGCTTAAAGATGACCAAAAGTATTAAAAAATGTATTGTCATCGTGTTCTGAGCTATTCTAAAAGTTTCAAATGTCTAGCTAGTCAGGAAGTTAGTTAAAAATCGATTGCAAGATTTGTACTGGACAAACACACAAAAACACACACAAACAAGAAAGCAAGTTAATAAAAACATGGAATAATGCACATACAACGCCTTCGTGGGTGGGGTCACTTATGCAACGACAAAAATCTCTAGTGTTCCCAGATGTAGACAAATTTTTTTGCCTTCGTAATGGGCTCTTCAGCATGCCATCGGTCGATAAGTAAGCTAAGATGTTTTCAAATGAATTTCTCTAAATTTTTCTGATGATTCAGAAAATTCAATCATTCAGCCTACAGCAGAACGAACTATCGTATATCGCGAATTTCCGTGCAAAATTCTTACTGCTAGACGATGATAAAAAAATGCATGTAACACGTCGTCGTACGAGGAGTCACCTGTGCAAAGACATACATGTCCAGAGAATATCTTCGCATTAGTAATCCATGAATACGCGTGCTATTTAGTGCCCTTTTGATGGTCTTTGTTTATGTGATACCTGCATAAGAAGCCGATTTAATATATAGTTGATAGTGGATATGACCTTTCGAAAATGTACTTAAAACAGTCTGTTCAATGTATATTATACTTCATCAAATTATGTATTTCGTGAAAGAAATGACAATTTAGAGTTAGTCGCGTCACACCATCCAGTTATAATGTCATATTTTGTAAATAAATATCGTTAGTGTATTAGAAAATTCCATTTTTTAAGAATTTTTTGCTTATGTAACCGGAAGTGAGATAAATGCTTTACTTACATCGCACAGCCCAAGTCTTGATGTTCTTCAATCCCGATAAGAGATGCATGCTGTTCTTCATACATTCCTTTGATAAATTAAATTTTTTAGAATTGTCCATGAGAATGAGAAGTATTTTCTTAACGGCTTGCTTGGCGATGTCCTTCATAGATTTTTCTAGAATCTCCCACTTTTCGAGCACACTCATATTTTTATTGGGTTCTGCCATATTGATGGAAAATACTGTTTGGATTTCATCACTTTCTGCAGCTTTGGATACTGCTAAGAAGTAAGCAGTTAAAGCAGCAAAGTATAAAACTCTTTCCATATCCACGTATTAGATTGGAAGAAGTACTAAATATGCGTTAACGAATGTAGGTGAGCAGCGTTTTAAAATCACCTGGAAAAAAAAGGAAAATTATTTCTAATCTTTAAGATCATAAACGATGTTTTTCTTTGCACAGGATAAAAAAATAGCTGCACGCAAGAAATTTACCTTAAATTTACAAAAAATACCGATTAAGGATTCCAAATCTGAGATGTTTAAGAATCACCAGGACTTCAGATTTTAAAACATTTTGAACTATCATTGCGATATAGTCTTATGATCATTAGATAGTCTGTTATCTTGCAGATGAGAATCTACACTGCTCAAAACAATTAGGGGAGCACATGGTTTTAACGAAATTACGCAAATACTTACACCGATAAGTAACATAAAATAAATCATCCATAATTTAAAGCCTAGCAGGAAACAGAAGAAGAAAACTTCATATGCAAATCAAAGTTTATGACGTCAAAAACCAGAAAAAGAACATAAGGGCGGAAATCGGGATGTTGCAGAAACGTCTGTTTCACTGCCTTAACTGTGAAATTCGATTGCTCAGTTATTCTTTTTGAGAAAAGGTGACTTGAAAATGTCTCAACAACGTGATTTACCGGAATCCATGGCATGGCGTATTATAGGCAGACTTGAATCCGGCCAAACACAACGTAGTGTCGCGAACGCTGTTGGAGTCGCCAGAAGTATCGTTGCAAGGCTGTGGAATCAATTTCAAGAAACAGGGAATGTCAGACGTCGACCAGGGCATGGTCCGCCACGCGCCACTACAGCAACTGATGACCGGTATATACTGTTAACAGCTCGTCGAAACAGAACAGACAATGCTACTCAGCTGCAAAGACTAGACCAGCGGGTAAGTGCAAACTCATTTAAAACCTGCTTCTTTGTAGAATGCTAGAAAACAAAAAAATAGCGAGATATTCATTGATTATGATTTTCATTGTGAAAATTGGGAAATAAAGCTATTAATAAATCGGATTTGATTAACGTTCGTCCTATTGAAACTGTGGTCTACATCAGTACTTCGCCTAGAGTTCATTGGACCCTAGGCATACAAATGAAAGTTAATTTCTAGGGGCTTCGCCCCTAGGCTGGCTACGCTCGCTCCTTTGTTAGGGTCAAGGTCAAGGTATATTGCGTTTGTTGGACTGCCATGGTCTTACGACTTTACCATCAGTAGCAAGATATGTACATCAGAAAATATATGCTCAGCAGTAAAATAAAAATATAAAAATTAAGCCCTCTTCAGATAAGTAAAATAAAAAATATAATAAGAATTAAAAGAATAAAATTCAGATATTTAGAATAATTAGTAAATATAAGCGTCCACCGGGATCGAACCGGGGACTATCGCATACGAGCAGCGCGCTCAAGCACAGCGCCAATTATGGCACAGCATGTGATAGGAATAAGTTGCTAATAACGAGATACATAGGGGTGATTCTCGGGCAATGGAACAGCTTCCATCCATGTACTGTTGGAGGGGAATCACTGCGAAGGGGAATCACTGTTGAATCCACACTGTTTCAGCTTTAAAATTCAATTAAAAAATCAAAAATTTAAGTTATAGACTTGAAATGAGGTTTATATGAATAAGAAAGCTTTCAGCTTCCAGGTGATGCAAATATTTTCTTTGTAAGATAAACACTCGAGGAGCATCGATATTATATCCACTTTGGGGACGATATTTCTTGAAAAACTGTGTTTCATTCTTTGATGAAAATATTAGTCTGTTTTAAAATAATTTTAAGCAAATGAGGTCTAGTTTTAAAGAGAAATGTCTATAGTCTTAGATTGTAAAAAGATCAAAATTCTACGATAATTTTTTGGCGAGTTATCGTAATCTGAAGATGAAAAAGTCAATATTTCTTGAAAAACTGTGATTCATTCTTTTATGAAAATATTAGTCTGTTTTAAAATAATTTTAAACAAATGAGGTCTAGTTTGAAAGAAAAATGTCTGTAGTCTTAGATTGTAAAAAGATCAAAATTCTACGATCATTTTTTGGCGAGTTATCGTAATCTGAAGATGAAAAAGTCAATATTTTCCCACAAAATGTAAAATAAAAAAAACTTAAAGTCCGTCGAAGATGAGACATGTCTTACTTCGTTCCCCACATTTTTCTGCATCTATTGGTATCGGTCTCAATCCCATACCCCCAGCGGTTTCGGAGGAGATAGCGTGACAAGCTTTTGACAGCGGCGGCGGTTACTTTTTTTTAGAATAGCCAGATTATAATTGAAAATACAGCGATCAAACGGCCTACTATACCGAAAGCTATTGTATATTTTTACATTGTTTACTTTTTTTTTACATGGAAAAAAATCCAATGTCCCTCTGATCCTATTGGCGCAAACAGAAAACTTTTCCGAGCATAACCTCTTTTATTACCAATTTTTTAACTTTGCGCGAATTTAACGCACCATATATATATATATATATATATATAAAGTTAAATCAGATCGGCACATCTATATACTTATATATTTAATAAAGATTAAACAGAAATTTTAAGTAGGACCGTGAATAATAACAAATAGCATTTACTGATCGCGTCTACAGTTTCATATTATTATTAAAATAAGGATTATTTCTGAGAGTTCTGATGATAAATACACCTTAATTTTAAATTATCGTTCATAAAAAGTAGAAACTCCGTAGACTCTAGTAAAAGTCTCGTTTACTGCAGTACATACTATAAAATAAATATTAACTAACTAACCATGATACTATTAAATAAAAGAAGATATAATACAAGCGCCACATTTATATGGAAAACTTATATATGTAATTTAAAACTATGTGAATATACTTGGAATAGATAATCCTTTCTCGAAAGGACTGAGAATATGGTAATACATAACAAAATGTCTTAGATTCCTGTTAAATTACTCATTACTTGAAAAATCAGTGTTTACGAGTAGATAGATGAAAGTAATACCTCCACTATTTTTCAAAAATATCTATAAATTAAAAAGAAAAGAAGTTAATAATTTAATAATTTTTATATTAATCATATTTTCTCTCCAATATAGAACGTACTCACAATTTCAGGACTATGTAGGTAGTTTTCTCTGAACTAAAGTGCTCCATTCAATCACTCGATTCGGTATAAGTCTTTTTTAAAGATGTTTCATTCTGAAGTTCTAAAGCCTCATACCTTGATGTTTCAATGGATTTGGAAAATAGCTATGTACCGATCAAAATAATGCAGGAATATGCAGAATATTCAAATATGCGGAAAATACCGATATGTCGGAAAATAGTTATGCAAATCATTTATGAATTTGCTGATGGGGGATAAAAGTATTTCAAGAGCCATTGTTTCAAAACTTAATATTATGACATTGGTGGCCAACATTTACGATGGAAATCTCGTAGTAAAACAATGCATTAATTTCAAGGCCACATTGGGTTATACTTACCCTGTGTTCATCGGTTACACATGTGCGAGAAAGTAAAAAGTGAAATATTTTTCCTCAAACAATAATAAGAATTTATCTTGAATATTCAAACTGGCCGTTTATTCATATTAATTTCACTAAATATTTTCCTGTGTTTGTAATCTTTTTTGGCTTATTTTAGCAATCGACATTTGTCAGATTGCCATCAAGTTACTTCTGACACATTTTAGTAAACTTTTGGTCATGTGCCTTTTAAACTTAAAACTTGGAAATCTATCCTCAAAATTAACTCATTTCGCGGGGCTAATTTGTCTCCATAAGGGGAAAACACCATCGAGCTGCATATTAATCAATGAAAACATGCTCTTTGAAATTATGAAAATTATCGTCTTCCTTGGGACGAACCTTCAATTTCAACAAATTCATACATTCCGTATTGATTTTATCCTTAAGAAAACTTCTTTTTTATATTTTTTTATTAAATACCCTTCATTTTGGAATTTCGGAGAGAGAAACAAAACGATTTCAGCCATTTTTTCCGATCTTATCGTTTATATTTTTAATGATGTATCATAAGAATCATTATGCCTGATTTTTAGTGATTTTTCACATATCTATAAAAAATTGCTGAATTTTAACGTAGAATTACGTTCCTCCATAATGGTTCTCCCGAAAGCAAAATTTTAGACTCTAAAACCGTCCGTCCGTACCTCGTGAGTTATAATTTTGGCAGCGCGCCAAAATCAGTCATTATCGCTTGGACAAGCAGTAAACAGTTAAACAAGAAAGTACTAAAATGCGTCAAAATTTTGACATACATATATGTATATATATGTATATATATATATATATATATATATATATATATATATATATATATATATATATACTTACATATATATACATAACACATACATACATATATACATACAAGAGAGGTAAGCAACGATAAGTAATCCTACGTTAATAACCCGCGGTAGTTTCGTTAGAAGAGACTACCTGAAAAATATTTTGACAGAATATATAATCTTTTAGTCCAGAAATTTGTTTTTGTTCGTTAAATATTAACCGCTATAAAGATGAGGAACATTTATAAATTCCGTCATAAAATAATGAGAAATCCACACTTAATTTTCCACAGCGATTACAATAAATGCTTAATGCTGAACACATTCAAATACCCTGAAGCGTATTATGTACATTTATTGAATATTTAATGTCATTCATTCCTGTTTGTTAACTCATATGCTTCGGTTTACATTAGGACTTTAATTTTAATTCAGCACTCTATACAATTAATATTTCTTATTAAGAACTGATTTCTACGTCTGTTAAAAATCATACTAATCCTCCTGAATAAAAAATTACTTTAATTATTTTTAAATTTCTGTCGCAAACTTATTTTTCTTATGGTACCATTCCAAGGTCATGAAATAAATGTACGATTAATACAGCTTTTTGTTTTTTTGCAGCAAATGCGAATCAAATGAAAAAAAAAAGGTCAAATCTTCCAGTGCGATTCTGTACGGTCCGTTACCTCTTAAATAGAAAAGTGAGTGAATCTAAAAACTATCATTCGAAATAATCTAACAATACTCAAAGAAAGTCTCCTTTTACTAGTCTACTGTGATGAAGATAATTTCTTTACTGTAGATATGAAATGTCAAATATGTAAATTAGCTTTACATATAACGTACAGTTTTTTCATGTTTTTTTACGTAAAATAGCATTATCGCTGGATTCATGAAAGTTAAAATGTTTATTTTCAATAAATTTCAAAACTACATTAAAGTTGTAACAGATATGTTTTAAAAACTACGACCTTTAAAATTCCTAAATAATCACTTCTTTGATAGTTTTAGGAATTATTTCTACCAAGTAAGGAAACACTTTCGTTAGTTATATTCCTTCATGTTTTTCTATGTAACGTACTGATAATCTTTTTGACTTGTTCTTAACATTATCTTTCAATACAAAAGGCATTTGAGGTCAGAACAAAGGGGGGGGGGATTACAGGAATGACGGAGATGGTTTAGTTTTCAGCGTAGTGCAAAACAGTGATAGCCCTAAACACATTAAATTTGACTCATTTTGTTTTACAGTCACGTATATTGCCCATAAGTCAATTGCTCTAACCGCCATGATTCCTTAGGAAAACTTCCTAACTTAAATAGTTTTACTTACCTATTTCCTATTATACTTTTTAAATGATATTCGCACCCAAGAAAGGATGTCAATTATCTTGATTTCTTCTATGTCCGATTATAATTAATAATCAGAGGATGATGGCCGATTGGTTAGGGGGCTTGTCCTTGGAGCTACAGTCCGTTGCTCTAACCGCCATGATTAACGAGGAAAACTTCCTAACTTAAATAGTTTTATTAACCTACTAGCCGGGTGAAGCCCGGCTATGCTCGTGCCATTCGTCCACTAGATAGACGGCTTTAGCCTATACAAAACAAAAATTCAAGTTGCATTGAGAAATCTTAAGATTGCATTGAGAAATCTTAAAACTAAAAAATCACCAGGAGTGGATTAAATCCATGCTGAATTTCTCAATAATTTTTTGTTATTATACAGAGCAGATACTTTTAAATATTTTTAACTATATTTTGGAGACCAGTGTTGTTTCTTCACAATGGAAGAAAGCGCTGACTATCCCAATTCTCATAAAGGATAGAGATGCAAAATATACGTTAAATTATACACCTATATCGCTTACATATTGATGGGAAAGTCGATGGAGAAGATGTTCCAGGCTGAATTGGTATCTGGAGTATTTTGATTTGCTAAGATGCGAATAGGTTGGATTTCCTAGAGGTCGATCGACGAACTTTCAGGTTGCTCATTTTGGCACAAGTTTTGAAGGATGCTCTTGAAGCCAGAAATGTCTTCACGGCTGTTTATGTTGATTTTAAATCAGCGTATGATAGGATGTGGAAGAAGAAGTTATTTCTTAAGCTTATAGACCTTGGTTTTGTAGACAAAATGTTAAATTGGATTCGTTCGTTTATTGGCCAACGTTTCTATACAGTCCGTATTGGAAATAAAGTTTTTAGGAGTTTTGCCCTGCAGACTGGTCTCTCTCCAGTATCTGTTTTCAGCTGCATCCTTTTCAACGTATATATATATAAATGACTTAATTCTTGCTCTGAACTCGGTAGAGGGAATGCGTTACCTCTTATGTGCAGATGATCTGGTCTTTTGGAACCAATCGCAGAAGAAAGGTGCAAAGAGTATAATTGAGAAGACCCTTGGTGCTGCTCTTGGAATATTGGGAAATTGGTGCAACACCAATAACTAGGTTGTCAATATTGATAAGACTGCTGTCAAGACCTTTTCTCTGGCATACACAACATTAGAGCTCCCGATATCTACTTCTTAAATAGTTTTACTACATCTCACAAGTTCACCTATCTTGGGGTCATGCCTGACAATAAGATGAATTGGAAGTGTAATATTGAACATATATCTCATTGATTTAAAAGATCATCGATCTAAAAGACTGCCTCTCCAAGAGGAAGTATTTTAGATCGATTCTTTTAGATCGTTGGTATTCTGCTTAACAATCCATATTTATTTCAATTTTTAAAAACACCTAGGAAGCGCATTACAGCCTAAATGCTTGAAAAGTCATGCAATAAATAACTGTGCAAAGTAAAAAAGTCATTTGAAACTTTTATTTTTACATTCTCAACCAGCTTAGAACTGTTATTTTTGCATTTTGAAGCATTGTGACGGTACAAAAGTTGATAAATGTGGCACTGCAAGTGAAGAAGAAAACAATCTGATTTGCATAAGCATACGCATTCAAAGTGAATTCCGTGTGTAAAAAGGATGAGATCGAGTGAATATCATGCTTTCAGATACGATAGCAATTAAATTTTGATAACCTACGTTAATCGTAAAACTTTTTATCAAAACCAAGGAAATGCTGTTGCAGCTCTTTGTGAATTTCGACGTCAAAAGGAATTGCGTCGGGATCCAACGTCTCCACAAGGTGTGAGAGATATGATATCTTGATTTGAAAACAGTGGGTGTTTAAGCGTTCAACGTGACAGAGGGAGACAGCCTATAAGCGAAGAAGTCGTTTCAGAAGTAGCAACGGCCGTTGTCGAGCGGTCACTGACAAATGATCATGGAGTCAGCAATGCATGTGCAGTGTCACGACAACTAGACGTACCGTATAGCACAGTACAGAAGATCCTGAGAAAAATAGTGAAATTTTTTCCGTATAAAATCAGCCACAATCAGCATCTTCTTACCGACAATGATCGTCGCTTATCTTTTGCCCTGACTTTTCTTGCTCGAATGGGAGTCGATGACTCCTGGCCGTGGAGAGAATATTCAGTGAAGAGATATTGTTTCAAAATTTAATACGTTGACATTGGTTCCGCAACATCTACGTTGGAAATCGCGTGTGGAATAACTGATTAATTTCAAGGCCATATTGAATTGCTCTTATCCTACGTTCATAGTATACTGATGCGAAAAAATAAGGCATACCCTGAAATAGAAATATTTTTCCTCAAAAATTAAATCCAAATTATCTTGAAGAAATAAAAGTCAGTCTTTCAGTGGGATTCTTTACGGTTCGTTACTTCTTAAATAGGAAATCACTAAAAAAAATCAACCTACAAAAAGAAGACACTGACAATCGAAAAAGTGAACAGAAATCTGCAGTTAGCACTCTACGCATCATAAATGAAAGATCCTGTAGCTATAATAGAAATGAAAGTATAAAAAAATTAAAATTAAAAGAACCAAACTAAACCACAAGATATAACAAGGCAATCGACCGGTCTATTCCTCAGGAGGCCTAACCGAGTTGGTCAACTCAAGGTTTATATTTTGGTATTGATATTAAGAAGACAGCAAAACTGTGGCAGTTTTTTAAATTATATATACCGTAAGATACTTTGTGAAGGATTTACAAAGGATTTACATCCATTCGTTACGTAGTAATGTATTGCGCTAATCTAGATCTTTAATTACCATTGAGAAATTAAAGTCAAAATGTGTCATAAAGTTGCCCCGCCGAGTAGGGCTACTTTGTCATCTGTGTTTTTGCCTTGAAGCCCAAGAGGGAAAATTACTTGACACAAAGTTAGACAGTAAAACGCTTATCAAAAGATTGATACATAATTATACATACCTATTACAAATATTGGATAGCTTTATCTATATAT
The DNA here is from genome assembly GCA_907164885.2 of Dolomedes plantarius. Lineage (NCBI taxonomy): Eukaryota > Metazoa > Arthropoda > Arachnida > Araneae > Dolomedidae > Dolomedes > Dolomedes plantarius. The sequence continues at coordinate 166,020,006 of OU015495.1, read as the reverse complement.
TTGACATGAAAGAGACCTCGGGTGCCCAGGGCAGCCATCAGTTCTTTGAGAAAATGCGGAAATTCGTCTTTCGGCACAATCTCCTCACCCTGGTAGTTTTTTTTCAGATAATCAATTCTCTTTCTCTCCAGTGGTATTTTTGAGGACGGAAAAATGCAACATCAAGCGGCTGGAGGAGGTGGGTCGACTTTGTGGGTTATTTTGTGACAGTGTCAATGTGCCACAAAGTAACACCGTACCTTTCGATATTTAAATTATGTTCTCATATCTCTCGGATATATCACTACACAAAAGTTATATTGCTCCACAATCTAACCAACATATTGTTAATAAAAAATAAATACCTGTGGTAGTTGGTTATACAAGGTGTTAGCCTTCAGAATACGAAGGCTCCGAAGTTTGAGTCAATAGCTTGACAACAGGTTTGAATAATACACTGGCCAGCGAAGACAAATGGCGTGCAGAAGCTATTGGCACTGGCCACTAGGTGTCTCTCTATGTAGGACAAGCTGCCGGCGCTGTTGTTAGCCTTCGCAGTATCACGGACGCGGTGCAAGATCCGAAATACGCAAAAATTACTATGTATAACATAGTTACCCCTTACAGTCACAAAGTAACCCGCCTCTTACGGTATATATATGTGTGCGTGTGTATAAACTTATGTAAGGGTTAACGTTCGACGTCTGACCAAGTCGCGAATTGGCTCGACACTTCTACGTTTGGCCAAGCCATTTCACCGCGAATTTACAAATTATATTAATTACAAATTACAAATTACAAATTACATTTAAATGCGAATTTGCAAATACTTTGGGCTTTGGCCGGCTAATTTGCGATGCGTCCAATAATAAATGGCGATTTCGCAAATTCTCCAAAAGTCATAGCCAACGCTGGAAGTTGGATTGCTGAGCTCGATCATGCAGTTACGGGAGTTGATCGTACCAGTTCTAACTCATGTCATGTTCTAATTCATGTTCATACGTACAAAAGTAGTAGAGTACACCGCTATATTTTTTAATGGGAAGGATAAGCTTCTTATGACCACTTACCGATTTTACATCGAACTTTTTAAGTCGTCGGCAATCAACACATTGTAATTTATTTCCCTTTGCTACTTTATCTTCTTTAATCAGTTTAACATGTTTTTCCTTGTAAGACAACAAAACTTACAGGTTTTGAAAACTTCCAGCTTTGGACACTTCTTCTTTGATAATTCGCGAACTGGCCATTGATTGTCGGGCGCATCCCGAATTGGTTGGCTGAAGCCCTAAGTAGTCACAAATTCTCGTTTATTTCGGGATTTCTCTACATGACTTTAACAAAGCTAGAAGTACAGTAGAAATCGTTTATAAGAACATCCAGGGGACTTTAAAAACTGGTTCTTATAATCGATAGTTTTTATATCCGATAGACAACATAAAACTGCTGGAAATACCAAATTCATTGTCACATAATTTCTATTTACACCTCAAACATGACGTTCAAGAAATGGTTAGAAGGTTCAAGTTCAATCAGGGAAAAACACATTGCTTATTTTCATATAGTGTTTTTTAGAAAAAGTATGTTTTTTAAACTTTTTCAAATACATAGTTCTAAAAACGTAAAAAGAAAAATGAATAAAATTATGTAGCTATTATGAATGGACATACATAATGCAATATTTTGTTTTTACATGTTTATTGATTTGTTGAAAATAGTCAGTAATATTTGTTTGTTTATTTTTTTATTTTTTTTTATTCTTTTGTAAATAAAAAGAATTTTCAGTTATCGCTAGAAGTTCTTGGACAGCTTTTTTATCGGATCTTTCACAAAATCGTCATTGCAAGCTAAAATTTTAACAGTATTCATTGCCGATAACATTTCTTTTAAACTCGGGCAAGAAAACTCGTTCAAATGATCTTCTGAACTGGCACTGTCGTCAATATCATCATCTCTGCCAGAAATATTTCCATTTACGCCTGCAACAATATCTTAATCCGTTACATTCCCATGAGTTGCAAGAGCCAAATCTATCTCTTCATATTCCTGGAGTGAATCTTGTTCAATTGGTACATCTCGATCCCAGTCTTGAAGCGTTTCATCTCTAGCGTCTTGAGTTTGAAAAATGGAAGGATTTTCACCCCTAAGAAAACCAGCATGCCGGAAACAATTAGAAATCGTTAAAGATTTAACATTATTCCACATCTTTACTTGCATGATGATAGCGTCCAGTACTGAAATCTTCGGTTCTTTCTTATTTTCAATATCGTCGATGATCTGTAGGATCAAGTTCTTTCTGAAATGAACTTTTAAGGACTTACTGACACCTTGGTCAATAGGCTGTAATACGGAGGTTGTGTTGGGAGAAAAAAAGTTAATTTAATGGCATGAAGACCTTGAACCGGAGGGTGGGCTGGGCAATTGTCCACAATAAGAATTCTCTTTTTGTGTTTAATAAGTTCTTGGTCCCACTTCCGTAACCAGTTTTCAAAGATTTCTTCCGTCATCCAAGCTTTAGAATTCAAATGATAATCAACTGGCATCGATTTTATATTTTTAAATGCCCTCGGTCTTTTGTATTTTCCGATCACTAAAAGCTTCAATTTTTCAATTCCAGTTAAATTTGCAGCAACCATAACTGTTATCCTTTCTTTTGAAAGCTCACCACCACTGCAGTTTTCATGTTTGAAACGCAACATCCTATCCGGGGTCTCCTATAAAATTGGCCAGTGTCATCAGCGTTGAAGATTTCATGGTCTTCATAACCTTCTCTTAACGTAGTCCAAATGGTTTTAAGCCAGTTATCAGAAACTCCTGGTGGCACGGCCTTCGATTATCCACTGATTCTCTTGAACACAATGGAATACCTCTCCCGAAATCTCTGGATCCACGAAGTTGAACAAATGAAATCATATTTTTTAAAGTCCAGCCTTGCACTCTTACTTCTCGCCACCGGTCTGGAACTTCTGCTGCCGTCTGGGTTGTTTCCGTACCTACTAAATTTTTCTTGACGGACTCCACTGGTGGATGAAGGTTTTGGGGGACTGGCTTGGCGGGGTCAGCACTTCGATCATTATGTCCCAGTCAATACGGGTATGGGTGTTGGCCAACATTTCTGGACAATCTTTGTTTTGTTGGCGGTTTTCTGGAGGCACACATTTTCTGGCAACCCCTACTTTATGAGGGCTGACCACAACCGAATTAGTTCGTGAGAGTTGGGGTTCTTTTATTAGATAAAAAAATGGATAAAATGGTTGAAGAACAACGTGCTGCTACTTCCCGTCCGTTCACAATTAACATGTTCTTATAAGCGATTTATTTTCCCAGAAACCAACTAATTTTAAGTCACTAAAAGCGATATGTTCTTATTAACGATGTCATTATAACCGGATTTTGTATCCATCATTATACATGAGAATTGGTCGGGAACTAATAATTCCGTTCTTTTAAGCGATATGTTTTTATAACCGGTGTTCTTATAAACGGTTTTTACTGTATCTAGTTATTCCAGAAATTGACCTAGTCCACAGGCATTTTCCGTATGCATATATATATATATATATATATATATATATATATATATATATAAATCCACTCGTCACAAAAAAATTCTTCACCTTGAAGAAATCGAGCTACTATCACGAAACTTGGCAGGAATGCAGTCTGGTAAGAGATATGCAAATGGTTAAAATTTCGACGCCAGTGACACAAGGGTAGGCGCTCTAAGCGCATATAAGATGCACAGCTGGGAGAGTTTAAAAGCATGATTGCTGGTGCTATAGGGTTATTCAAACAAATCTGTTGACTTGGATGGACGGTATTGTGACTAGAGATGCCTTGAGACGTAACCGGTGACAGTACGATGAATTGTCGGACATTGAGAGATGGCGTATAGTAGGCCTCAGAGAAGCATGTTGGTCGAACAGGCGTATCGGCCGGCGCCTTAGTCGGAGCGATATGGTAGTTGCTCGGTGTTGGTAACTATGGATCACGGAAGGGATAGCATACCGTCGCGGAGGGTCAGGACGTCCCAGGAACACTAATACGCGCGAGGATCGCACAGTAGTAAGAGCAGCCACGTCTGAACCAACAACGTAGCTAGACTCTAGTCGACCCCATTTACCCTCTTCCAGACATCCGGTGGTATCAAGGGAAACCATTCGGAGACGACTGGCCGATGCAGGTATAAGGAGTCGACGTCCATTAAGACGCCTACCACTGACCCCACATTATAAGCAGTGTCGATTGGATTTTTGCCGACCTCGGGCAAGCTGGAGTGTGACTGAATGGTGGCGTGTGATATTCAGCGATGAATACCGATTCAGTCTCAATGCTGATGACCAGCGCATACGCGTTTGGAGGCTGCCAGGTCATCGGTCTGATACGGCATTTGTTGTCGAGAGGGATACGGTGATTACACAAAGTGTGACAGTGTGGGGACCGATTTGTTGGGACACACGATCACCTCTAGTTGTTCTTCAACGCACTTTGACGGCAAGCAGTTACGTGAACGATATTTTATCGCTAGTTGTACTGCCTATGCTATGAATTCGGCCAGGTGCCATTACTCAGCAAGACAACGCTCTTCCACATACTGCGCGAGTCTAATAACAATGTCTTCAAGGATATGACGTACTCCCATGGCATGCCAGATCACCAAACCTGTCACCAATAGAGCATGTCTGGTACGTGCTTGGAAGGCAACTGCAGTCGTTCTGGAATACTGATGAATTAAGTGCCCATTTGCAAAGATTATTGCAAGATCTTCCGCAGGAGATCATCGGTGACCTCACCGATTCGATGCCACGCCGTGTTTCAGCTTGTATATCTGCCAAAGTTGGAGTTACTTACTTGTAACCTTTGTAACCTTTTTCATGCAAAATCTTCTTAATAAAACGGTCTGTTCTTCTAAATTTGTAATCATTTGCTTGTCTTCTCATACACTACATACATGTTAAGTTTCGTGATAGTAGCTCGTTTCCATCGGGGTGCAAATATTTTTTTGTGTCAGAGTGCATATATATATATATATATATATATATATATATATATATATATATATATATATATATATATATATATATGAAACAAATTTTAATCCTCTTAAATACTCTTATCATGCTTTTTCCAAATTTGTTTATCTTATTGCAACAGAATACCGTCCCCTTAACTTTGAATTGCGACCTATATTCAACCAACATAAATCTATCTTTCCCCTAAAGCTGTTGCACTCTCGGACCATTATATAACAGTTATATAAAATCGAACCGGGTCGAACGCTCTAGAAAACATCACCACATATGACGCGTTAAACCTGGCTTGAAAGCCAGGTGCTAATTCTAACCAATTAAAGTTCAGCGCGCCTGTACTCAAGGACATACTAGGGTTTTCGCGGGTCTTTGGGTGTCTGTCTCCGTCCTGGAAACATGTCGTAAATTGCGCTGCGGTTTTTTATATTGCTATGTGCTGTTCCGACAGCCCCAGGACGATATTTCTTATGCATAAAGTCCTATAGCTATTATAACTGGAACTTAAATAGTGTACTTGAGCTAGTAGAATATTACTTAATAAAGAGCTGTGTAACCAGCTATGCGGAGTATTATGTTTTCTCGCCTGGACTTCATCCCTACGCCAATCAGCCACTTTCTACGACTATATTTATGACCTTTCCAGTTCACCGGCCTGTTGCATCGCCCCACGACAGTATTCATTACAACTAGTCTCGTAGGATGCTCTCACCATTGCGCGGGAAACAGAACGGAATTTCGATTTCCAGACCAGGGGAAGAAACTGTGTGGATTTTCCCAAATGTGAGGAGAATGCCAGCGTAATCAACTTCGACACCAGCTGGACGCGGCGTTTTTTAAACAACAACATTGTGGAATTTGTAGCTTCCTCTGTGGTGTTCCGGTTCGAGCTATTTTATTCAAGTATCATCTATATGCGCGATTATGCCCAGTGTTTGTTGAAAATTGTGAAAGAAGAAGAAATTTTGTTCGTGAGTGCTTCGCAATCTTTGCCCAGTGCCGTGTGACCTTCTACAGAGAGTATTCGTGGTACGCGTTGTGTGTTTTCGTGCTGCGCCAAAAGTTTCCGCGTTTGTGTGACCAACGTTTGTGTTCAAGACCTTCATCTGTGTGAGCGTTTTGTGTCCAAGATCTCGTCTAGGGGCAAATAGGTGATTTCGAGTCATCAAAATGAAAATGTGTTTGTGATACAGAAGACGTGATATATTTTTCAACGTCCTTATGCGTCGTCAAGATTGTGGTGCTGCTCTTGTGGTGAAACGCAAAACGATCTAATTTTTTCTTTTCTCTTTCCTGAAAAACTGGGGTTGGATTGAAGTAAATTATTTTTCCTTAAATTATGTTTAATATTTAAAGTGATAATACAATAATAGAAAGAACTGGATAAAATCTCTAAATGTAAAATTTGTGGGATATTTTGAAAGTGGAAATTTTTTAAATAGTTATATGTTGAAAACGTATTAAGAGTATTTAATGTGTAATAAGTAAAATTTTGCTTAAGATTATGATATTATATTAGTAAACTTTCCTTTGATAAAAAATATTTTAAGAGTGTTGGTTAAAATATTATTAAGATTAAATGTTTTTATAATAAGATAGAGAAATTATAGTAGTGTTATTTCCATTGAGATAAAATATTAATATTTATGAAGTGTTTTAAAATATTTTTCTTTTCATGATTTATTTTCAAATTGGAGAATTAAATAATAATAATAATAATCATAAGTAGTATTATAGTAGAAAATTTTTGTTGACATGTGTTTTTGTGGGTAACATCTGAAAATTATGACTTGTATTAGTAAATTCCATTGATATGAGGTATTAATGTTTATGAAATGTTTAAGATTTTTATGATTTTATGTTGATTGGAGAATTAAACAGTAATCTAAAAGAGTAAAAATGACGTCAAAAGATACAACCAAAACAGTGGTGAAAACCGAAAGTAGTGAAAATGAGGGAGAGAATAGGAATGAACCAAATTTAAGTGTTAACCATGCAAATTTAGTCCCTTTTGACCCCGAGTCGGGGATGAGACTCTCTCAGTGGCTCCATTATTTTCAACAACAATGTTCAGAAACTGAAAGAACTGATGAGTGAAAGCTTCGAAATGTGAGCAGATTTTTGAGAGGCAATGCCCTCACCACGTTTATCAACCACTGTTTGGACATTATCACCTGGAAAGAGTTAAAAGATACTCTGAGTGAGGAGTTTTTTTATCCCACTTCAACAAGTTTCAGTGAATTTTCTAACTTAAAATTCAAAATAACAGACCAGATCACAGACTATTTCCATAAAAAGGTTCGGCTTGGCAAGACCTTGGGCCTTAATACACAATTAATTTTAGAGGGACTTACTGGTGGGTTGCCCATCAACATGCGTCAATTGCTAACAATCAACACACCCCAGAACTTTTTGGATTGGTTGCAGATTGCCACCAAATTGTCCCAAGTACAGAGAGCGGAAGACAGTGAGAAAAATAACAGACCAGAGTTTCAGAGACCAGTTCCTTTTCTCATGCATAGACCAGAACAACAGAATACCAGATTTAGAGCCCGTTTTCAGCCCTGGAGACCAAATTATCCTCCTAGGAGCTCCGGCCCAACATTTATGCCAAACCCAAATATGAATATGAGACCTAGGCCCCGTGGCCACTATACCCAGTATAATTCGAGTCAACTGCCACCCACTCCCTACAGAATCTGTGATAGGCGGGGTATAATAAATGCATTCCATTGGGCGCAAACATGCTAGTTTAGACAAAACAACCCAAGAAACACTCCTGAACGAGACTCCCCTGAATAAGAAGAGCATCAACCTCAATATTGGCAATTACTTGTATCCGGATACTTTCAAAATAAAGCAAGAAACTTAACTAGGAATTCCATTTCATGCGTTTTAGACACAGGATCCTCAATCTCGCTCCTCCCCCGACATTTTGTGAACCAATATGGTTTTTTACCTACTAAGACTAAATTCCCAATTCATGTTAGACAAACCGATGGTACCATAAAGTTAGAAGAGAAGTGCACTATAGAATTGAAGATTGGAAAACTGATTAAGACAACTGAATTTTATATTTTGGACTCAAATTTACCATATGTAATCCTAGGATTGCCCGAATGTGGGCTTTTTAAAATTAACAATTGACTGTGAGAGACGTGAAGTATGCCAACTGCAAAAGAGAATAAAATTGCAACAGAATTTACCTAAGTGCAGAATCTCGCTTTACATTAACAAAGTTTGTGAACCCGAATCAAGTCAGACCAAGTTTCCTCCAGTGACTCATCCTCAACACAATTGTAATATAAATCCAAATAATTCTGTAAACCCAGAAATCAAAACCTTCCACAACCAACCCAAACAAATGTATCAGGAAATTAGTACTGAGGTTAGTGAGTTTCCAAAGATCTCTGTGGAATCAGATGAGCCACCACAGACTATCATTAATGAGAATCCTATGCTAAATTCACTACTACAGAAATTCAACCACATTTGTTCTAAAGACAAGTATGACATTGGTACAATTAGAATAGAACCTCAAAGAATCGTTTTAACCTCAGAACTCCGTGTTAGCCAAAGACCATACCGTACTTCCCAAATTGAAGAATTAGAAATCAGGAAACAAGTAGGGAAATTATTAGAAGCAGGAATAACAAAAGAAAGCTACTCTGCTTATTCAGCCCCAATAACTCTTGCTCTGAAGAGGGACGAAGGCAAAAAGAAAACTAGACTTTGTATTGATTTTCGTAAATTAAATGCTATTACTAAGACAGATGTTGAACCTCTCCCCAGAATTGATTGTCTGCTAGATAAATTAAGTAACGCCAAAATTTTGTTCACCCTTGATTTGACCTCAGGATACTGGCATATACCTGTTCACCCTAAAGATACTGAAAAACTTGCTTTTGCCAACAGGTTTGGCCTGTTTGAATGGTTACTCCTCCCTTTTGGACTAAAGAATGCCCCAGCTATATTTAATAGGACAATTAGACGAATTTTGGACAAACATAGAATTGATTTTGCGTACCATTACTTTGATGATATTATAGTTTACTTATCCTCAGAAACAGAACACATTAATAATTTAAAACGAATTTTTGAAGTTTTTCAGCAAGAATCTATTAAACTTAAACAATCTAAATGTAAATTCATGCAACGTAACATTAACTTTCTAGGATATGAAATTGAGAATGGCAGAATTACTCCAGATAATGTAAACATTGAAAAAATTGAAAAATTGAAACCCCCTTCCAACATTAAAGAATTACATAGTTTTTTGGGTTCAGTAAATGTTTATCATAAGTTTATTCCAAAATATGCACAAATAAGACTACCATTAAATAGACTATTAAAGAAGGACATAAAGTGGGTTTGAGATCATAACTGTCAAGAATCATTTGAAAATTTTCTTGAGTCAAAACCAATTTTACAATTGTATAATCCAAATTTAGAATGTCATTTGTTTGTAGATGCTTCTCAATATGCTTTGGAGCTGTGCTGAAACAGTCGGATGCTTGTAATAACTTACACCCTGTCGCGTATTTTTCTAGAACTTTAAGAGATTATGAAAAAAATTATCCCATTACTGAATTAGAATGTTTGACTATTGTTGACAGTTTTGACAAATTTTGTCACTATTTACACGGGACCAAATTCACTGTTCATACTGATCATGCTGCCCTAGTTTGGCTGAAGAATGTGAAAAACCCAAGAGGTAGATTATTTAGATGGTCGTTAAAATTGAGCATGTTCGAGTATGAAGTAAAATATCAAAAGGGTTCAACCAATTATGAAGCTGCCATGTTATCCAGGCACCCCGTGTCTCAGCATCTCTAACACCATGTGTACTTATTGGACTTAAATGAAATTAAGCATTATCAGAAGATGGATAATGTTTCACATAGTAAATTTTCAGAAATCAATGATGTAATAGTGTATAAGAAGAATGGTATTGACAAAATTGTTGTTCCTATGTCATTAAGATTAAAAATTTTACAAAAAACTCATGAAGAATTTGGACACCCTGGAATTCAAAAAATGATTAACTTAATTTCTCCTCAGTATTATTGGCCATTTATAACTAATGATATTTCTAACTATGTTAAACATTGTCATACCTGTCAACTTAACAAGAAACCCAGACGGAAGCGTTATGGATTAATGCAGGAAGTTCCCCCCTCTGAAAAACCTTTTGAGTGCCTATCATTAGATACTGTTGGTGGATTTAATTATTATAACTCTACAAAAAAAATACCTTCATATAATTATTGACCATGCCACTAGATACATTTGGGCTTTCCCCTCTAAAAGCGTTACTACAGAAACTTATGCAAACTGTTTGAAACAACTTTTACAAGTTCATGTCCCTGAAAAATTATTAACAGATCCTAATGCTGCTTTTACTTCTTCCAAATTTAGACGTTTTTTGGAACATAATGGCGTGAAACAACTGTTGATTTCGGCGCACCATCCACAGACGAATTGCAAGGTTGAGCGTGTAAACCAATCTATTGTAACTCGTTTAAAGAGCAAAGTTAAGGCTTCTTCAACTAAAGTACCCTGGACCAAATTATAAGTTGTTAATGAATACAATAATACGCCCCACTGTATGACGAAAATCTCCCCTGCCTATTTGCTTTTTGGCACCCTGCCTTACCCGCCACCAATTGATCACAATAATTATTATCTTCCTGTGGATCATGCTCGTCTTTTGGCAAAAGAAAGAACTATTAATTACCATAACAAAAATAAGATTAGATATGACGCTCGTTTTTTGGCATCCAAATTTAAACCTGGTGATCAAGTAATTTATGAGGAATTTAACTATCCAAATACACGTAAATTAAGTCAACCTTTTTTTGGCCCTTTCACAATCCTTAGACAATATTCAGACGTAAATTATGAAATAGATAAACCTAATTACCAAGATGGTCGAGCAACTGAAATTGACCATGCTTCTAAACTAGGATATTATCATTCACCTGACCTTTTTAAAATGCATCATGAAGCCTAAACCCATGTTTGGATAGATTTTTAATTACTAGTATGCTCCTAATACAACAACAGTAAATAAATCCAATTTAAATAACCTATTCTCTTAAATTGAACTAGAAACCTCAAAATTAAAAAACTATGGTAGAAATTGATAATCCACATGACAGAATTGAATTATACCTGAATAATGACAAACTTCATGATCCCTGAGATCCTTTTCTTTTTTGATTTTAAATTTTGCGTGTTGTGTACATAAATTAAAAAAATAAAAAAAATTAAAAAAATTAAAAATAAATAAAAAATATAAATAAATAAATAAATAAATCCATCTTTTAAACTTCCTCTTAGAAAACCTATTATGTGTGAACTTCTGGAGCTCATGGGTGAAACTACTGGAAATGACAACTCTAATTCTTTCATCTATCAGTAAATTCTCTCCTTCTCGAATACACTATCCTATCACCCACCTCTAACCGCGCGTTGGAAGTCATCCCATCTTTTTAGAATCCTTTTTAATTTTTTTTTTGCTTCACCTACTCAGTCACTTGAAGTTCTGAGAAATAATACTTGAAAATAATGACTAAAGACAGGCCTTGGGTTGACAGCTACTTTTGCCCTCCCAATTCCTACTCATACTTCCATAGACATGACAATTGTCCACCTTTCCTATTTCCCATCTTTGTCCCAAACAAGATATTGTCTTGGCTGTCGTGTCCTATGGGAGAATAACGGTTGGACCACTGTACGACCACTTACACTTTTACACAAATAACAACACACCCCTCACTCCTTAGTAGTAGGGTTATGACAGAATTTGAACCTAAGGCAGTTGAGGGATACACACACACAAACAATAACACCTGTACAAAAACAACCAAATGTGATATATTGTGTCACTTAATAAGAAATTTTTGCATTTTTACATTCCATGTTATATTAAAATTTTATTGAATATTGTAGTGTTACCATGGTCAGCATAAGAAAACAGTTGTGTATTTAAATCTTCATATAATTTTATTTTGTGAATTATTACTTACATTTTATGTTCCAATGATAAACCTTCGCTTGCCAAAGGTATAGAAAGGATTTTACGGAGGTTGAAAATGTTATAGTATATTAATCATATCAACATTTAGTGTTTCTATATTTTTGTGTTGTAACGATTTTGAATATTGCCATGCTCACCCTAACGAGTTTAGTGTACTGATATTAAAATTTTTATTCCTTTAGTGATATTTTTAAATTTCCTGACCTGGGCAGACACACAAAGATGAAAGTAATACAAAATTTAATTTTCAACAGCTGAGTCAAAATTACTATTCAAAATTTTTGCCAAAATTACTTTTTTGTCTACGCGGTCTCGCCTGGTGGAGAGCCTTGCTGAGCGAGGCGGCCCCTCACGCAAGTCTTTTCTGGAGGGGGGAGGGAAATTGAAACAAATGTTAATCCTTTTAAATACTCCTAACATGCTTTTTCCAAATTCGTTTATCTTATTGCAACATAATACCGTCCCCTTAAATTTGGATTGCGACCTATATTCAACCAACATAAATCTATCTTTCCCCTAAAGCTGTTGCACGCTCAGACCATTATATAACAGCTATATAAGATCGAACCGGGTCGAAAGCTCGAGAAAACATCACCCCATATGACGCGTTAAAGGCAGGTGCTAATTCTAACCAATTAAAGTTCAGCGCGCCTGTACTCAAGGACATACAACTAGGGTTTTCCGTGTTTTTGGGTGTCTGTCTCCGTCCTGGAAACATGTCGTAAATTGCGCTGCCATGTCACCGTCTTGAATTATATCGTCGAGTTCTTCATAAATAAATTCCATGTATAGTGTTCGTGCGTCGCGTCTCTGTTCTGTGTGTTCATCAATGCCTCTCTTCTCTGTGGTTTTACCTCTCCGTTGTGACTATGGCTCTCCCGAAATAGTCTCCATCTCGTCCCTCGGTGTTTCGACTACAACATGTTTGTGTTTCATCTCATCTACATAGTTTAAATATAACGTTATTCGTGCGGGTAAAGTCCCGATTTCATTATACATACATACATACATACATACACGTACGATTTTATTGTACGGTTTTATTTCTGTTGTTCGAGATTATTGGGAAGCTATATATATATATATATATATATATATATATATATATATATATATATATATATATATATATATATATATATATATATATATATATATATATATATATATATATATATATATATATATATATATATATAATATTAATATATTATCTATATGAAACAATAACTTTTCACTTTAATTAAATAAAACGCCTATTCGAAATTCTTTCATTTTAAATGTTATATAACATCGAATGTTCCAGACGTCTGATGCAATATCACCTCATATGACGTGTGAGGTCAGATGTCTTGAACTGGCCAATTAAGAGTTTAGCGCGCCTGTACTTTTCGGGTGAAAATCATCGTCCTTTGCGCTTTTGCCTGTCTGCAACCAAATGAAAAAGATGTAATTCTTAAAGCGCTGCTTCACCCTTTGTCTTGGGATGATTCTGCAAGTTCTGGACTTAAAATTGTCTGTCTGTATTATGAAAGTTCCTAACACGTCTAAATGTCTTCATCACAGTTGTGTGCATTGTATTCCGTCACCGTGGAGTTTTTGAAATAAATACCATATTAAAAGAGTGTGGCTGACTTCCCGTCACTCTGGAAATGTTTTAATTGTGCCTGTCTTCCCTGTGTTCCTCAGCCGGATTATCTGTCTACTATATAAGTCTTCCCCAGCAACTCCCCACGACTACCGGATATGATTCGAGGTCTCCTTACTGTCATCCAGCATCTTATATAAAACATATTACACACACACACACACATATATATATATGAATAGATGTGTGTATTCTTGTGTATCTGTATTTATCGGTGAAACGATTTTCCTTCAAAAAGCTAATACAGTGAACGGAAGACAGCGTCTGAAATTTAAAATAATATTTGAAATTATTACAGTATACGAGAAGTTTTTTTGTTAAATCTCTAGAGGTCAAAGAAAAATCTTCCTTTAAAAATCGAAAAAGAAAATTATATATAATAGTTAGATTATATTTTAAATTATAATTACACATATTTTTAGGAGAAATATGAGCAAAAAGAATATTAAATTTCCTATTTCATTCCTTTTCGTAATTTCTTTATCTATAAACGGTGTGCTTACTAAGTTAAATAAAACTTGTGCAGGATACTCAGACAAAAACCCACAGTCGCTTTAATCTTAAAAAAAATGTGTGATTGCCTCTATGGAAAATTTCCAATTGCGCATTTACGAATTGTCTATAGTGACTATCACACCTGATGATTCCTGGCTTGGTGAAAACTGATAATTTTTTTAAAGATTGCCAGTTTTAATTTTGAGGTATTGACGAAGAAATACATTAATTAATCCAAAATACGTTGCCACTCTTTGATTACATTGTGGTTATAAAAATGTTGTGTGCTGTTGTGAATATCTCTTCCAGTCAAATAGTCGTCGTCACACTAGACTCAAAAGTGCCTTTGGAAATATTCTTTAATTTGCAAGCAGAATGAGATCACACACTGCGCCACGTAGAGAGTAAAAAAAATCTTGGATGGAAGTATTTACAGCTTTTTAATACTGTTTTTCCTATTTTGCATCTCTAAAAAATACTTCTCAAGACAAACAAAACTATTTATCATTATATATTCATTCAACACCAGCAAAGCGAGAAATCTTTACTACTAACAAACACCTCTACAATTACCAGCCTTTGATCTTTATGAACGGAACTCCATTAAACTATGTTAAAAATGCTAAATACCTGGGTTACATCTTGGACCAGGAAATCACAAGCAATAAACACATTGAAGGCCAGGTGGTCAAGGGCAGAAAAAGACTCAATATACTTAAATTTATCTCTGGTCGTGACTGGGGAGCAGAAGCTAGCACCCTTCGAACGACCTACATTTCTTTTGTTAGGCCAATACTGGAGTATGGTTTTCCCATCTATTCTTGTGCTTCCAATACCAATCTGAATAAACTTGAAAGGGTACAGTTGAGCTCTGCTAGAATCATTACAGGACTTCGACACAGTTGTCCAAATAACTTTGTGCTCTATGAAAGCAATTTACCTCCTCTTTCGTTGAGAAGAACTTATCGCCTCTCAAAATATTATAACAAGCTTTACAGTTACAATGATCAGCATAGAACTTCTGCATACCTTCATGCTTGGATTGACAACCAGCGTTTGAGGAAGCATAGTCCCTTTTCCTTTGCAAAAATGCTGGGTCTGCCTTCTGCTAATGTTGAGCCCCACTCTTTAAAACATCTGGGCGTCGGTTTGAAACTTGATGGGATCCATTTCCATGAGGGTCTCTTAACTAGTGTTATTAAAAACTCTGAGATTCCAGCCCTCATCAGACAATTAGCTCTTGAGACTATCCATGGAATCCCTCAATCTTCGTTGAAGATATATACCGATGGCAGCAGGGGTGATGGGGGAATTTCTGGTAGTGGAGTGCACATACCAACTCCTACTGGTGCTGTGGAATTTAAAATTAAAAACCCAGATTTCTGTTCGGTATTTAGATCAGAGCTTATTGCTATCAGGAAGGGCTTGCAGTATGCGTGTCAAGTTGAGGATCAATTTCACGATGTCTGGATTTTAACTGACAGCCGTGCTTCAATTCAGCACCTCTCTAATTGGACTATTATTGGGGACCAGACTAGCCTGGACATCTTAGATCTTCTTGACCGGCTTTCATCTGGACACACTATTCATTTCCAGTGGATCCCTTCCCATGTTGGGATAGACGGTAATGAAAGGGCCGACTTTTTGGCCAGGACTGCGGCTGAGGAGTACGTGAGTCCTTGTGAGGCACTTACTTTTAGAGAGATTTACTCCCTCATGAAGATCAAACAAAACCATCTTTGGAGAACTCCTCCTTGTCACCCATGGTACTTTGGAAGAAGTCCGGGTGGGTCTTTTCAGATCAAGCCCAGAAAGTACCAAACGGCCTTCTCGCGCTTCATGAGTGGTCATATAAAAGCACTCACTTTTCGGCAGGGACAGAAGATCTTCCCGGAGTGCCGCTGGTGCTCTGCCGACATGGCCTCCCCTGCCCATATTTTAAATTGTTTGGGTTTTACTAAGGACGAGGTCCTTCTGGACCCTCTACTGATTTTAGACTTTTTGGAAATTTTTGGTTTTATGGAGATTGTCTAGCCTTGCTAGACAATCTGGGATTAGTATTAAAAAAAAAAAAAAAAAAAAAAAAGCGAGAAAAATAGAAATGTCTTAGCGTGGGATTAACAAAAAATAATGAAAAAACGCTGATATTCTTACCGAAAAAATAGTAGTTTTCCTAAATACAATCTTTGAAATAAATTCAGTAGCCGTTATTACTATAATTGCGTTAACAGTGCTACTAAGATGCGTTACTGAGGCTAAACCCGAACAAAACGCCATAAAGAAAATGATAATAAAATTTTTCTTTGGCGTACGGAGAATCAATTTAGTTGATGGAACTTACGAAAGACGAGGAAAAATTAAATTGGTCAAAGCTGAGGAAGTTCTCCAAATATTTGTATCAGAATAAATAGTATTTCCAGAATAAATGCTAAACAATGCAAAATATTGATTCATACACTTCTATTATAATACGTGGAATGAACCCTTTTTCCTCTTTTTGTTCACACTTTGACAGTATATCATTTATCAAGAGCGCATTACCCACTGCAAGAATAATTTATTCACAACAATAATTGAGTTTTATGTATACGTACACACAATATATATATATATATATATATATATATATATATATATATATATATATATATATATATATATATATATATATATATAAGAGCTTGTCTGTTTGTTTGTCCGCTATAGAATCATAGACTGTTTCACCCACCGGGACCAAATTCGGCACAGTTAATGTTTTGGACCCTAGAAACTTAAATCAGGAAAAACGAAATTTGGGGCCCAATTAGTTTTTTAAAACTAATTCTTTAACCCTTTCACCGGCTCAATTCGAAACTCTAATTCACCTATCCTGGCTTCTGAAACTTGTACAATTCTACCCTTCAAGCGGCCCGATTCCCTGGAAAAAAGTTTGTTTTCACTGCAAAAATACTTCTTTCCCCCTTTTCGGAAGTATCTTTTGCCTGTCACCGCAACCCTCTACAGTAATAAAATTTAGCACCCCGCTAGTGTCTCCCCCAAATTTGTTCCCCAACAAGAAAGCGGAATTTTTCTAGGAAACCGTACGTGTGTGTGTGTGTGGCTTATTCCACCCGCTCTAGCCGTAGGCTAGACCAGAGGAAAAGGGGGAACAGCTTTTGAGGGTCGTGTATAAGAGATTTCCGTTCCTCTGAAACACTCCTCCGTAGCGGTTGATGATAACGTTAAAATGCTATGAAAATTTGGCAAAAATATTATATTCAATTTCTTCCAAACTTCAGATATTTTCAAAACAAAGCATTCGAAAATATAAATTAAATATTAAATATTTCAGATTTTAAACCATCTCTTATAGTTTTAAGTTAATAAAAAATTCTAGAGAATTCCATTAAATATTTCATCTCACTAGCATAATATTTTTCACACGTTTTCCCATATAAATTTTATTTCTTCATTGATTTCAGGAACCAAAAATTTAAACTTCTATAATTACCATTTTGTTACACAGAAGATACATTTTAACAGCCGTAAAAATATTTACACATTCTGAAACACTGCAAGTGGTTAAAAAATGTTATAAGTGTAAATTTTGTATAATTAAAACATAATAATACACAAATTATTTAAATGTGTCATGTTACAATCACATTGTTTTATCCTATGAATTTTATATTTCATTGTTAAACGAATTACACTCACACAAAACGATAAAAGAATATTGCAGTTCACACACAGAATTACTTATTGTTTCGTATATGTAATGAAATTTCGGAAAAAAGAATTATTTTAACAAACCAAAATTAGATAATATTAAATTTTAGAATTAAGGTTATAACATAATATTCCATTTTTGGCATGATCTCAAGGTTAGTATAAAAAGTGACACACAGTACCAAAATGACTGCTCAAAGGTTATGCTTGAATATATATGGTTTATTTACACTACTATATATTTTATATACAATAACACTTCAAAATTCATTAAACTTTCTTCAAATTATTTAATCTTATTCTAAATTTCTTTCAAGTTAATCATTCAATGCAATTTTTCTAGATATTCACAAATGTTAACCGCAATGATTATCACAATTAATTTCAACAATAAATATTTGCTAATAGATACACACATCATTGATAATCAGTTCCATCAGTAATAAAATTCCTCATCATAACTTTGTTACTACCAATTACATTCATCAATAATTTTTACTAATAGTTATACACCTCAATAATAATGTTTTGTCAGTAATTAAATTCCTCACAATAACTTTGTTACTACCAATTAAAATCACCAGTAACATTTACTTATAGTTACACACATCATATTCAAAATCACCAATCATCAATCATATTCAAATTCATCAGTAATTAAATTTCTCAACATAACTTTGTAATTAATGTTTTAATTGTTTTCAATCTTTCTCTCAAAATCTTAAAATTTTAGGAATGCCGAAATTAGAGTTCCAAATGACACTTCCCTATCATTAATATAAAATACTCTGAAACAAACCTTGGCTGACATCGATGACACCACATGTATACGCATGAGTTTCAGTCCTCGGACTCATTAACACTCACAGGTATAAGGATAATAATCCGTTGCGTCATAATTGGCAGTCCACGTAGAATATCAGTAAACACAGTCTGGAAGTTACCACTCAGTTCCTGATCTTTGTGCAAGGGTGCAGAGTCTCACGGCTGGCATGGGGTTGATCGTTGTCGTCAAGGAAACAGGCTCAAACTCTTAGCGTCAGTTCCAGATCATTGGGCAAGGGTGCAGAATCTCTCAGCTGGCATGGGGTTGATCCTTGTGGCTGAGGGAATAGGCTCAAATCCGTGTAATCTGGTAATCAACTATTTTATCATGCAAGGGTCAACAGCAACATGGTTTCACCCTTGCTTTTAGTTTCGACTCATTTATTCTATATGTTTTCACGACAGTATATTTTCTTTTATATTACAAATAAATAATTATATCGCTAAAAATTTGTTAGTTCTTTCTGATGTTACAATTATAGATGCAATGATCTTGTTATAACCTTAATACATAATACCATATTTTCAAGTGCTACAATTTTTTACAACAGAAGATCGATAATAGATCGCTATATCATACACAATTGCTTATTTCTTATTATGTGAAAATGTGATGTAAACAAAGACGTATAGTTATTTTAAATATAGAAATATATGTTAAACATTCTATTCTTTTGTATGGTATTTTTCAAAACAGGAAGCGGGGCACAAAGCTAAATAGATGCATCCATTCTGTCCACACCACCCATTGTATGGTTGCAATCCAGAACTGGTACGGGTATTTTATAAGTTTTCCCATGTTTTGGTATATTTTGCATTTCTGTGGAATGGATCGTGCTTAAAATGGCGACAGATCTTTTATCATGCCACTTCATTATCAAAGTTTTCCCCCGTTGATAAGCAATCAGCTCACCCTTTTTCATTTTCTTATTTTTGATTGATTTGCAGTGCAATAGCGAATTAATAACAATTTTGGAACAACATCCAAAATTAATTTTTATAATATTTATATTGCAGCCGAAAAATTTTGTTGATGAATGAATAATCATGCTTAACTTATGACTTGCCAATTTTCATGGTTTTCATGCAGAAAACCAAATTTTTTGAAATATCAGAATTAAAAATTTAGTATTTTCTCGCAACACACATATTGGATTTGAGTTCAATTGAATGCACTATTTAGACGCTATTGCACATACGTACATACACAAGTTTATAGTTAAATACACAATTTTACAAATCAGTTTTGTTTTAATCATATTCTTTTTGTGTCTATGAAAATACATCTTTTTTTTAACTGCAATTTTAAGATTGTATCGGTCATATCAATGTCCTAGTTAAATGCTGTAATAAAGAAATTCCGATAATTTGGTTGTTTAGAGAGCTTAGGTCAATTTTTGGTACTCGAAGACTAATTTGACCGGGACTTACTGCTTAATGTCGATACAGATGAATACAAACATTCATATAGAAAAGGGACTCGAACCTGCGAACTCCAGCACCGTAAGGTTCACCCGGAAAATTATGCTTTCATTAATTTGCTTCCGACCACTATCAAAAATCAATGAAATTTTAAGGAAACAGCTACGGGGTCCGAAAATCCTCTCGCTGGGAAGTCGGCTACGCAAGAGAGGGGTACGAAATCAGGAGAAAATTCCTATCTCATGAGGATGATCAAAATTGTGGAGATAACCTCGAATGTGACGCTCTAAACGCCTTACACCTGATAATTTGGGTAGGTAGTTCAACGTGAGTTAAAAAAAAAGAAAAGAAACACCTAAGAATTTCTCACCAATCCCTCCAACCCATTAATTTACAGATTAAAACAAGATGTTAGAAGACCGAGATGAAGAACTAAACAATATTTTGTTACACGAGGGTTAATTAGATAGACTGGAACCTAATTTTAAAGCCGATTACGAAAGGCGGGAATCATCCATGCCAGAAGTAGGATTCGGGACCGAAAGACAGAGCCCTACCATTCAGCCATTTCCCAGTATGAAGCACTGTACAACATCAAATAACTTTTCAAACTTGTATGGAAAGTAATAAAATAATAATTGAAAAGTTTGAAATGTAGCCAAATTGATAAAATAAAATAAAATATGTTTAGACATTATTTTAGTTATTAAAATCGTTATTTTAGTTATAAAAATTATTAAAAGACGATTAATTAAATTTAAATATACATAATTTAAATATACAGTACATGAATTAAATCCTGATTTAAATTAGGATTTAAATCACTTGATTTTTAAAAAAAATCATTGATTTAAATCAAAATTACTTATGTATATAGTTTTACATTATGTTTCATTCAAATGTAATTTTATTAGCTATAATGGCTTTATCTAGATTGTAAAGTAAAAGATAAAGTAGGAGGGAACTTCTATCATTGCAATATCATATTTTATCTATCACTGTGATTAGTAAGAGTTTTGTTGACATAGGATACAAAAAATCATGGTTTCATGTATTTAATATATAATTTATCATATGTAAATACTAATAGTGCAATGAAAACTTTATCATTAATCGTAATAATAATTTAATCATAATTTAAATTATTGCCTTTGAAATTTTTAACTTGTTAATGTTTAAAAACATAAAAATTCGCGAATCTCCCAGATTATGATCCTAGGGAAATTCATAAGCGCCCTGTTCCTGTGGCCTTACAACAGCCAGCTAGATATTCCACACCCTCCATTCTTGACCTTCCTTCTTGGAAACTGATGCAATTACCGAACATCTGACTTTTCGGGAAAGTCGATCTGCAACCCCCCCCCGCCCCTCCAACTTACCAACGTCGCTCTATTCATACCCCCATCCCGTGAATGCGTCAGAATCGGAGATGTACATGTAGGGGTCTTCATTCCCCAATTTCGGACAATTCGAGGTTGTAAATCAAGCACCTTTTATCGTTCCGAAAACGGGGGAAAAACTCCGTGCAGTGCTGGAAAAATAACCTGCGCCTGTTCAGGGGTACGTCACTGCCCGAATGAGACGGCTAAGGTCGGACGTAATATTTCGTCACTGCCCGGATGAGACAGTCAGGGCTCGACGTAATATTTCGTCACTGCCGTTGAAAGGGTTAATGATTTTTGTGCCCCTAAGTGCACCTCTTAAATGTGGATACAGCCCCTTAACCACAACCCTTCAAATTTGATACGTGGGGGAAAAGCGGTTTATTCTGAGGGGTGATCTGGGGTGGTTTGAGAGTTGGTCTGGGGGTAACGGGGGGAGGACGAGGTGTTTATTTTTCTTATATTTAGTGGAATCGTGAGTCTAAAAAGGTTGAGAACCGCTGCTTTAGGCAATTTTAGACAATGGCGTTCAAACTAATAGAACTTAATAAAATTAGGAAAAAAAAGGAAGAAAAAAAAAAGAAAAATTAAGTTTGTCCCATGGACAGTTTTTGGAAGCCTTCTGTTGATCTAAATATATTAATTGCTTGAGGATCATAAAATGGGAAGAAGTTTAAGAGTTCTACAGGTTTTTTCCCCGTAAGTTCGCGAAACAGAGTTAACATACAATATGTTTTTGATATACTTACTCCGCGAAATCATATAAGATAAATCTTTTAGAGTTTTGGGGTTTTTTAAGCAGTAGGGGGAAAAGATCTTTAAACAGAGAAACATAACGACACATAACTTTCATTCCGAACTATTAGTCCATTATTTATATTAAGGCATAAGAAAATAAATGAAATTATTTTTAAAGAATGATTGCCCGGGTAGATATACAGATCTAAAATTTTTCATGCTTTCCATCAAAAGAATACTGGGTATATCATTTCAGTAGAAACGCACTAAGCGCATTCTGTCTGCCCAGATGAACATGAAGAGCGGGGGGTACAGCCCAGTATTATTTTGATGGAATGCATGAACAATTTTATATCTATATATCTACCCGGGCAACGCCGGGCAATTATGCTAGTATATATATATATATATATATATATATATATATATATATATATATATATATATATAGAGAGAGAGAGAGAGAGAGAGAGAGAGGAGAAGGTCCAAATATGGGGCTACATGTTTCATTTTGAGGTCAGGCCAGGTATATGTTCCTTATTTTCAAGATGTTAATATGTTAATAAAATCTAAAACATGTAAGGATCAAGATAGGATGGTAAAAAATTGTTACAATATTCTGTGTTTTTTACAATAAATTTAATTGCTAAAGTCGGGAAATTAGTAGTTTTTCAAATGGTGGTCTAAGTATGGGCTACCTCTAATATTTCTGTAAAAAAATATAAAAAATAAATTAAAACAATCAAAAGTCGGGAAAATGCTAACTTTTAATTTTATTTGCAGAAGTCGCACACATATACAACCTTTTCTGCCCCCGCACATTCTATGTGTGCCCACATTTCACACTGAAAACATTGCATCCACGTTTCTCCTCTTGTGTCCGCTGAAAAAAGTTCTTTACAAAAGATGAAGGCTGCATCGCTGTCATCGGGGTAATCTCCTGGTGGAGAATCCAGGTCGCTGTCACTATCACCAAATATGGGTTCACCGCGTCCATCCTCGAAGTTGGAAGGCTGATTTTTTCTCTTTGTACCACTTCAGTTTGCCAATTTTTAGGTTTTTTTTTTTAAACAGCTTTTACGTCACTTACAGACCCTAGAATAAACTTCGTTTTGTTTAGTGCTGATTTGCACAATGACCCAGTGAATCCGTTCTGGTAAGGTATGTCTGTTACAAGACATGCCTTTGAGGACTTGCGACCTCGAGTGGTCGCAAGTCCGCAATTGAAATAATTCCAGAAAATAAAATATCAACACCCAAAGATAATTATTAAAAATATATAATTATAAAAATATTTTTTATTTAGAATAAAAAGCAAAAAAAAAAAGATATGTGATAGGTGAGAAAATGGTCTGAATATGGGCAAGCCCGTTTTTAGACCAACAGTATGTTCAACTTTTACCGAAAAGCAGCCATTATCAGTTAAAGATTAATTATCACAAAACGTAGCTTACTATTTTATCAGTAACATGGTAACAACAAAACATGCAATAGTTAAGGATTAAAATGTATAGATATTCGAATACACTTACATGATAAAGTTTCGAAGTCTGAAAATGTGTGATTTTCAAAAATAATGGCGACTGCTTGATACGCAAATGGCAAAGATGTTTCATCTGTTTAATATATTCTTCCTTACCAAAATGGGATTGTTTGATGAGCTCGCTGCCAGATGGCAGAACCTTCTTGTATATAATTCAACACCTAGCCCGTATTTAGACCCTAGCCCATATTTGGACCTTCTCCTATATATATGTATATATATATATATATATATATATATATATATATATATATATATATATATATATATATATATATATATATATATTATATATATATATATATATATATGGTCCTTAAATTATGACCTGAAAGGGAAAAACTAGGTCATATTTACATGGTTGGATCTAGACTCAGCCTGAAAGGGATAAAAATTAGATTTAAATGCAATCGGGCCAAACTTCTTAGTACATCATTTATTAGCGCGAAAATACATCCGTTCATTCCAGATGAACGACTCAGAATAATATCACCTTTCAACATTAAACGCGAGAGTGCGAGAAAAACAAGTGGCTATATTTTGAGGGTCAGCAGATTTAGGGGGCTTGCGAAGCTAACCCATTCCTCAATACGGACATATACACGTGTTTAACTGCAAAAGCATGTGATTCGTGGGAGTTTCTGTGGCTAAGGGTTTTAAAGCGATAAATTAATATTACTAGGGATTGGATTTAGGAAAGGGAGTTTAAATGCTAGAATGGAGGGTATAATATTTAAGATATTAAATATATATAATAATTAGATTCGATTAATGACAATAATAATCGAATATTAAAAGTTTTCAACAAGATTTTCTTAACTTTCAATTTGAAGCATGAGAAAAGGTAGAAAAATTAATTTCAGCCCCTTGAATTACCTTTTTATACTGATTAAATTCGTTGTTGATTTTCGTCTCCCTCTCAAAAAAACCCTCTGCTTGCACCGCGACGCTAACTCTCGATCCTTTGTATGTGGTGCTCTTGCTTGTGCTTTGTTAAAAGAAGAAAAAAATTCTTCAGTATGTCTTGCAATAGTCTTTTTTACGAAACGATTTGTGTTTTAAGGATATTAAGTAAATTCCTGCATTATTCGAGGAAGTGTTAGCTAGGCAGAAACAGAATTAAGTTTATGCTAAAACTCAGGTACCTCGTATCAATCGTTACTTTAAATCCCTTAAATTTGAGGTAGAAAATCCTTTATCTATAACTTTGTGGTTTGGCCACTATTCTTGTTAGAGGACATCTGTGTGATGAAGCGCTTTCGATTTGAAAGAAAAATTAAAATTTTTAGACAGATAAAGTGATCGAAGGCTGTTTTCATCACATTTCGGTTAGAATGCTAGGAAGCCGCCTTTGATTAGAGGACGGAACAGTAGTCTGTACGCATTCAGCCAATTTAAAAGCGGCGGTGCGCGATAGGGGGTAGGTGATTCCAGACGCAGATAAGGAGATGGCACCAGGGTTTGACATTAAAGTAAAATACCCTATTGTAAAGAATTTATTGGACATGTAGACCGCAAAACACGTGGACTGGACTTTGGGTGGTCTGTGTATGACGTAATTAAGACGTGCATGGGTTATGGGATTATCCAATCCGAGAAATGAAAATGGAGGCTAAGTGGTGGATTTTTGAAAGCTTTCCTGAATGGATTAGGAGTCACGAGAAGGCGTGGACTTTGTTATAAAAAAATAAATAAATAGAAGACTTAGAGTTTTTTCAAAGATTCTCTTCTGCGTGCGGGCCCGGTTGACTTTTCCCGGTGCTTTAGCATTGCAGGGGGATGAAGAGATTGGAATTTCAAAACGTCGGAGACCGGTTGAGCATTCCCGGGAGTTGTCCGACAGAACGAGAAAGAGGTTTCGTTTTCCGGAGACCGGTTGATCTTTCCTAGTGCCTTAGCATCGAAAGTGATGAAAAGATTGGCAGTTTTAAATATTGGAGATCCGGTCGAGTCTTCTCGGAACTAAGAGTTATTTTTGATCAAGAGAATACAGACGAGGTGACAAAGAGGATGCGATGTAATATTGGAGATCCGGACGAGTCTTCCCGGAGCTGAGAGTGATTTTGAGCAAGAGAATAGAAACGGGGTTATAGAGAGGATGCGCCTTAATGTTGGAGATCTGGTCGAGTCTTCCCGGAATTGAGCGTGACTTTGGATCAAGAGAAGTCGGTGTCATCATTTTCCTGATGAGTGCCCCATCATTTTGAAAAGAGTAGAAGAATACCCACGACAGCCTAGAGACGCAGCGCACCCACTACCTAGAAGGAAGGAGCGATACCCCAAGCATAAGCAGAGCTTCGACACCCGAGTCCCAGTGCGACATCATCAAACTGAGTGAGTGAAAATCATTTTGTTTTGTTCAGACCCCACCGAGCTAAATGAAAGATCAGTGCGGGAACAGTGTTTTTTGTAAAGATAATTTTGATGAATAGGAGTTCTTGGCTATGAGTTAGTTTTAATAATTATATGCTCCCTGAATCCTAAAGGTGTAGATTTAATTAAATACATGTCATTCGATATGAATCGAGGAGAAAATGCTAAAAGATTAGTAAAATGTGTAAACTGTGTGCGAAGATTTGGTAATTCAGTTTTTTTGTAAATAGATAAGGTTGTAAATAAATCAATTTTATTTTGTTACATTGGAGTCCGTCATCTTTGTTTTGTGTAGTTGACCTAAAGGAAGGTTTTAGAAGCAAAGTTTATTTGGCCTGTTCGGTTGCAAACCTGTCTAGAGCCTTTTGGGTTGTATTCAAGAAAATAAATAAAAAAAACACAACGCACCCAAATACCTATAAATTATAAATAATTTGTACTAACCCAAATAATATACGAATCTCGCCCAAAAAATAAATAATTTTAAGACAGGCGACACGACAAATGGTCCCGACCAGGATAATAAAAATAATTTGTGTTAGGCTAGAATCGTGAAAATATTTTTTGCTTTACAAAAAAAACAATTACAGTTTTTTTTTGTCTTTAAGAAAATTTTTTGGTCTTTACAAATTTTGTGGAGAAGGGAGCAGCGCGTAAGAATTTTAGAGCGGGAGTGTTTTGAAAATATGTTTGTATATTTGCCACAATTATTATTATTGAGTGTAATTTTGTTTTGAAGAGTGTGACAATATTGATTTTATGTTAAGATCGTTTGAAGTGTGAATATATGAATGCAAATATTTTAGTTTTAACTAAGTGAATTAAAGAGTGTTTTTAGAAAGAGTTTGTTGAGTTGGTTAAAGATAGATAAAAAATACTTGTGTTATGATTTATATGAAGTGTTTAAAATTTATGTATATTGTAGATATTGTAGAGATGATAGATTGAATTGAGGTGTATTTTTGAAAAATATTTTTTAATAAGTTAAGAGTAGTTGATGACAGAAAATATGTTTGATATCAGTTGATAGATAATATTTAAGTGTGATTTTGAAAATTCTATTGAAATGAGAAAATCAATAGATAGTTAAGATTTGAGTAACAGTTGAGAAATTATTGAATTGAGTACAAGTGTGTTGGTCGATAGTAATTAGTGGTACTTGGTATAGATATGAATTTTTTTGGAGAGAAACGCGTGTCAATTTAAGTTTAGAATTTGTCAGATAATATTTTTGCAATTACATTGAGAATAGAATTGTGTTTTGTTTTGATTTTGTGCATATATGTGTATTTTGGGGGAAATTAGCGTTTTTTTAAGTTTGGGATTGTGAGTCATAGTTTAATTACGTATAAAGAATTTGAATGCATAATGTTAGGAGAAGTAATATTATAATGAGAGAATTCTTGCATATTGAGTAATGATAGGTAAACGAATGATCGGTAATGTGAGGTGTAAAATTTAAAAATTGGAGTTATTTGAGTTAGATCAAGAAGGTTGTATCGCGAATGTGTTGCAAAGCCATCGTCAGTTGGGTAAAATTGAAATAGGAAGTTTAGATAAAAAGTTAGAGTAGAGGTGATTTTGAATGAAAGGTGGTTAACGGTAAGCAAAAGCGCAAATCATAGTCAGATTTGTTTCAGTCTATAAACGATAAATAATGTGAGGTGGATTATATTGCATTTAATCTGCCAAAAAGGTTATAGCTGAAGGAGTGCTGAGTTAAGGATGTAAAATAAGAGTTTTCGATACATTGTTGGGGTAGAGGTCTTTATAACGAAAAGAGGGTTAGTTATAGGAATAAATGTTCAGAATTGCCACAGTATAAAAAAACTAAACTTTTGGATGGATGGATTGCATTAGTTGTTAGGTGCTATGAAAATAAAATTTACGATTGTTTACCCTGGGTTGAATAATAAGGCATAGTAGTGAAATTTTAGTATGAATTTAATGAAACAAGGGTATAGAAGAGATATGTGGTATTAGAGGTATGGCGGTTGTTTTTAGAATGAATGAGTTACGCAAAATAAAAGGCTGTCGTAGTATAGTGCTTTGTGTGAGGAGTGATAGGAAGTGCGGAGTCAGTTTTTGTTTACTAAAACAGGAAGTGGGGAAAAGGTTTTCTACGAAAAGAGAGGGGTTCGTTTGCCCTTCTTACTCTCCCCCCCCCCTAAGGAAGGAGAACGCACGATAAAGAAACTAGTTTGTATGTAGGCTTTTTATGTGGTTTGGATGAGAAAATTTGCGTTTATGGAAGATTTTGGAAAGTGAAAACTTGTGTTTTTAATTTAGAAAATCCTGGAAGTGATTTAGGGCTGCAGACCTAGAATGACTTCAGGAACAGGGGTTTGAGAAAGTAATGTTTGACGAAATATAAGTGTTGAGGAGTTAAGTGCGATACGGTAGGCGTGAGGAATATCACTTTAGTAAGTTTGTGTGAGTTTAAAATTTAGCAAATTGTTTAAACAGTTCATTAGAGAATAAATGGCAATTTCTGGCCAAAATTTACATTTATTTATCTAAAATGCTGAAGTGCATGGACTAAGCTAGTGACTTTTTGAAATGAAATAAAGAAATAATTAAATAGCCGCACAAGTGAAAATAAAAATAAATATAAGTCGTGGTGGTTAGAAAGTTGTAGATGGTTGGAAAATGAGAATAGTTTTGGGGTTTACTGTTATCAGGTGTTTTTTTTTGGTTGAGATTTATGGGCTCTATTGTGCAAACGGAGGAAAGTTTTTTAGTCGCAAATTACTTTAAGGGGCAGAGAGTATCGAAAATTCGGGTCCCCGGGGTCAAAACCAGACTGAGTTGAACGAATTTCTGGTCTGAGAACAGGTTTCTTGTACGAGAGGGGGTGTCCTTCCGATGTGTCAGGTGTTGCTAGGGTAACGAGGGAAAATGCGAAAGAAAATAATTTTGTGTGGTTCGCGAATCTAGCATGCGGTAGGATTTTGGGAATTGAGTGACTTCAAGGGTTCGCGTGTTTTTGAAAAAGGGGAGAGAGCAATGTTTAGTTTTGTTTTCGCAGTTGAGGGAAGCAAGTGGTTTGAAGGTGTTTTTTTTTTCTTTTGCGCGTTCTTTTTTTTTTTTTTCGTTTCTTTTACAATGATGGGGAAAATGGGTTTGGATTATGATTTTTAGAAAATATAAGTGTGATAGGAAGGTTATTTGTGAACACTCAATTTATACATACATATGAATTTAAGTTAATGAATTTGTTTTGAAAAAGTACAAAAATATTGTGAGAAGTGTGTTGAAAATGCAACAAATTTTTATATGCTTGGTATTTAGTTGTGAATGTGGCAAATATACTGTGAGATATATTTTAATGTGTTAATTATTTTTGTTTATAAGTAAATTTTGTGAATAAGGAG
Organism: Dolomedes plantarius; assembly: GCA_907164885.2. Taxonomy (NCBI): domain Eukaryota; kingdom Metazoa; phylum Arthropoda; class Arachnida; order Araneae; family Dolomedidae; genus Dolomedes; species Dolomedes plantarius. The sequence goes on along the minus strand of OU015495.1, from coordinate 165,990,450 downwards.
GAATAGTGTTAGAATAGAGTTTAATTGCGTGCAAAATGATATATAGAGAGATGAAGAATTTATGCTTTGTGATAGTGTTTTGGGTCTGAACTCTGCAAATCATGATTTTGTATGGTGATTAGTTATGTCGACATGGTTCATATAGATCTTCGATGTTTTCACTCAGAACATTTGATTAAAAGAATGAAATTTTGAATTCAGAACTCTAATAAGTGCATAGGTTGGTGGTCTTCTCTTACCTAAATTAAAGGTATAGATCACATGATCAAAGAAGGTCAATGGAGTCAGGAGTAAGTGTTTTGATGTTTTGTTTTAGTGTTTATAAACAGTGTATGAGGACTTATGATGTGAACAAGTTTTTTTTTTCAGACATGGATGGTAAGAAGTTTTGTAATTGATGTGATTATGTTTTATTGAGTGTCATGAATTATATAAGTAGTACATGAGAATTTTGTAAACTTTTCGAGGAAGGGAGCATATTTTTACTTGTTTGGTGTTTGGTTAGTTTTTTTTTCGGAGGAGGGAGCGTATGTGATGAAGCGCTTTCGATTTGAAAGAAAAATTAAAATTTTTAGAGAGATAAAGTGATCGAAGGCTGTTTTCATCACATTTCGGTTAGAATGCTAGGAAGCCGCCTTTGATTAGAGGACGGAACAGTAGTCTGTACGCATTCAGCCAATTTAAAAGCGGCGGTGCGCGATAGGGGGTAGGTGATTCCAGACGCAGATAAGGAGATGGCACCAGGGTTTGACATTAAAGTAAAATACCCTATTGTAAAGAATTTATTGGACATGTATACCGCAAAACACGTGGACTGGACTTTGGGTGGTCTGTGTATGACGTAATTAAGACGTGCATGGGTTATGGGATTATCCAATCCGAGAAATGAAAATGGAGGCTAAGTGGTGGATTTTTGAAAGCTTTCCTGAATGGATTAGGAGTCACGAGAAGGCGTGGACTTTGTTATAAAAAAATAAATAAATAGAAGACTTAGAGTTTTTTCAAAGATTCTCTTCTGCGTGCGGGCCCGGTTGACTTTTCCCGGTGCTTTAGCATTGCAGGGGGATGAAGAGATTGGAATTTCAAAACGTCGGAGACCGGTTGAGCATTCCCGGGAGTTGTCCGACAGAACGAGAAAGAGGTTTCGTTTTCCGGAGACCGGTTGATCTTTCCTAGTGCCTTAGCATCGAAAGTGATGAAAAGATTGGCAGTTTTAAATATTGGAGATCCGGTCGAGTCTTCTCGGAACTAAGAGTTATTTTTGATCAAGAGAATACAGACGAGGTGACAAAGAGGATGCGATGTAATATTGGAGATCCGGACGAGTCTTCCCGGAGCTGAGAGTGATTTTGAGCAAGAGAATAGAAACGGGGTTATAGAGAGGATGCGCCTTAATGTTGGAGATCTGGTCGAGTCTTCCCGGAATTGAGCGTGACTTTGGATCAAGAGAAGTCGGTGTCATCATTTTCCTGATGAGTGCCCCATCATTTTGAAAAGAGTAGAAGAATACCCACGACAGCCTAGAGACGCAGCGCACCCACTACCTAGAAGGAAGGAGCGATACCCCAAGCATAAGCAGAGCTTCGACACCCGAGTCCCAGTGCGACATCATCAAACTGAGTGAGTGAAAATCATTTTGTTTTGTTCAGACCCCACCGAGCTAAATGAAAGATCAGTGCGGGAACAGTGTTTTTTGTAAAGATAATTTTGATGAATAGGAGTTCTTGGCTATGAGTTAGTTTTAATAATTATATGCTCCCTGAATCCTAAAGGTGTAGATTTAATTAAATACATGTCATTCGATATGAATCGAGGAGAAAATGCTAAAAGATTAGTAAAATGTGTAAACTGTGTGCGAAGATTTGGTAATTCAGTTTTTTTGTAAATAGATAAGGTTGTAAATAAATCAATTTTATTTTGTTACATTGGAGTCCGTCATCTTTGTTTTGTGTAGTTGACCTAAAGGAAGGTTTTAGAAGCAAAGTTTATTTGGCCTGTTCGGTTGCAAACCTGTCTAGAGCCTTTTGGGTTGTATTCAAGAAAATAAATAAAAAAAACACAACGCACCCAAATACCTATAAATTATAAATAATTTGTACTAACCCAAATAATATACGAATCTCGCCCAAAAAAATAAATAATTTTAAGACAGGCGACACGACAAATGGTCCCGACCAGGATAATAAAAATAATTTGTGTTAGGCTAGAATCGTGAAAATATTTTTTGCTTTACAAAAAAAACAATTACAGTTTTTTTTTGTCTTTAAGAAAATTTTTTGGTCTTTACAAATTTTGTGGAGAAGGGAGCAGCGCGTAAGAATTTTTAGAGCGGGAGTGTTTTGAAAATATGTTTGTATATTTGCCACAATTATTATTATTGAGTGTAATTTTGTTTTGAAGAGTGTGACAATATTGATTTTATGTTAAGATCGTTTGAAGTGTGAATATATGAATGCAAATATTTTAGTTTTAACTAAGTGAATTAAAGAGTGTTTTTAGAAAGAGTTTGTTGAGTTGGTTAAAGATAGATAAAAAATACTTGTGTTATGATTTATATGAAGTGTTTAAAATTTATGTATATTGTAGATATTGTAGAGATGATAGATTGAATTGAGGTGTATTTTTGAAAAATATTTTTTAATAAGTTAAGAGTAGTTGATGACAGAAAATATGTTTGATATCAGTTGATAGATAATATTTAAGTGTGATTTTGAAAATTCTATTGAAATGAGAAAATCAATAGATAGTTAAGATTTGAGTAACAGTTGAGAAATTATTGAATTGAGTACAAGTGTGTTGGTCGATAGTAATTAGTGGTACTTGGTATAGATATGAATTTTTTTGGAGAGAAACGCGTGTCAATTTAAGTTTAGAATTTGTCAGATAATATTTTTGCAATTACATTGAGAATAGAATTGTGTTTTGTTTTGATTTTGTGCATATATGTGTATTTTGGGGGAAATTAGCGTTTTTTTAAGTTTGGGATTGTGAGTCATAGTTTAATTACGTATAAAGAATTTGAATGCATAATGTTAGGAGAAGTAATATTATAATGAGAGAATTCTTGCATATTGAGTAATGATAGGTAAACGAATGATCGGTAATGTGAGGTGTAAAATTTAAAAATTGGAGTTATTTGAGTTAGATCAAGAAGGTTGTATCGCGAATGTGTTGCAAAGCCATCGTCAGTTGGGTAAAATTGAAATAGGAAGTTTAGATAAAAAGTTAGAGTAGAGGTGATTTTGAATGAAAGGTGGTTAACGGTAAGCAAAAGCGCAAATCATAGTCAGATTTGTTTCAGTCTATAAACGATAAATAATGTGAGGTGAATTATATTGCATTTAATCTGCCAAAAGGTTATAGCTGAAGGAGTGCTGAGTTAAGGATGTAAAATAAGAGTTTTCGATACATTGTTGGGGTAGAGGTCTTTATAACGAAAAGAGGGTTAGTTATAGGAATAAATGTTCAGAATTGCCACAGTATAAAAAAACTAAACTTTTGGATGGATGGATTGCATTAGTTGTTAGGTGCTATGAAAATAAAATTTACGATTGTTTACCCTGGGTTGAATAATAAGGCATAGTAGTGAAATTTTAGTATGAATTTAATGAAACAAGGGTATAGAAGAGATATGTGGTATTAGAGGTATGGCGGTTGTTTTTAGAATGAATGAGTTACGCAAAATAAAAGGCTGTCGTAGTATAGTGCTTTGTGTGAGGAGTGATAGGAAGTGCGGAGTCAGTTTTTGTTTACTAAAACAGGAAGTGGGGAAAAGGTTTTCTACGAAAAGAGAGGGGTTCGTTTGCCCTTCTTACTCTCCCCCCCCCCTAAGGAAGGAGAACGCACGATAAAGAAACTAGTTTGTATGTAGGCTTTTTATGTGGTTTGGATGAGAAAATTTGCGTTTATGGAAGATTTTGGAAAGTGAAAACTTGTGTTTTTAATTTAGAAAATCCTGGAAGTGATTTAGGGCTGCAGACCTAGAATGACTTCAGGAACAGGGGTTTGAGAAAGTAATGTTTGACGAAATATAAGTGTTGAGGAGTTAAGTGCGATACGGTAGGCGTGAGGAATATCACTTTAGTAAGTTTGTGTGAGTTTAAAATTTAGCAAATTGTTTAAACAGTTCATTAGAGAATAAATGGCAATTTCTGGCCAAAATTTACATTTATTTATCTAAAATGCTGAAGTGCATGGACTAAGCTAGTGACTTTTTGAAATGAAATAAAGAAATAATTAAATAGCCGCACAAGTGAAAATAAAAATAAATATAAGTCGTGGTGGTTAGAAAGTTGTAGATGGTTGGAAAATGAGAATAGTTTTGGGGTTTACTGTTATCAGGTGTTTTTTTTTTGGTTGAGATTTATGGGCTCTATTGTGCAAACGGAGGAAAGTTTTTTAGTCGCAAATTACTTTAAGGGGCAGAGAGTATCGAAAATTCGGGTCCCCGGGGTCAAAACCAGACTGAGTTGAACGAATTTCTGGTCTGAGAACAGGTTTCTTGTACGAGAGGGGGTGTCCTTCCGATGTGTCAGGTGTTGCTAGGGTAACGAGGGAAAATGCGAAAGAAAATAATTTTGTGTGGTTCGCGAATCTAGCATGCGGTAGGATTTTGGGAATTGAGTGACTTCAAGGGTTCGCGTGTTTTTGAAAAAGGGGAGAGAGCAATGTTTAGTTTTGTTTTCGCAGTTGAGGGAAGCAAGTGGTTTGAAGGTGTTTTTTTTTTTCTTTTGCGCGTTCTTTTTTTTTTTTTTTTTGTTTCTTTTACAATGATGGGGAAAATGGGTTTGGATTATGATTTTTAGAAAATATAAGTGTGATAGGAAGGTTATTTGTGAACACTCAATTTATACATACATATGAATTTAAGTTAATGAATTTGTTTTGAAAAAGTACAAAAATATTGTGAGAAGTGTGTTGAAAATGCAACAAATTTTTATATGCTTGGTATTTAGTTGTGAATGTGGCAAATATACTGTGAGATATATTTTAATGTGTTAATTATTTTGTTTATAAGTAAATTTTGTGAATAATGAGGAATAGTGTTAGAATAGAGTTTAATTGCGTGCAAAATGATATATAGAGAGATGAAGAATTTATGCTTTGTGATAGTGTTTTGGGTCTGAACTCTGCAAATCATGATTTTGTATGGTGATTAGTTATGTCGACATGGTTCATATAGATCTTCGATGTTTTCACTCAGAACATTTGATTAAAAGAATGAAATTTTGAATTCAGAACTCTAATAAGTGCATAGGTTGGTGGTCTTCTCTTACCTAAATTAAAGGTATAGATCACATGATCAAAGAAGGTCAATGGAGTCAGGAGTAAGTGTTTTGATGTTTTGTTTTAGTGTTTATAAACAGTGTATGAGGACTTATGATGTGAACAAGTTTTTTTTTCAGACATGGATGGTAAGAAGTTTTGTAATTGATGTGATTATGTTTTATTGAGTGTCATGAATTATATAAGTAGTACATGAGAATTTTGTAAACTTTTCGAGGAAGGGAGCATATTTTTACTTGTTTGGTGTTTGGTTAGTTTTTTTTTCGGAGGAGGGAGCGTATGTGATGAAGCGCTTTCGATTTGAAAGAAAAATTAAAATTTTTAGAGAGATAAAGTGATCGAAGGCTGTTTTCATCACATTTCGGTTAGAATGCTAGGAAGCCGCCTTTGATTAGAGGACGGAACAGTAGTCTGTACGCATTCAGCCAATTTAAAAGCGGCGGTGCGCGATAGGGGGTAGGTGATTCCAGACGCAGATAAGGAGATGGCACCAGGGTTTGACATTAAAGTAAAATACCCTATTGTAAAGAATTTATTGGACATGTAGACCGCAAAACACGTGGACTGGACTTTGGGTGGTCTGTGTATGACGTAATTAAGACGTGCATGGGTTATGGGATTATCCAATCCGAGAAATGAAAATGGAGGCTAAGTGGTGGATTTTTGAAAGCTTTCCTGAATGGATTAGGAGTCACGAGAAGGCGTGGACTTTGTTATAAAAAAATAAATAAATAGAAGACTTAGAGTTTTTTTCAAAGATTCTCTTCTGCGTGCGGGCCCGGTTGACTTTTCCCGGTGCTTTAGCATTGCAGGGGGATGAAGAGATTGGAATTTCAAAACGTCGGAGACCGGTTGAGCATTCCCGGGAGTTGTCCGACAGAACGAGAAAGAGGTTTCGTTTTCCGGAGACCGGTTGATCTTTCCTAGTGCCTTAGCATCGAAAGTGATGAAAAGATTGGCAGTTTTAAATATTGGAGATCCGGTCGAGTCTTCTCGGAACTAAGAGTTATTTTTGATCAAGAGAATACAGACGAGGTGACAAAGAGGATGCGATGTAATATTGGAGATCCGGACGAGTCTTCCCGGAGCTGAGAGTGATTTTGAGCAAGAGAATAGAAACGGGGTTATAGAGAGGATGCGCCTTAATGTTGGAGATCTGGTCGAGTCTTCCCGGAATTGAGCGTGACTTTGGATCAAGAGAAGTCGGTGTCATCATTTTCCTGATGAGTGCCCCATCATTTTGAAAAGAGTAGAAGAATACCCACGACAGCCTAGAGACGCAGCGCACCCACTACCTAGAAGGAAGGAGCGATACCCCAAGCATAAGCAGAGCTTCGACACCCGAGTCCCAGTGCGACATCATCAAACTGAGTGAGTGAAAATCATTTTGTTTTGTTCAGACCCCACCGAGCTAAATGAAAGATCAGTGCGGGAACAGTGTTTTTTGTAAAGATAATTTTGATGAATAGGAGTTCTTGGCTATGAGTTAGTTTTAATAATTATATGCTCCCTGAATCCTAAAGGTGTAGATTTAATTAAATACATGTCATTCGATATGAATCGAGGAGAAAATGCTAAAAGATTAGTAAAATGTGTAAACTGTGTGCGAAGATTTGGTAATTCAGTTTTTTTGTAAATAGATAAGGTTGTAAATAAATCAATTTTATTTTGTTACATTGGAGTCCGTCATCTTTGTTTTGTGTAGTTGACCTAAAGGAAGGTTTTAGAAGCAAAGTTTATTTGGCCTGTTCGGTTGCAAACCTGTCTAGAGCCTTTTGGGTTGTATTCAAGAAAATAAATAAAAAAAACACAACGCACCCAAATACCTATAAATTATAAATAATTTGTACTAACCCAAATAATATACGAATCTCGCCCAAAAAAATAAATAATTTTAAGACAGGCGACACGACAAATGGTCCCGACCAGGATAATAAAAATAATTTGTGTTAGGCTAGAATCGTGAAAATATTTTTTGCTTTACAAAAAAACAATTACAGTTTTTTTTTGTCTTTAAGAAAATTTTTTGGTCTTTACAAATTTTGTGGAGAAGGGAGCAGCGCGTAAGAATTTTTAGAGCGGGAGTGTTTTGAAAATATGTTTGTATATTTGCCACAATTATTATTATTGAGTGTAATTTTGTTTTGAAGAGTGTGACAATATTGATTTTATGTTAAGATCGTTTGAAGTGTGAATATATGAATGCAAATATTTTAGTTTTAACTAAGTGAATTAAAGAGTGTTTTTAGAAAGAGTTTGTTGAGTTGGTTAAAGATAGATAAAAAATACTTGTGTTATGATTTATATGAAGTGTTTAAAATTTATGTATATTGTAGATATTGTAGAGATGATAGATTGAATTGAGGTGTATTTTTGAAAAATATTTTTTTAATAAGTTAAGAGTAGTTGATGACAGAAAATATGTTTGATATCAGTTGATAGATAATATTTAAGTGTGATTTTGAAAATTCTATTGAAATGAGAAAATCAATAGATAGTTAAGATTTGAGTAACAGTTGAGAAATTATTGAATTGAGTACAAGTGTGTTGGTCGATAGTAATTAGTGGTACTTGGTATAGATATGAATTTTTTTGGAGAGAAACGCGTGTCAATTTAAGTTTAGAATTTGTCAGATAATATTTTTGCAATTACATTGAGAATAGAATTGTGTTTTGTTTTGATTTTGTGCATATATGTGTATTTTGGGGGAAATTAGCGTTTTTTTAAGTTTGGGATTGTGAGTCATAGTTTAATTACGTATAAAGAATTTGAATGCATAATGTTAGGAGAAGTAATATTATAATGAGAGAATTCTTGCATATTGAGTAATGATAGGTAAACGAATGATCGGTAATGTGAGGTGTAAAATTTAAAAATTGGAGTTATTTGAGTTAGATCAAGAAGGTTGTATCGCGAATGTGTTGCAAAGCCATCGTCAGTTGGGTAAAATTGAAATAGGAAGTTTAGATAAAAAGTTAGAGTAGAGGTGATTTTGAATGAAAGGTGGTTAACGGTAAGCAAAAGCGCAAATCATAGTCAGATTTGTTTCAGTCTATAAACGATAAATAATGTGAGGTGGATTATATTGCATTTAATCTGCCAAAAAGGTTATAGCTGAAGGAGTGCTGAGTTAAGGATGTAAAATAAGAGTTTTCGATACATTGTTGGGGTAGAGGTCTTTATAACGAAAAGAGGGTTAGTTATAGGAATAAATGTTCAGAATTGCCACAGTATAAAAAAACTAAACTTTTGGATGGATGGATTGCATTAGTTGTTAGGTGCTATGAAAATAAAATTTACGATTGTTTACCCTGGGTTGAATAATAAGGCATAGTAGTGAAATTTTAGTATGAATTTAATGAAACAAGGGTATAGAAGAGATATGTGGTATTAGAGGTATGGCGGTTGTTTTTAGAATGAATGAGTTACGCAAAATAAAAGGCTGTCGTAGTATAGTGCTTTGTGTGAGGAGTGATAGGAAGTGCGGAGTCAGTTTTTGTTTACTAAAACAGGAAGTGGGGAAAAGGTTTTCTACGAAAAGAGAGGGGTTCGTTTGCCCTTCTTACTCTCCCCCCCCCTAAGGAAGGAGAACGCACGATAAAGAAACTAGTTTGTATGTAGGCTTTTTATGTGGTTTGGATGAGAAAATTTGCGTTTATGGAAGATTTTGGAAAGTGAAAACTTGTGTTTTTAATTTAGAAAATCCTGGAAGTGATTTAGGGCTGCAGACCTAGAATGACTTCAGGAACAGGGGTTTGAGAAAGTAATGTTTGACGAAATATAAGTGTTGAGGAGTTAAGTGCGATACGGTAGGCGTGAGGAATATCACTTTAGTAAGTTTGTGTGAGTTTAAAATTTAGCAAATTGTTTTAAACAGTTCATTAGAGAATAAATGGCAATTTCTGGCCAAAATTTACATTTATTTATCTAAAATGCTGAAGTGCATGGACTAAGCTAGTGACTTTTTGAAATGAAATAAAGAAATAATTAAATAGCCGCACAAGTGAAAATAAAAATAAATATAAGTCGTGGTGGTTAGAAAGTTGTAGATGGTTGGAAAATGAGAATAGTTTTGGGGTTTACTGTTATCAGGTGTTTTTTTTTGGTTGAGATTTATGGGCTCTATTGTGCAAACGGAGGAAAGTTTTTTAGTCGCAAATTACTTTAAGGGGCAGAGAGTATCGAAAATTCGGGTCCCCGGGGTCAAAACCAGACTGAGTTGAACGAATTTCTGGTCTGAGAACAGGTTTCTTGTACGAGAGGGGGTGTCCTTCCGATGTGTCAGGTGTTGCTAGGGTAACGAGGGAAAATGCGAAAGAAAATAATTTTGTGTGGTTCGCGAATCTAGCATGCGGTAGGATTTTGGGAATTGAGTGACTTCAAGGGTTCGCGTGTTTTTGAAAAAGGGGAGAGAGCAATGTTTAGTTTTGTTTTCGCAGTTGAGGGAAGCAAGTGGTTTGAAGGTGTTTTTTTTTTCTTTTGCGCGTTCTTTTTTTTTTTTTTTCGTTTCTTTTACAATGATGGGGAAAATGGGTTTGGATTATGATTTTTAGAAAATATAAGTGTGATAGGAAGGTTATTTGTGAACACTCAATTTATACATACATATGAATTTAAGTTAATGAATTTGTTTTGAAAAAGTACAAAAATATTGTGAGAAGTGTGTTGAAAATGCAACAAATTTTTATATGCTTGGTATTTAGTTGTGAATGTGGCAAATATACTGTGAGATATATTTTAATGTGTTAATTATTTTTGTTTATAAGTAAATTTTGTGAATAATGAGGAATAGTGTTAGAATAGAGTTTAATTGCGTGCAAAATGATATATAGAGAGATGAAGAATTTATGCTTTGTGATAGTGTTTTGGGTCTGAACTCTGCAAATCATGATTTTGTATGGTGATTAGTTATGTCGACATGGTTCATATAGATCTTCGATGTTTTCACTCAGAACATTTGATTAAAAGAATGAAATTTTGAATTCAGAACTCTAATAAGTGCATAGGTTGGTGGTCTTCTCTTACCTAAATTAAAGGTATAGATCACATGATCAAAGAAGGTCAATGGAGTCAGGAGTAAGTGTTTTGATGTTTTGTTTTAGTGTTTATAAACAGTGTATGAGGACTTATGATGTGAACAAGTTTTTTTTTTCAGACATGGATGGTAAGAAGTTTTGTAATTGATGTGATTATGTTTTATTGAGTGTCATGAATTATATAAGTAGTACATGAGAATTTTGTAAACTTTTCGAGGAAGGGAGCATATTTTTACTTGTTTGGTGTTTGGTTAGTTTTTTTTCGGAGGAGGGAGCGTATGTGATGAAGCGCTTTCGATTTGAAAGAAAAATTAAAATTTTTAGAGAGATAAAGTGATCGAAGGCTGTTTTCATCACATTTCGGTTAGAATGCTAGGAAGCCGCCTTTGATTAGAGGACGGAACAGTAGTCTGTACGCATTCAGCCAATTTAAAAGCGGCGGTGCGCGATAGGGGGTAGGTGATTCCAGACGCAGATAAGGAGATGGCACCAGGGTTTGACATTAAAGTAAAATACCCTATTGTAAAGAATTTATTGGACATGTAGACCGCAAAACACGTGGACTGGACTTTGGGTGGTCTGTGTATGACGTAATTAAGACGTGCATGGGTTATGGGATTATCCAATCCGAGAAATGAAAATGGAGGCTAAGTGGTGGATTTTTGAAAGCTTTCCTGAATGGATTAGGAGTCACGAGAAGGCGTGGACTTTGTTATAAAAAAATAAATAAATAGAAGACTTAGAGTTTTTTTCAAAGATTCTCTTCTGCGTGCGGGCCCGGTTGACTTTTCCCGGTGCTTTAGCATTGCAGGGGGATGAAGAGATTGGAATTTCAAAACGTCGGAGACCGGTTGAGCATTCCCGGGAGTTGTCCGACAGAACGAGAAAGAGGTTTCGTTTTCCGGAGACCGGTTGATCTTTCCTAGTGCCTTAGCATCGAAAGTGATGAAAAGATTGGCAGTTTTAAATATTGGAGATCCGGTCGAGTCTTCTCGGAACTAAGAGTTATTTTTGATCAAGAGAATACAGACGAGGTGACAAAGAGGATGCGATGTAATATTGGAGATCCGGACGAGTCTTCCCGGAGCTGAGAGTGATTTTGAGCAAGAGAATAGAAACGGGGTTATAGAGAGGATGCGCCTTAATGTTGGAGATCTGGTCGAGTCTTCCCGGAATTGAGCGTGACTTTGGATCAAGAGAAGTCGGTGTCATCATTTTCCTGATGAGTGCCCCATCATTTTGAAAAGAGTAGAAGAATACCCACGACAGCCTAGAGACGCAGCGCACCCACTACCTAGAAGGAAGGAGCGATACCCCAAGCATAAGCAGAGCTTCGACACCCGAGTCCCAGTGCGACATCATCAAACTGAGTGAGTGAAAATCATTTTGTTTTGTTCAGACCCCACCGAGCTAAATGAAAGATCAGTGCGGGAACAGTGTTTTTTGTAAAGATAATTTGATGAATAGGAGTTCTTGGCTATGAGTTAGTTTTAATAATTATATGCTCCCTGAATCCTAAAGGTGTAGATTTAATTAAATACATGTCATTCGATATGAATCGAGGAGAAAATGCTAAAAGATTAGTAAAATGTGTAAACTGTGTGCGAAGATTTGGTAATTCAGTTTTTTTGTAAATAGATAAGGTTGTAAATAAATCAATTTTATTTTGTTACATTGGAGTCCGTCATCTTTGTTTTGTGTAGTTGACCTAAAGGAAGGTTTTAGAAGCAAAGTTTATTTGGCCTGTTCGGTTGCAAACCTGTCTAGAGCCTTTTGGGTTGTATTCAAGAAAATAAATAAAAAAAACACAACGCACCCAAATACCTATAAATTATAAATAATTTGTACTAACCCAAATAATATACGAATCTCGCCCAAAAAAAATAAATAATTTTAAGACAGGCGACACGACAAATGGTCCCGACCAGGATAATAAAAATAATTTGTGTTAGGCTAGAATCGTGAAAATATTTTTTGCTTTACAAAAAAAACAATTACAGTTTTTTTTTGTCTTTAAGAAAATTTTTTGGTCTTTACAAATTTTGTGGAGAAGGGAGCAGCGCGTAAGAATTTTTAGAGCGGGAGTGTTTTGAAAATATGTTTGTATATTTGCCACAATTATTATTATTGAGTGTAATTTTGTTTTGAAGAGTGTGACAATATTGATTTTATGTTAAGATCGTTTGAAGTGTGAATATATGAATGCAAATATTTTAGTTTTAACTAAGTGAATTAAAGAGTGTTTTTAGAAAGAGTTTGTTGAGTTGGTTAGAGATAGATAAAAAATACTTGTGTTATGATTTATATGAAGTGTTTAAAATTTATGTATATTGTAGATATTGTAGAGATGATAGATTGAATTGAGGTGTATTTTTGAAAAATATTTTTTTAATAAGTTAAGAGTAGTTGATGACAGAAAATATGTTTGATATCAGTTGATAGATAATATTTAAGTGTGATTTTGAAAATTCTATTGAAATGAGAAAATCAATAGATAGTTAAGATTTGAGTAACAGTTGAGAAATTATTGAATTGAGTACAAGTGTGTTGGTCGATAGTAATTAGTGGTACTTGGTATAGATATGAATTTTTTTGGAGAGAAACGCGTGTCAATTTAAGTTTAGAATTTGTCAGATAATATTTTTGCAATTACATTGAGAATAGAATTGTGTTTTGTTTTGATTTTGTGCATATATGTGTATTTTGGGGGAAATTAGCGTTTTTTTAAGTTTGGGATTGTGAGTCATAGTTTAATTACGTATAAAGAATTTGAATGCATAATGTTAGGAGAAGTAATATTATAATGAGAGAATTCTTGCATATTGAGTAATGATAGGTAAACGAATGATCGGTAATGTGAGGTGTAAAATTTAAAAATTGGAGTTATTTGAGTTAGATCAAGAAGGTTGTATCGCGAATGTGTTGCAAAGCCATCGTCAGTTGGGTAAAATTGAAATAGGAAGTTTAGATAAAAAGTTAGAGTAGAGGTGATTTTGAATGAAAGGTGGTTAACGGTAAGCAAAAGCGCAAATCATAGTCAGATTTGTTTCAGTCTATAAACGATAAATAATGTGAGGTGGATTATATTGCATTTAATCTGCCAAAAAGGTTATAGCTGAAGGAGTGCTGAGTTAAGGATGTAAAATAAGAGTTTTCGATACATTGTTGGGGTAGAGGTCTTTATAACGAAAAGAGGGTTAGTTATAGGAATAAATGTTCAGAATTGCCACAGTATAAAAAAACTAAACTTTTGGATGGATGGATTGCATTAGTTGTTAGGTGCTATGAAAATAAAATTTACGATTGTTTACCCTGGGTTGAATAATAAGGCATAGTAGTGAAATTTTAGTATGAATTTAATGAAACAAGGGTATAGAAGAGATATGTGGTATTAGAGGTATGGCGGTTGTTTTTAGAATGAATGAGTTACGCAAAATAAAAGGCTGTCGTAGTATAGTGCTTTGTGTGAGGAGTGATAGGAAGTGCGGAGTCAGTTTTTGTTTACTAAAACAGGAAGTGGGGAAAAGGTTTTCTACGAAAAGAGAGGGGTTCGTTTGCCCTTCTTACTCTCCCCCCCCCCTAAGGAAGGAGAACGCACGATAAAGAAACTAGTTTGTATGTAGGCTTTTTATGTGGTTTGGATGAGAAAATTTGCGTTTATGGAAGATTTTGGAAAGTGAAAACTTGTGTTTTTAATTTAGAAAATCCTGGAAGTGATTTAGGGCTGCAGACCTAGAATGACTTCAGGAACAGGGGTTTGAGAAAGTAATGTTTGACGAAATATAAGTGTTGAGGAGTTAAGTGCGATACGGTAGGCGTGAGGAATATCACTTTAGTAAGTTTGTGTGAGTTTAAAATTTAGCAAATTGTTTAAACAGTTCATTAGAGAATAAATGGCAATTTCTGGCCAAAATTTACATTTATTTATCTAAAATGCTGAAGTGCATGGACTAAGCTAGTGACTTTTTGAAATGAAATAAAGAAATAATTAAATAGCCGCACAAGTGAAAATAAAAATAAATATAAGTCGTGGTGGTTAGAAAGTTGTAGATGGTTGGAAAATGAGAATAGTTTTGGGGTTTACTGTTATCAGGTGTTTTTTTTGGTTGAGATTTATGGGCTCTATTGTGCAAACGGAGGAAAGTTTTTTAGTCGCAAATTACTTTAAGGGGCAGAGAGTATCGAAAATTCGGGTCCCCGGGGTCAAAACCAGACTGAGTTGAACGAATTTCTGGTCTGAGAACAGGTTTCTTGTACGAGAGGGGGTGTCCTTCCGATGTGTCAGGTGTTGCTAGGGTAACGAGGGAAAATGCGAAAGAAAATAATTTTGTGTGGTTCGCGAATCTAGCATGCGGTAGGATTTTGGGAATTGAGTGACTTCAAGGGTTCGCGTGTTTTTGAAAAAGGGGAGAGAGCAATGTTTAGTTTTGTTTTCGCAGTTGAGGGAAGCAAGTGGTTTGAAGGTGTTTTTTTTTTCTTTTGCGCGTTCTTTTTTTTTTTTTTCGTTTCTTTTACAATGATGGGGAAAATGGGTTTGGATTATGATTTTTAGAAAATATAAGTGTGATAGGAAGGTTATTTGTGAACACTCAATTTATACATACATATGAATTTAAGTTAATGAATTTGTTTTGAAAAAGTACAAAAATATTGTGAGAAGTGTGTTGAAAATGCAACAAATTTTTATATGCTTGGTATTTAGTTGTGAATGTGGCAAATATACTGTGAGATATATTTTAATGTGTTAATTATTTTTGTTTATAAGTAAATTTTGTGAATAATGAGGAATAGTGTTAGAATAGAGTTTAATTGCGTGCAAAATGATATATAGAGAGATGAAGAATTTATGCTTTGTGATAGTGTTTTGGGTCTGAACTCTGCAAATCATGATTTTGTATGGTGATTAGTTATGTCGACATGGTTCATATAGATCTTCGATGTTTTCACTCAGAACATTTGATTAAAAGAATGAAATTTTGAATTCAGAACTCTAATAAGTGCATAGGTTGGTGGTCTTCTCTTACCTAAATTAAAGGTATAGATCACATGATCAAAGAAGGTCAATGGAGTCAGGAGTAAGTGTTTTGATGTTTTGTTTTAGTGTTTATAAACAGTGTATGAGGACTTATGATGTGAACAAGTTTTTTTTTTCAGACATGGATGGTAAGAAGTTTTGTAATTGATGTGATTATGTTTTATTGAGTGTCATGAATTATATAAGTAGTACATGAGAATTTTGTAAACTTTTCGAGGAAGGGAGCATATTTTTACTTGTTTGGTGTTTGGTTAGTTTTTTTTTCGGAGGAGGGAGCGTATGTGATGAAGCGCTTTCGATTTGAAAGAAAAATTAAAATTTTTAGAGAGATAAAGTGATCGAAGGCTGTTTTCATCACATTTCGGTTAGAATGCTAGGAAGCCGCCTTTGATTAGAGGACGGAACAGTAGTCTGTACGCATTCAGCCAATTTAAAAGCGGCGGTGCGCGATAGGGGGTAGGTGATTCCAGACGCAGATAAGGAGATGGCACCAGGGTTTGACATTAAAGTAAAATACCCTATTGTAAAGAATTTATTGGACATGTAGACCGCAAAACACGTGGACTGGACTTTGGGTGGTCTGTGTATGACGTAATTAAGACGTGCATGGGTTATGGGATTATCCAATCCGAGAAATGAAAATGGAGGCTAAGTGGTGGATTTTTGAAAGCTTTCCTGAATGGATTAGGAGTCACGAGAAGGCGTGGACTTTGTTATAAAAAAATAAATAAATAGAAGACTTAGAGTTTTTTTCAAAGATTCTCTTCTGCGTGCGGGCCCGGTTGACTTTTCCCGGTGCTTTAGCATTGCAGGGGGATGAAGAGATTGGAATTTCAAAACGTCGGAGACCGGTTGAGCATTCCCGGGAGTTGTCCGACAGAACGAGAAAGAGGTTTCGTTTTCCGGAGACCGGTTGATCTTTCCTAGTGCCTTAGCATCGAAAGTGATGAAAAGATTGGCAGTTTTAAATATTGGAGATCTGGTCGAGTCTTCTCGGAACTAAGAGTTATTTTTGATCAAGAGAATACAGACGAGGTGACAAAGAGGATGCGATGTAATATTGGAGATCCGGACGAGTCTTCCCGGAGCTGAGAGTGATTTTGAGCAAGAGAATAGAAACGGGGTTATAGAGAGGATGCGCCTTAATGTTGGAGATCTGGTCGAGTCTTCCCGGAATTGAGCGTGACTTTGGATCAAGAGAAGTCGGTGTCATCATTTTCCTGATGAGTGCCCCATCATTTTGAAAAGAGTAGAAGAATACCCACGACAGCCTAGAGACGCAGCGCACCCACTACCTAGAAGGAAGGAGCGATACCCCAAGCATAAGCAGAGCTTCGACACCCGAGTCCCAGTGCGACATCATCAAACTGAGTGAGTGAAAATCATTTTGTTTTGTTCAGACCCCACCGAGCTAAATGAAAGATCAGTGCGGGAACAGTGTTTTTTGTAAAGATAATTTTGATGAATAGGAGTTCTTGGCTATGAGTTAGTTTTAATAATTATATGCTCCCTGAATCCTAAAGGTGTAGATTTAATTAAATACATGTCATTCGATATGAATCGAGGAGAAAATGCTAAAAGATTAGTAAAATGTGTAAACTGTGTGCGAAGATTTGGTAATTCAGTTTTTTTGTAAATAGATAAGGTTGTAAATAAATCAATTTTATTTTGTTACATTGGAGTCCGTCATCTTTGTTTTGTGTAGTTGACCTAAAGGAAGGTTTTAGAAGCAAAGTTTATTTGGCCTGTTCGGTTGCAAACCTGTCTAGAGCCTTTTGGGTTGTATTCAAGAAAATAAATAAAAAAAACACAACGCACCCAAATACCTATAAATTATAAATAATTTGTACTAACCCAAATAATATACGAATCTCGCCCAAAAAAATAAATAATTTTAAGACAGGCGACACGACAAATGGTCCCGACCAGGATAATAAAAATAATTTGTGTTAGGCTAGAATCGTGAAAATATTTTTTGCTTTACAAAAAAAACAATTACAGTTTTTTTTTGTCTTTAAGAAAATTTTTTGGTCTTTACAAATTTTGTGGAGAAGGGAGCAGCGCGTAAGAATTTTTAGAGCGGGAGTGTTTTGAAAATATGTTTGTATATTTGCCACAATTATTATTATTGAGTGTAATTTTGTTTTGAAGAGTGTGACAATATTGATTTTATGTTAAGATCGTTTGAAGTGTGAATATATGAATGCAAATATTTTAGTTTTAACTAAGTGAATTAAAGAGTGTTTTTAGAAAGAGTTTGTTGAGTTGGTTAAAGATAGATAAAAAATACTTGTGTTATGATTTATATGAAGTGTTTAAAATTTATGTATATTGTAGATATTGTAGAGATGATAGATTGAATTGAGGTGT
Source organism: Dolomedes plantarius (assembly GCA_907164885.2). NCBI lineage: Eukaryota > Metazoa > Arthropoda > Arachnida > Araneae > Dolomedidae > Dolomedes > Dolomedes plantarius. Next base: position 165,972,722 of record OU015495.1, on the reverse strand, counting down.
ATTTTTGAAAAATATTTTTTTAATAAGTTAAGAGTAGTTGATGACAGAAAATATGTTTGATATCAGTTGATAGATAATATTTAAGTGTGATTTTGAAAATTCTATTGAAATGAGAAAATCAATAGATAGTTAAGATTTGAGTAACAGTTGAGAAATTATTGAATTGAGTACAAGTGTGTTGGTCGATAGTAATTAGTGGTACTTGGTATAGATATGAATTTTTTTGGAGAGAAACGCGTGTCAATTTAAGTTTAGAATTTGTCAGATAATATTTTTGCAATTACATTGAGAATAGAATTGTGTTTTGTTTTGATTTTGTGCATATATGTGTATTTTGGGGGAAATTAGCGTTTTTTTAAGTTTGGGATTGTGAGTCATAGTTTAATTACGTATAAAGAATTTGAATGCATAATGTTAGGAGAAGTAATATTATAATGAGAGAATTCTTGCATATTGAGTAATGATAGGTAAACGAATGATCGGTAATGTGAGGTGTAAAATTTAAAAATTGGAGTTATTTGAGTTAGATCAAGAAGGTTGTATCGCGAATGTGTTGCAAAGCCATCGTCAGTTGGGTAAAATTGAAATAGGAAGTTTAGATAAAAAGTTAGAGTAGAGGTGATTTTGAATGAAAGGTGGTTAACGGTAAGCAAAAGCGCAAATCATAGTCAGATTTGTTTCAGTCTATAAACGATAAATAATGTGAGGTGGATTATATTGCATTTAATCTGCCAAAAAGGTTATAGCTGAAGGAGTGCTGAGTTAAGGATGTAAAATAAGAGTTGTCGATACATTGTTGGGGTAGAGGTCTTTATAACGAAAAGAGGGTTAGTTATAGGAATAAATGTTCAGAATTGCCACAGTATAAAAAAACTAAACTTTTGGATGGATGGATTGCATTAGTTGTTAGGTGCTATGGAAATAAAATTTACGATTGTTTACCCTGGGTTGAATAATAAGGCATAGTAGTGAAATTTTAGTATGAATTTAATGAAACAAGGGTATAGAAGAGATATGTGGTATTAGAGGTATGGCGGTTGTTTTTAGAATGAATGAGTTATGCAAAATAAAAGGCTGTCGTAGTATAGTGCTTTGTGTGAGGAGTGATAGGAAGTGCGGAGTCAGTTTTTGTTTACTAAAACAGGAAGTGGGGAAAAGGTTTTCTACGAAAAGAGAGGGGTTCGTTTGCCCTTCTTACTCTCCCCCCCCCTAAGGAAGGAGAACGCACGATAAAGAAACTAGTTTGTATGTAGGCTTTTTATGTGGTTTGGATGAGAAAATTTGCGTTTATGGAAGATTTTGGAAAGTGAAAACTTGTGTTTTTAATTTAGAAAATCCTGGAAGTGATTTAGGGCTGCAGACCTAGAATGACTTCAGGAACAGGGGTTTGAGAAAGTAATGTTTGACGAAATATAAGTGTTGAGGAGTTAAGTGCGATACGGTAGGCGTGAGGAATATCACTTTAGTAAGTTTGTGTGAGTTTAAAATTTAGCAAATTGTTTAAAACAGTTCATTAGAGAATAAATGGCAATTTCTGGCCAAAATTTACATTTATTTATCTAAAATGCTGAAGTGCATGGACTAAGCTAGTGACTTTTTGAAATGAAATAAAGAAATAATTAAATAGCCGCACAAGTGAAAATAAAAATAAATATAAGTCGTGGTGGTTAGAAAGTTGTAGATGGTTGGAAAATGAGAATAGTTTTGGGGTTTACTGTTATCAGGTGTTTTTTTTTTGGTTGAGATTTATGGGCTCTATTGTGCAAACGGAGGAAAGTTTTTTAGTCGCAAATTACTTTAAGGGGCAGAGAGTATCGAAAATTCGGGTCCCCGGGGTCAAAACCAGACTGAGTTGAACGAATTTCTGGTCTGAGAACAGGTTTCTTGTACGAGAGGGGGTGTCCTTCCGATGTGTCAGGTGTTGCTAGGGTAACGAGGGAAAATGCGAAAGAAAATAATTTTGTGTGGTTCGCGAATCTAGCATGCGGTAGGATTTTGGGAATTGAGTGACTTCAAGGGTTCGCGTGTTTTTGAAAAAGGGGAGAGAGCAATGTTTAGTTTTGTTTTCGCTGTTGAGGGAAGCAAGTGGTTTGAAGGTGTTTTTTTTTTTCTTTTGCGCGTTCTTTTTTTTTTTTTTTTCTTTTCTTTTACAATGATGGGGAAAATGGGTTTGGATTATGATTTTTAGAAAATATAAGTGTGATAGGAAGGTTATTTGTGAACACTCAATTTATACATACATATGAATTTAAGTTAATGAATTTGTTTTGAAAAAGTACAAAAATATTGTGAGAAGTGTGTTGAAAATGCAACAAATTTTTATATGCTTGGTATTTAGTTGTGAATGTGGCAAATATACTGTGAGATATATTTTAATGTGTTAATTATTTTTGTTTATAAGTAAATTTTGTGAATAATGAGGAATAGTGTTAGAATAGAGTTTAATTGCGTGCAAAATGATATATAGAGAGATGAAGAATTTATGCTTTGTGATAGTGTTTTGGGTCTGAACTCTGCAAATCATGATTTTGTATGGTGATTAGTTATGTCGACATGGTTCATATAGATCTTCGATGTTTTCACTCAGAACATTTGATTAAAAGAATGAAATTTTGAATTCAGAACTCTAATAAGTGCATAGGTTGGTGGTCTTCTCTTACCTAAATTAAAGGTATAGATCACATGATCAAAGAAGGTCAATGGAGTCAGGAGTAAGTGTTTTGATGTTTTGTTTTAGTGTTTATAAACAGTGTATGAGGACTTATGATGTGAACAAGTTTTTTTTTCAGACATGGATGGTAAGAAGTTTTGTAATTGATGTGATTATGTTTTATTGAGTGTCATGAATTATATAAGTAGTACATGAGAATTTTGTAAACTTTTCGAGGAAGGGAGCATATTTTTACTTGTTTGGTGTTTGGTTAGTTTTTTTTTCGGAGGAGGGAGCGTATGTGATGAAGCGCTTTCGATTTGAAAGAAAAATTAAAATTTTTAGAGAGATAAAGTGATCGAAGGCTGTTTTCATCACATTTCGGTTAGAATGCTAGGAAGCCGCCTTTGATTAGAGGACGGAACAGTAGTCTGTACGCATTCAGCCAATTTAAAAGCGGCGGTGCGCGATAGGGGGTAGGTGATTCCAGACGCAGATAAGGAGATGGCACCAGGGTTTGACATTAAAGTAAAATACCCTATTGTAAAGAATTTATTGGACATGTAGACCGCAAAACACGTGGACTGGACTTTGGGTGGTCTGTGTATGACGTAATTAAGACGTGCATGGGTTATGGGATTATCCAATCCGAGAAATGAAAATGGAGGCTAAGTGGTGGATTTTTGAAAGCTTTCCTGAATGGATTAGGAGTCACGAGAAGGCGTGGACTTTGTTATAAAAAAATAAATAAATAGAAGACTTAGAGTTTTTTTCAAAGATTCTCTTCTGCGTGCGGGCCCGGTTGACTTTTCCCGGTGCTTTAGCATTGCAGGGGGATGAAGAGATTGGAATTTCAAAACGTCGGAGACCGGTTGAGCATTCCCGGGAGTTGTCCGACAGAACGAGAAAGAGGTTTCGTTTTCCGGAGACCGGTTGATCTTTCCTAGTGCCTTAGCATCGAAAGTGATGAAAAGATTGGCAGTTTTAAATATTGGAGATCCGGTCGAGTCTTCTCGGAACTAAGAGTTATTTTGATCAAGAGAATACAGACGAGGTGACAAAGAGGATGCGATGTAATATTGGAGATCCGGACGAGTCTTCCCGGAGCTGAGAGTGATTTTGAGCAAGAGAATAGAAACGGGGTTATAGAGAGGATGCGCCTTAATGTTGGAGATCTGGTCGAGTCTTCCCGGAATTGAGCGTGACTTTGGATCAAGAGAAGTCGGTGTCATCATTTTCCTGATGAGTGCCCCATCATTTTGAAAAGAGTAGAAGAATACCCACGACAGCCTAGAGACGCAGCGCACCCACTACCTAGAAGGAAGGAGCGATACCCCAAGCATAAGCAGAGCTTCGACACCCGAGTCCCAGTGCGACATCATCAAACTGAGTGAGTGAAAATCATTTTGTTTTGTTCAGACCCCACCGAGCTAAATGAAAGATCAGTGCGGGAACAGTGTTTTTTGTAAAGATAATTTTGATGAATAGGAGTTCTTGGCTATGAGTTAGTTTTAATAATTATATGCTCCCTGAATCCTAAAGGTGTAGATTTAATTAAATACATGTCATTCGATATGAATCGAGGAGAAAATGCTAAAAGATTAGTAAAATGTGTAAACTGTGTGCGAAGATTTGGTAATTCAGTTTTTTTGTAAATAGATAAGGTTGTAAATAAATCAATTTTATTTTGTTACATTGGAGTCCGTCATCTTTGTTTTGTGTAGTTGACCTAAAGGAAGGTTTTAGAAGCAAAGTTTATTTGGCCTGTTCGGTTGCAAACCTGTCTAGAGCCTTTTGGGTTGTATTCAAGAAAATAAATAAAAAAAACACAACGCACCCAAATACCTATAAATTATAAATAATTTGTACTAACCCAAATAATATACGAATCTCGCCCAAAAAAATAAATAATTTTAAGACAGGCGACACGACAATCTGTCACACATCTGGTATATTTTCCCTTTATTCTTTAAGAATTTCCAATTTCCTCAATGAGACAAATTGTAATTCGAAATTTTCCACTTGTTGTTTACGTCTATTTATTCAAAATATAGTGAATGATCAGAGCACAAAACAACCCTTCTCGGTGAAAGGTAAACGAAAAGCAGCAGCAATACATTTGGCATTGCATTATTGAAATTTCCTTTATTCTATCGCTTATTTGATATCCAAGACTGGCAAGTGAGAATTCCTTTCTCATTCTTTTCCCATGAATTTACGCTACTACCCTACTGTGTGTATCTGTTGGGAATACAATAATTTTTGTGTACTCAAAATTTGTTTTTTTGACGCGAAAACAGCGTGTTAAATTCTAATTCTTTTAAAAATATGCAAACAAATTTTTGACTTTGAGCATTAATATAATTTGCATAGTTATACTTTCATATACTTGATGATTACGGGACAGCTGGTGTGATAAGATGCTAATAATATTGACAAAAATTTGCATTAATATCCTCCAGCCACTTTCCTTTCATAATCACGGATTCTTGATAGCCTTGTTTGGCAAATATTCCATGAAAAAGAGTCTTAGAAATCTTCATTATAAAATGTTATGAAATTGATAAGGGCTTTTGATGCATATTTCATCATCAGAGAGATAAAATTGTGAAAAGATGGGACGACAATAGGTGATTCAATGACTTTCACCGTGTTCGACAATATAGCGATAAGAATTAAATAAGCTGTGGCTTTTATCGTAAGAAAAATTAAAATTATTTTTAGCTACATGTTTTAATCCTTTTCTCCAGTTATTTTCTTGCACGTTAAACCTACTTTGCATAGTGCTGCCATCTATTGTTAATTACACTAATATGCAAGGTTTTGTTGTTTTGAAATGAATAAGTGTATCTGAATGGATTTTTTGTGCAGATTCCGAAAATGACCTTCAAAATTTTGTATCACGTCACGTTTTTTCGCAAATGACGGAAATATGAAAATAAAAAAAACGGCATTTTGTAATGACATTATTATAGGGCAGCGTTCATAACGCGTGAATATGTTCTCTGGAGGGGCGAAATGATTGTTTAAGGAATAGATAAACATCAATATCTAACTGATATTGCAAATGCAACTGTTTCATCTGTATGACGTGACGATCTGCGCCACTCACAAAGGCGAAACATGAGTGAATTTATGTTGGCCCGGCAGTATGACTCATACCTCCCGCCAGCGCTCCCTTCTTGCTATTGGTCACATGTGGCACCATTCGAGGCAGATCATGGTACACTGGTATACTTGGTACACTAAAAAATCATAGTGACGACTGCTACTTCTGCACAGTGAATATCGGGGGCCATACCAGAACCAGTAATCGTAACATTGTGTATCCCAATATCCCATCTGCCATAAGACCAGTGTTCCATAGTGAATCCATCCCTGTGCCATCCCTGTCCAGTATCAAGCCCTCAACAGACACCGATTCTGACGATGTTACAAGTGAGGAGATGTACAAACCGGATATCATGGAGGATGAAACCCCAGTGGCATTTACACAGCATGAACTGAATGATTTGGTTCGCGATCTGAATTTACCTAAAGACGCAGCAGAGCTTTTAGGATCAAGACTTCATGAAAATAATTTACTGTACCTTAATACAAGATTCCCCTGGTACAGACACCGAGAAGCAGAATTGGTTCCGTTTTTTGCTGAGGAAAGTGGTTTGGTATATTTTCGAGACATTCCGGCAGTCATGAAATACTTCAACATCAATTACAATCCAGGACAGTGGAGGTTGTTCATAGATGCAAGCAAATCCAGTTAAAAAAGTGTTTTATTACACAATACTAACATCCATCCATCCATTCCAGTAGCACATTCTGTGACTTTGAAAGAGACATACAAGAACCTTAAATTACTGCTGGAAAGTGTGCAGTACAAATTTCATAAATGGTCTTCGTGCGGGGATATCAAGGTGATTGCAATATTGCTCGGTCAAGAAGGAGGCTACACAAAATTTCCTTGCTTTTGTGTGAATGGGACTCCAGAGCAAGGACGGAACATTGGGTTCTACAGCAGTGGCCAGTCAGAAGTACATTCCCACCTGGCGAAAAAAACATTGTTTCAGTTCCACTGGTTGATCCCTCGAAAATACTGTTGCCACCTTTACACATCAAACCTGGCTTAATGAAGCAATTCGTGACAGCTTTAAGCAGGGGCAGTAAATGCTTTTAGTATCTGTGTGATAAGTTTGCATCAATCACAACTGAAAAAAAAATTAAAGCTGGCATTTTTGTAGGCCCTCAAATATGAAAATTAATGGCAGACAACAAATTCAAGAAAACCATGCGTGAGTGCGAATTGCGAGCATGGACTGCATTCAGAAATGTGGTACACAACTTTTTGGGGAACACGAAGGCTTCAAATTACACTACTTTAGTTAAGGAGTTGCTGGAATCTTATAAATCTGCTGGAATCTGCTTGGTTGCAAAATGAGCGTCAAAGTTCACTTTCTTCATGCTCATCTCAATTACTTTCCTAACAATCTTCGTGATTTTTCGGAAGAACATGGCGAGCGCTTCCATCAGGATATTAAAGTGATGGAAAAGAGATACCAAGGAAAGCGGACTGTACATACTGTAATGAAGCGCCTTCGGATATATGAAAATTTCATAGAAATATTAAGAGGTGAAGTCGATCGAAGGCTTTTATCATTACATTGTTTTGATAAAATTGGGAACGCCGGCTGAGCGGGACGATAATTATAGAGCGGAGAGGTCCTGTGTGACGTAAGGCAGTGAATAGTCCTGCGGCGGTGGTCAACTTGGGAGGTAGATCGCCAGACGAGATTTAAGAGAGTTTGTCGCCAGGATTTGACACTACACGACAATGGACTGTGTTTTCAGATTTACAACGGCGGCATGTAAGAACCAAAGGCGTCGTGTGAGGTTTATGCAGGCATGTTTTCCGTGGGGGCGTGTGCGGCTTAGCTGAGGGCGGCCAATAAAATAAAGTTTGAAGTGAGCAAGCGAATGAGTTTTTTTGCTGAATCTTGTATGGATGAGAAAATTTTGAGGAGGAGGAGACACGAAAGAAGAAAGGAGTTTGAAATGTATAAATTAGGGAGTTTAAAAAAAAAAGGGGGCTCTCTCTCAGATCTCTCTCTCGAGTCTCAGACTCAGACTTCTGGCGTGTCGGGTCGAGCTTGGGTTCCCCGCTTTTATCCTGAGATTTTGCGTATTGGAGTAGAGCTGCGGTTCTCCTGGTGTTATTACTGCGTTCAGTCGAACTTGGAGTTCCCCACAAATATTAATGATAAAATAGAATTCCCTGCATATAAAATAAATAGTGGAGCGAGTGTGTCGCGGTCACAAGAATCATCAAGAGACGGAGAATCAAGAGGTGTGTGTGTGCCCTGCCAGAAGGATCCAAAGGACCCCAGCTAGACGAGTCAGCGGATTCAACAATTAGATAAATATCAACGGAACTGAGTGAGTGGCACAATTTTATTGTTTAGATCAGTCCCCTTTTGTTTTGGTTTTTTTGTTTTTGAAATAGGTTGTTTACGGTTAGAGTAGGAGTAGTTGATATAAGAGTTGATTAAGTATTTTGAGTTTTGGTATTTTGTCGTGCGCTCCCTATTTTCCTCGTCAAGTAAATTTTGAATGTTAAATTTCGATATAATGATAAACTAATGTTGGTATATGGATAGTGTGTCTATAAAAAAAAATATGATTAAAATAATGTGTACAAACAATGTATAATAATTTGTAAATAAATTTAAGTTTAAGTTAATTTTAAATCTCTCTGTTTTATTTGTTTTTTCCATTTTTTAGTTCCCTTGTTCGTCAATTGCTAGTTACGTCCTGAACTACGGGTTATTAACAAAATAAATATTAAAAACACAACGCACCCAACTACCCCTTTATAAATAATTTAATGTACTAACTAACTATTTCACGCCCGTTAAAATAACTTTGGACGAGCAATACGACACATACGATGGCTAACTATTGTTGGATGTTGAACAGAGGCGCACAGAGACGTTGAACAGAGACGTTGAACAGAGACGCACACCGAAGACAATGCAAAAAAAAGAAGTTTGAAGGGGAGCCCAGTAGTCAATGTTAGGAATGTTTGCTTTTGAATATGTATTGATGTTTATCTGTTCCTTAAACAATCATTCCGCCCCTCCATAGAGCATTTTCACACGTTACAAACGTTGCCATATAGCAATGTCATTAAAAAATAACGTTTTTTTAAATTTTCACATTTCCATCATTTATGACAAAACTTGACGTGATACAGAATTTTGAAAGTCATTTTCGGAATCTGCGCAAAAAATCCATTCAAATACACATATTCATTTCAAAACAACAGAAAAAAGTTGAAAAAATGCAGATCAGTGTTATATAACTGAATGAAGAATAGAATAAATCGAGGAATTTGCGAAGACAAAACATTGGGAAGAATTGTTTTAAACTACTGGAGATATTAAAATATGTCGAAATAAAATATTTTTCAGAATAATAATCTTTGATCCACAATGCTTTAAAATTATTCACGAACTAGTTCAAAACCAGTCGCATTTTTTAAAAATTTTATTTTCAATTTTGCTTAGAAGATCAACGATTTAATTGTAAGAAAAAACTCTTCCATTTCCACAAAATACGTATGCATTAAAAGAAAAGAAAAGAAAAATGTAATACTTTTTTATTAAAATCAATTTTTTTTCTTAATATAAAGAATAGAAGAATGTACTCACAACAATAGTTAAATAAATTATAATATCACAACAATAGTTAAGTTCTCAAGATCTGAGACAGATATTTGCTATCGTAAACCAGTGTGATTTAAATTTTACTGGAGTAGGACATTTATAATTATGAAGTATTCTTATAGTGAAGTTTCAAAACATCATCTCATTGTTAATATTTCTTTGCCTGTAAAACTTGCTGCGTGAAACATTTATCTTTAAAATTAATCTAAGAAATATAACAATAGCATCATAACCATATTGTTCATAAAATATTGATATTTCTAAGTATTATATTACATCAAGGAAAAAATAAAGAATGATTTAAAAAATCCAGAAATATTTTTCCTCAAAGGATGAAACGGTATTAGTCAATTTATTTTTCATTGCACGTATATGGGAAATGAAACTAATCTTTTCCTTGGCTATATTTATGAAATAATTTTGCCAGACTACAATAAAATGCTTACAATAAAATCGACGCGTTTTTTTAAAAATAATCGTAGGCTATTGGGTATGCTAAATTAATAGTTGGACATTCTAAATTAAAAGAAGGAAAGAATAGTCAGTAGGAATTTGCATTCATAAAGCCATATATGGCCTTGTGGACGACGAAAATACACTCTTTGAAAAAAAAAATTAAACTTCCAAGAAGCAACTTTTTATTTATTTTAAGGGATATAACTTCTTTTTATTTATTCATTCAAATTTTCCTTCTCTGAATAAGTGTCCTCATTTTTGAATATCAGAAATTCAGACAAATAACTTAAGCAATTGCTTCCCTGTTACTATTAATTTTTTAATGATTATATTATTTTAAACATTATTATAAATAACTTTCAATATTTTTTTAATACACAGTAAAACTTCTTTAGCCTGATATTCCTGTTTTGTTCAGAACCAATTCAAGACTCCATAGAACCAACATTATGGAGTAATATCTTTCCGACGGCTACCCCTCACAAAAGCCTTTTTTTTCGGAACCGTTGCTGATCGCCAGAAAGAAGATTCTGTGTGCTAAATCTATAAAAATTAATGGTTTAAACAGCGCATCGATGAATGATTTTTAATAATATTTCCATTTCCTCTTTAAATATTTCTGAAGCGTATATTAATTTCTGTAGCAGGATACACTCAACTCAACTTTTAACACGCTAGAACTCGGCGTGTGGGGCGCCATTGTGATGGAGGGATGCAGAGATGAAACCAGAATTGGCACACACACAGTTTACTTGAAAACAAAACATTGAACAAAACTATTTACAGAAGTTAAAGAATACATTTTTAAGGATTAAAAATTAATACCGCGAAAATGGCGCAAGTACTCTGTCTCGCCATTCTACTCTCTAACCCAGACGCCGAGTTCTGGAAGAGTTGTTGTCAGAAAAAAGTTGAGTTGAGAGTGTCCTGCTACAGTTCTGATTTTTGTTTCTTTTTTCTAAATTTTCACCATTTAAAAATTATGGAAACTGGTAAATAGTCTTAAAAATCATTAATTTTCTCTTAGTTTCTATAAAAGGACTACAATAAATGTTTAAAATTTGACCACATCCATATTAACTAAAATATGTGCCGAATATAGTGTCACATATCGTAAGTGTTCTGTAAAAAGGGTGAATCCAACAAATTGGTGGATTTTCACGTTTTAAGACCCATGACATCAGTAGCTACCAATGTGAAAAAACGGCGAATCTCTTAAGTTTCATATTTGCTTTGATATCTCCCGATGTAACAATGGCAAAAAAAAAATAAAATCCAAATGAAATCATTTTTTACTAGAATTCTCATTGATACTAATTAGTTTAACTATGTGAAACACAATTAAGATATGTACCAGGTTCTCAAAAATATAAACATATTATAGGTTTTCCACCCAAAAAGAATTTTCCAGACCAGGTAGAGTACAAAATATGCTGTCCTGAAAAGTAGTGAATTGTTGGATTCGCCCTTTTTACAGATCAAAGACGATATGTGTGATTACTTTATTTCTCAAACGTTAAAGCAAAGTAGTACTTTGAGGACAGTATTTTCATGTATCTGTTGTTATATGGGCAGTATATTCCTGTATCAGATGAGAATTCCTTTCTCTTGTTGCAAATAAATTAGTTTGATCCTTTTGATGAAACAAATGCTTTTATGATTTTTTAAAATTTCTGTTGCAACCATTCTGTTTCTGAATGTTACATTCCAAGGGAATATTATGTATTTAAGTTCTCCAGTGACACTGCATCAAATGCATATGAACTGAAAAAAGAGTCAGTCTTCAGATGCGATTCATTCTACCAGTTATTTCTTAAATTGGAAAATTTAATTCTTGGAGAGTGATTTTCTGAACATTACACTCTGAATGAGTTATAAACTTGGCAGGTATCCAGAGGAAGGAAAAGAAAGAGAGAATATACCACCTATAGAAAAGTTCGAAATGAGCTTTATTAAAGGTATAAAATTATATATATATTTCAATGTAATTCTGCAATAACAAACGTTTAAGTACTGTGTATTTCTAAAATATAGCTAAACTGTAATAAAATTCTGTAAAGATAATTTTAGAAAAGTTAGATAGTTCTTTCTTCAAAATGTTGAAAATAATTAGATAATTACTTATATTATTATATTCGAGATTATTTCAATGTATTTTTTTTTAAAAATTCTCGTTTATTTTTTTGTAATGTGTTTTCCTAATGAAAGTTTTGATAGATCCATAATTTTTATTCAAAATAAATGAGCTTTGGGACTATACATTGGTAGCACGGATCTTAAAAGGAATTTTTGATTCGCAATTTCAAAGTTTTATCCATAGAAACTAATATAAATATTTTTCTATAACGTTCGCAAAAGTCTAATGTTGATGTTCAGTATAGTGAAATTTTCAAACAGGCAACATTCAAAACTCTAGTCGTTTAAAATTAGAATCGTGCGTTTAATTGAAAATAGTAGTGACTTAACTGAAAATTGTTAGTAATGATATTACCCATACAAGATAGTTTATTTTCATGTAGATTGTAATAATCTCTAAATCAACTTTCATTCACAATATCAAAACTTCCTTGACATTATGTTTAAGGACGGTTGAGGTTACCTTCCTCTCTTTTTATTGAAGAGGACAACTCTCAAAAGCTCCTGATAGCCACACAAACCCTTACAGGCAAAACCGAGAGATAGTTTGAAAAGAAAAAGGTGGATTCGCCCCCCTCTCCACACACACACGCGTGCGCACATATCGAAAAAAATCAAATTTTAAGATTTCACAGTAGATTTCAAATGTGTTTGCAAATAGAAGACCTACAACTCAACAGGAAACCGATAACTGTGACCATTTTTTTTCTGGACTACTTTCACAGTTCATCTTAAATATTAATGTTCATACCATGTTCAGGTATAATAAACTTGAAGAAGAAGCCCGTATGTAAATCAATCAATTACTATCACATAACTATCAAAGCGTGATTGACCGATTGGGGAATCTGTTATAGGAGTTACGGCTGAATGGACAAAGCAGAACCCTTGACTTGTAAAGTCATGGGTCCGTCTTAACAAGTCCATCCTAACAAGAATGGATCTAGCATATAGTACCCAAAAAGATGTGGATCATTTTTAGATAAACATAATAATATTCATAGTAAACAGCAGCGAATGAGGGAAACTGCAACTGAGTCAAATACGAATTTTTCAATTACCTATTATCTGAATTTCAGTTTAAAACTTTTTCTGCCATTTCTTCTTATACACTATCTGGCCAAAAGTATCCGGACGTCCAGTGGTATGAACTTGGAGAGTCCTGAGGTATATATTAATATGATATTGGTCCTCCTTTTGTACCGATTACAGCCTGCACACGTCTGGGGAGACTTTCCACCAGTTTTTGATAGGTGGCCATAGGAATTTACTTCCAGGCGTCCATCACAGCTGAAGTGAGTGCTGGCAGTGAGGATGGTCGATCTGGCTGGCTACGTAATCTGCATTCTAATTCGTCTCAAAGGTGTTCAATGGGATTTAAATCGGGGCTCTGAGAAGGCCAGTCCAGTTTTTGAATACCCATTTCGTCAAACCATGCCTGCGCAAGTCTCGATGTGTGAATGGAGCAGTTATCCTGCTGGAAGCGAAATGGGCCTTCCCCGAAAGAAATGAGAGAGCAGCATTGTCCAGAATTTCCACATACATCTCAGAGTTCATGTTTCCAACCACAGAAACTAAGGAACCCAGGCCAAACCATGAAAAACACCCCCACTACATGATGCTACCACCACCAAGCTTAACAATCGGCACAATGAAGTCACGTAAGAAGTGCTCGCCGGGCATCTGCCAAACCCAGACGCGTCCATCGGACTGCCAGATTGTAAAGCGAGATTCATCACTCCAAAGAACTTTTTTCCACATGTCCACAGTCCAATGACCTTGAGCTTTCACCATTGTTATCGACGCTTCGCATTCTCGGGTGTGATATTCGACTTGTGAGTGGCTGAACGACCATGGAATCCTAGGTTTTTTAACTCTCGACGAACAGTCCTGCTAATAGAACTAACGCGTGATGGACTTTGGAACTCATGAGTGATTTCAATCAACGAAGACTTGCGATTTTGTTTCACTACCCTTTTCAGAGTTCTACGTTTGCGCTCACTAATTTTTTTCGGCCTGCCACTTCGTTTTTCTACAGTTTCACTGCCTCGATGTTTCCACTTCACATTTACACCACTCACAGTGGATTTTGGCTTCTGTAAAATGTCCGAAATTTCACGAACTGATTTCCCACAAAGGTTGCCATCCCACTATAATGCCACGATCAAAGTCACTAAGCTCCTTTGACTTACTCATTGTCTCACAAGCGCATAAACATGACCTGACAAACCACTACCAACACTTTTATAGCTTTCGGTTACGCATCAAATTACGTCACCTGCCAGATCCACTTCTATAGGGGGGTGTCCGGATACGTTTGGCCAGATAGTGTACATATCGAATACATTTCCATTTAAGTGTTAATTACCCCCAGAAATTATGCCTTCACTCTGTTTGCTTTTTTCTATAATGCTACATACAAGACTTTCGATTCGAGAAACCACTTCGTGTGAACCTATCGACAACGGTGAAAAAGAAAATTTACTTTTTAAAAGTTTCCATGCAGCCGGAAAAAATGCATTTTTTAATCATTTCCCGATGTAAAAGTGAGTTTCAAACATGACACACCTCAGGTGTGTACTCTGGAGTAAATACAATACTTCAAGCTGATTTACTCAAACTCTTTAAAAATTACTCATCCTTGTGAATCCAGTTCGCGACTGTATAAAAAAATATTTTCAATCATATCCAGGGCAAATTTTAGGTGGAAAGAGGCTGACAAATTAGCGTAAGACCATAAAGTGTCATTACATGCAACAATCTACGTCGTTCGGACATTGAAATGTCATTCAAAAATTAAGAGCATAAGGATAAAATCAAATACGTGACTGCTAGAGAATTCTGTGATGATCACTACATTAGAGCGACCAGCCAGGCTATTTTTTTGCCTGCATGTTTTGGAATCTTCACATTTCTTTTCTTTAGTGATATCGACTTCTGTTCGTTATATACGTCTTGTTTAGATTCTGGGCCACACCCAATACTACTGACATGGTATTTTATTACTAAATTTACCTAAGTAGTGCAAGAAGATTTTCATCTTTTGTGTTAAATTGCTCAAACAGCTTTGCAGGTCACTCACTGGGTATAATAGAAGTTCGCTGTCAGTCATGAGCCTTGATTTTGTCTCATTATGTTTTCTTCTTTGTATGAAATGTTCATCACTACTCGCTTCGTAGCTGATATATAAATTATTGTTAGTGGCTCTTTAACAAATTTGTTTCTACTTTTTTCTACGTGTGTAATTTAGTTATTGTAGTGAATAACTAATACGTTATTAAATAAGTGTAAAATATGTAACAAAAATGTTTGATTGGGTCATTTTTATCTTGAAATAGGCGCAAATCAGTTCAGAACAAAGAAAATAACATACGTTTTTAATGAATTTTTTTTATATAGTACGTAATTTTGTACAGAAGAATTATTAAAGGGAAAATTACAGAATAAATACATCAAATAAAAATCTATTTGGCTTTGTACAAAAACTCCCATACATAGAGGAATCTTTCTACGTGGCATTCGGCTCCAATTACATTTCCATGTAACAGTTTGAATACGATAAAATCACACAGATATGTGGCAGTATTTCAGCTTCAAATATAAACGATATATATCATATTCTGTGCATTGTTTGTAGTTAAAAATCCACGCTTCCTGTTTTTCCTCTAAATTACAAAAACACCATAAAAGAACATAAAATAATGATTATAATATACACATTGGATATAAGAAATGGAAAATAATGAAAGTACTAATCGACCTGATAGTTGAATACATTTAAATGTTTGCTTAAACAATACTGCTGAAAGGATGATGTGCTTATTTACAAAATAATTTTGTGATATTTACAAAATTACAAGGGGGGGGGGAGAGATAAGATCACAGTAAAAATTATTGCAATGTAGACATTTGCATTTAAACATCCAACTGACAACCAGTTATATGTTTCACAGTTGTACAGAATTCAATTGACTTAAACAATTTTTTATATACATAGGATGGAACTTTTATACTGGCAACTAGGTATGTACAAAGTATAGAGAAGAGATACTGGGTTTGAAACTTTTATAGCCCTTTTAAGTAGTAACAGGCAATTTTAAACACCCGTTGCTAACATTCTGGAAGCTGCAGGATGCCATTGGTAGCACCTGATCTGTTGATCCTTCGAATGGACCGGTTTACAGCCTGCAGAATCTCTGGTGGAATCCATGGAGCGGTTCCTTCATCTTGGGGCTGAGATCAAAGTCACAGGGACTTTAGTCCAGGGAATATGGGGGAGGGTAGAGCACCTCTCAGCCCCAGCGAGCAAACACATCAGCCACAGTGTGCGCAAAGGCATTTTCCTTCCATCAGTATGATGCAACAAATTATTTCGTACGATAGGCTGGTAACTAAAACATGGCTCTGTTCGTCCTGTCACTGTTCAGGCGTGTGATGTTTGTGAGGAGAGCGTATCCACTCTCAAGTAAGGCAGATAAGTGACGTTCGTGTGGTGTAAGCTGCTTTCCTGCGTTCTGTTGCGTGGGGGCTTTACAACAGTGTTGCCACTATTAAAGTTCCATCCCTCGTATAAGCTCGAATATATAATTGAAGACCTGATGATGTTCTCTTATTAGATATTTTTGTAAGAAAGACATTTCTATTATAGGATGAAAAAAATTAACATAATATGAGTTCATTAATATTTTTTTTTTCTGTGAATCTGGTTCGAACTTAAACATTAATAGTTTACCTGACTGGAAATATGATCCCAACGACCCAATCATATGATATTATTGCATCAACAGAGATATAGCGAAGTTACAAGCTTCCTGCATCGATCTCTATTATCTTTGAAGAACATTCATAATCGACACTGTACAGTGGAGAATTTTTATAAAGGCAGTAAGTACATCACACTTTTCTTGCATTTTCCTGTTTAAAATTAATTAAAACTACTTCCACTACAAAGTCGCAGAAAAAAGCTTGGCAGAAGTGTTTCAATATAAATGTAGACACCATGGATACATAATGACGAAAAAAGTAAATAGTAACTACTGTTTTTCTTTGTATCTCAATCTTATTATGAAACCTTTATAATAGTCCTCTGAAAGCCCAAATGTCTTTTGTTGTGAATATCACACAAAATTTGGACGAAATTCAATCCAACCACTTCACAAAACATTAAATAAATGAGGAACATAAACATAACGTCTTCAGCGATCCACATTTATACCACAACCATTCATTACAACTTATATACCACACACTTGTTGTCGATTCCGCCAGATTCTTCGTCAGTCTTAGGAACTATGGCCCTTATATCGCCATTTTTCTCCGACTTAAAGCTTCCTTTAAGACTGATGTTTCTTTGAACTTGTGAACTTTTCTCTGCTTTCTTCTCTCCTCCGGAAAAAAAAATCTTCTCCAGGGACATGAAAGGAGCTTCGATTAGCATGCTTCCGGCGAAGGCCGCTGCGTATGTTACACACAGATGACCAAAATAGATCCAGACCTTAAAATTAAAATACATAAATCAATTTATTTCTCCCTGGCAATATTGAAAAAAAAATATAAAGTCATTTATAACGGTTCAAATAGTCACAAAAGGGAAAATTAGTTGTACCACCTATAAAATTGTTAAAGATAAATTTACATGATATTTTCCAATAAAAGGAATTATCTAATAAAAAATTCCTCTCTCTCGAAATAATTTTATTTTAATCAAAATACTTCAAAAGATACACTTATAAACAGAAGGAATTATCAAAACCATGATACTTAAGTTGGAAAAAAGGATTGACACATAAATATTAAATAAAAGTTAGTTTGAAATCAAATGTAGGAAGATACACTTACAGCAAAGTAATGGTCGGGTTGTATTTGCGTTCTTACGTTTCCGACGGCTGCTATCTGCACAATAGGGTGAATGAGGTAAGACACATAAGTGAGTCGCCCCAGAAGAATGAAAGCTTTCCAAGATAATATGTAATTAATGATACCTGAAAAGAAATAAACTGTTATTATCAGGTATTGCAACATTTCGATATCCAACGTTTGCTTCAAAATATTTTAGCTAAAATGTATGATGAACCAGGCAATATATGATAATTGGTAACAGTGTAATTGGCAACTCTAATAATTGGCAACAGCGTAAAGAGGAACGTGATTTACTATTAAAAGCAAATCTTACTTTATTTTCTTCTGTACATGTCGGTCATATTCTAAACAAGAGGTTCCCAACCTTTTCCCTACATCGACCCCTTTTAAAAGAATGACTTCCTTCATCGACCCCTCCCATTTTTCTCTATAATATACAGCCTACAACATAATTATAATACTAATAATTGCACATTAAATACGTAAAGATAACTATTTGACCAAGAATGAGAACAAAAAATTAGAAAAATGTGGTTCATTAGGTTTATTTTTTATTATTTTTTTACTATTTTCATTTTTAATTTCAGAAGTATAAAAGAGATTTCATAAACACAGATTGTAATTGTACAAACATTGCCAAGAGAAAAAACGAAATTGCTCCTCACGGTTGAATCGGGAGGACCCATGGGCTGTTTAAGGTCCAGTGGATTTCCCCAGTTCTGCCGAGTGTTGGTACTGTTACGTCTTGGCCCTTTTCGGGGAAAAAGGGCCATCCAAGCAAAAGCCCACCCCTTTACGAATGCTGCACGGTTCTAAGAAACCACCGTGGGTCGCTCCTGCGCTCCCCCCAGGCCGGCTTATGCTTCAGTCACACACATCTAGACACGCAGTCCCCCGACACTTGTTGACACATTTGGGGTCGATTAGTTGCGGTCCTCATCTCTTTGATCATCTGCTGTGAAGACCGCTCGACCGAAGGATCACTGCACAGAGCGCTGCCCATAAATCACTCGTTTTCCCCCCTGCGTACTGTGCAGGTAGATGTGTGTGACCGAAGCATGAAAAACAAAGGAGAGATGCAGTGCGTGGGAGTCTGCCCTGGAGAGAGTGTCTGGTGTTGAGCCTCGGATTTTTCCGTCGACAAACGGTGCGGGAATGCGCCGTTGCGGACCGAAGGCCTGAAAATTTTCTCTCCCGGCTCCCGGGTTTACGAGTCCTAGTGACTGTTGGAGAGATATATCACTGTTGAGAGACTTGTGAAAAATCTTTTGTTCCTATAAAATCTCTCATATGCAGACGAGCATAGACTCTCTGCCTTGTACATAGTGTAAATATTTTAATCGTTAAATACAAGCTCTGTATGGTATAATTGTCTCTCGTGTGTCTCATTTCCACCGTGGACGTTACAGTACACAAATAAAAGCCAACGGCGACATTGGATGCATATAAAAAAGCCTCATGATGTTCGACTTTAGATGCATGGATCACTCCGCCTAATGCAAATCTGTATTTATACATATTAAAATAGATATTATTATCTAATTATTACATTCCTAAAAAATTAAATTACATTTTAAAACAGAAAAATTTATCATATACCCCCAATAGACCCCTGGAATACTACACACCCTTTTTAAACTTCCATCGACCCCAAGGGGTCCACCTGGACCCCGTTGGGAAACCCTGTTCTAAACACTAAGTCATTTCTGATTTTATTTTTAAAAGTTTCATGTTTTTTATATACCTCCATGTCCAGTGGCACAGCAGACAATCATCCATGCCACACCTAGAGTCCAAGCTGTCCTGTTAAAACTAGCGTACAAAATAGACCCCCAGAATGAAGGTTCTGTTCCTCTGTTCCATTCTACTACCCCATACAGGACAGAGAAGTTAAAGATGAAGGCAAGACTCCAGCCCAGTACTTGGATAAACTGAAAGGAAACAAAATTATGTAATTCAATCAAAGCAAGGTCTGTGTAGTTTCCTGCAAAATTCAGGAATAAAAATTTGTTGAAAACTTACTGTCACTAATCTTTTAAAGATATTAATTTTTCAATAGAATAGCAATGTTGAAACCTTGGAAAAAGGTAAATTTCAGGATTTTATAAGCAATTAACATTTAAACGGAGTTTAAAACGGTGTTAAGGAGTTTAAGAGGTATCCGACTACGTTTAAAACATCGATTTTGACGAAAATTTCGAAATTGTTTTAATTCCTTTTTTTTAAATATTGTAAATTTAAGTTTCTAGATCTGCTATTATTTTTTCGATACGATCATTAGAAATGAAATGAGAGCGATTTAAAGATCGGCAGCACCTATGAATTTCAATACAAGTTGAAAACTTTAATCGTGTTTTCTGAAAAACTTTTTTTTTATCAAAAATGTGAACGACTCTTGTGATAACTCAAAATCTAATCATGATATGTCTATGAGATTTTTCACGTATGTTTCTCTTAATACTAAGAATGTGATGGACTACAGATTAGGTTCTACGTATATTATTTGTTGATTTATAGCTGCATGTGTAAAAAATCTCATGGGAAAATTACTAAAATTTTACATGTAATTGCATATAACGACGTGTATTTTTTTTTTTTAGATTTTGAAATATCGATTAGCTTCTAAGTCATTAAACTTAAAAGGTACTAACGTACATATGAGAAAAAAAGTTAATGTTATATGCATATTTTTTTAGCGCTAGAGCCGTTTTTGTAAAAATTTGCTAAATTTCGACCCAATTTCCTCACTTTTGTAAAAATTTGTATAGTTAATGTCTATTTTTTTCATCATTTTCGAGTTTTGGTGTTATATTCCTTCGAGAAATAAGATGAAAATTTTCGCAAGTACAGTTTTTCCAAAAAAGGGCTCCGAACGTAGTCGGATACCAAACATTTTACATACTGTATAAGTTGCTGAAAATATTTGAGAAAGTTATAAGCAGATCAACGTGATCATGATTTGGAACACGTTTTTATAAAACCGAGTTCAATAAGTTTTAGAAAAAGAACTACTATAACAATGGGAGCAAACCAACTCCTCAAAGTATGAAATCAGAATTTCAGTGAGACATAAAAGAAAAAATCTCACTTCGACGCATGAAGCTTATAGTGCAGCAAGCTTATCTATAATATCAATCAAATTAGAAGGTATTTCCCCCCCCCCCGGTATATACTTTTTCGAGTTTATGTTAAACAGCTAGTTAATCGGCCTACCACACAAACAATTTTTTAGATGTTAAATAATTTTGTACGAAAAAGACATCACTTACTGGTGGAATTTTAAGATCGGGTTTAGTGGCTAGAAGATATCCCGACAGGAGACCTATGCAGTATGGAGAAGCGTGGACAAAAGGCCTGAAGTAAAAATGAGCCCAGTAACCTATCCTTTGCCTGCAGTGGTAAAAAATCAGCAAAGTATTTATTACCAATAAAACATTAAAAAGAAAAATCTAATACAACAACTTCTATAACTAATTAAATGGAAAGTTTAAATTAGAGAATCCGATAAACAAAATACTGAATAATGTATAAACGATTACTGTGGTATAGATGTGGAGATGTGTGATATTAGAAGAAGTAAGCCAGTTGGACATTACATTGAACACTGCTTTTTGAAGCAAAATAAAATTTCAACTGTAGGTATTATAGTTTTACTTTTAATTAAAAAGGAGAAATTCGAGTAAACTTCCACTTCCTTTCTAACAATTACAAGTCAGAAATTTATTTGTATTTATCTACACTCAAAAACTAATTTTAAATCTCTGTCACAATATATGATATAAAATTTAAGGGAATACTAATTAAAGACTAAATTTACAAGTAGTATGCACAGTTAAAAATTATAATGCAAAATCATTTCAAAATGTAGGATTCGAAATGTAAAACGACATTAAAAACTGTTTGCTACCATTGTTTCTCTTAATGTGAGGTTTTTGAAAACAGTACTCGTTATTGAATAGTATCATTGCAGATTTTTTTTACAGTTATTCACTCTTATTTAATCTAAACAAGTTAATTAAATATATATTACTTATATTTTGTACTTAAATTTTTTTTTACATCTTTTAACTGAAAAAAAATTTACAGTTGCATATATAAAGGATCAACATACACCCGAAAACCTGAACCTGGAAATGATATTTTCCCATAATACTACCAAGAAATATTTATTTAAATTGTTGAAGAGAAAAAATAGAATTAATCTCTCTTAAGTTGGTAATTGTGATTTGCTATACCATAAGAAAAAGCACTTTGCATGAAAGATGTTCATATAATATTGAAACTTACCGAAAAATATATATTCATCGATTATTCAAATCCGCATTGGTTACGTAATCATTAAATTTTACCTGCATATTATTTGAAGTATGCCAGATTAGATCTCGTTAAACTAAATCAATTATCGGTGTTTTATATTTACATAAATTTAGTATTATATACCATATTTATTATATACCCGATTACACTAAAGTCTTAGTTAAATATCTATCAGGTAATGTCTTCTAATGTCGTAGGCACCTAAAGCCGAATGTAAACGGAAGAAATGACTGGCGTTGTCTTTAGTGTTAATTAGTGTATCTTTTGAAAAATTATAATTAAAGGAAATAGCAATTTTTAAATACATGAACAAAATACACATATCTGACTTACAGTGGATCAGGATGAGCAAACAACATTGTAGGAGGATAATCGTTTACATATGTTCCGATTCCAGAGTAAATAATAGAAGCCATTATTACCAGAACACTCAACAGTATTCCAACCTTAGGCCACCTGAAATGAACAGTAGGAGGGATTACGAAGGTTCGATGCAAACCAGAACTGTTATTAGATTGAAATCATATGCAGACTTCTAAAAATTATATAAAAAGTGCAGACTTCTGAAGCGAAATATTCAAATTTGTTATAGAAAACATACCATGAAAAGTATTCTACAAATAAATGTACATGTGAAACAACATATTTTAATTAATAAAATATATGCTGCTTTGTTTAATAAAATATATGTTGAAAAATGAGATAAAGTTTTTTGGGCAAATTTCTAATATTCTCTAGATTTCATCACACTGACTCAAAAATTTATACTGCTCTGTCGTGAACATAAACAACTGTTAGTACATAAAACACAGCAAAATATCAGACGTTGAGTTAAAGTTATAAGGAAGTCGTATTAACTCATTTGTTATCCCCACTCTGTTATTCCTTTCTACATAATTGCCATTATATTCCATATGATCCATAGGGTTATTTATGGTCTATATAGGCTAGCGGGCTGAGGGTTGCGGCTACGATTTATAATGGCACCATATGGATTGGAGTCCGATTTACCCAGGTGCTACCTCAATTTTGACCAAGCACCCCCAGGGGCAACACCTGAGTGGGACCGTATCCTTTCCCATCCTGTCTGACCTCATAGAGGGACTTTCCGGGACATTTTCGAGTACATTCCGGTTTCTTTTCTACATCCTTGTCATTATAATAAAATATCTGAATATCTATCCAATGTCTGAGGGTGAATTTCTTTAGCGTTATAGTATGGGAATTTGAAAGAAGGAATAATCTAAAACTTCCCTCTAAACACATTCTAAAATCACCGAAAGCACATATCCTCTGTTCTACAAACGAAACATCAGTATTTCAAATATACAAAATATTCTTCCTCAATCATTTTATTTAAACGTTAAAAATTCTCTTCGATATAATGTGTAAAATTTTTCTAAAGGAATATTATAAGCAATGTCATATCTTGTAGAGAATGTATAATTTTTTTCCTGTTCATTCATTCATGCATTGTTCAAATGAAACTTTGCGAATGAGATAAAAAGTATTTTAACTTTCCTTATAAAACGAATAGAATAAATTTTCTGTCATGCAATGAATGTTCTTTAAATATCCTGTCTAATTAACGTCAGATTCCTTAAATTCCTGTTAATTAGAAAACCCAAATAAAGCGTCATTTTGTAGTAATTCTAATAGACCTGAAACTTCATCTTTCTTCAGAATTTAAAATTGATAGTGAATATAACGACTATTTTATCTAACCTTTTTCATTTAAACAATTAAAGAAAATACAATATAATTTTCAATTTATTTTTATCAAAGACAACCTTACTCATATTTAACAAAGCATAATTCGGAAATTATAAGTACCAATACTAATGTCTATAAAAAATAGGGTTTACTTACCTTATCATTGGTAAGAGGATAAGCAGTGCTCCCACATAGAGTTGGAAGTCTGACGCAATGTACCAACTTTGAGGTATACACTAGTAAAATAAGACAAGATGCATATTTGAATTTGCGTATAAAATATTGTAATGAAAAGTTTCAACTCACGTATTTAAATAATTGGAATTTATTTTGCATCCTATAATGTGCTTAGATAGAAATTATGTTGGAAGCATCTCTATTCGACACACATACTTGCTGTTATAAATTGAAATTGATTTAAATACTTATCAGATCAAAATAGAGAATTCATTATATTTCTGACTAATATTTCATTCAAAAGTATAATTCTTGCAATTGTGGCATTTTACATTTGATATTTCTGTGCAAAGGGTGTTAAGGCCAAAATGGGATAAAATGAGTTATCCAACCAGGCATGTTTGAAAAATCAAGGGCTACTGCAGGGTATAGAAAGCTAAGTCCAGTTCGACGCCTAAATATTTTTATTCATCAAGGAAAATTTGGGAAATGTGAAACAAAACACAAACATGTTAAAGTTAAAGGGATTATGGGCCTATCAAGGACTTAAAGCTCTTTACTAACTAAAAATAAAATTAGAAAAATTTAATTAAAAAAATAATTAAAAAATAAACTTAAAAAAACTGACTTTACAAAAGCCGTTTTTTTCCAATCCCGTTTTTCTCAAAAATACCATTTTGGACTTGACACACGTTTCACTGCAAACACAGATTTATTACCTGAAACATTTAGAAAGTATATTTTTTTTTCGAGGAAAAATATTTCTTTCGAAAATATTACTGTAGTGTTAATGCAGAAGAAAATAATCCTTTATTTCTGAAAGAAAATATTATCTCATATTTTTATACAATTAAAAGGGACGCTTAAAAGGGATTTTAGCGTTAGTCTTAAAAGAATTCTTTGGAAAAATCATGGAACAGAGTGAGTTACAAAGGCTGAAAAATCTGCTAAAATATTTGTAAATGCTTATATTTGACTGCTGAAAGTACAAAAAATAACAATAATAAAATAATATAAATAATAATTGTGCAAAATAAAGCGAAAAGACATTGAGTCAGTCTAAAAATATTTTAATAAAATAACTTATTACAAAAAATTATATTAAGTCAAATTAGTCTTTACACTCAGATCTTACATAAAAATGTTTGCATTTAAAGAATAATAAAAAAAATTATCCTAGCATTTTTTTATAGATCTTTTAAAAAAATTTGAACTTTTCAGGTCTCTTTCGACTGTTTTTTAATTTTTTGAAATAAAACTAATTAATGAAAAAGTCTAATATATAAAGATTATAATTACTTATACACGATTACAATTCATCAAAAGAACGCGAAGAAGGAGAAAAGCATATAATTCAAAGCATGTTTTTTTTAAAAGGACACTTTTGAAAGATCCCAAATGGCTTCAGAGCTTTTAAAATAAATTCCAAGAATAAGCTGTGAACAAATGGTAATAAATTTTTGTTGTTAAATATTTTTCATATTACATGCAAAAAAATACGTTTGAGACAAAAGAGTTGTCTCCGAATGAAAGTGTAGACGGCGATTTTTATTCAGTCTACTAATTTATCGGGGATCTGAGAAATCCATAATAATTTAAGCCAACTCAAATTTATTACTCTAATTTAGTCCCCACCCAAAAAAAAAGGGAGAAAAAAGGAAGACTCCACTTTAAAGATTTAATCTAAATAAAGATCTCTAACGAAAAATAAAAAGATTAAGTTTCTCCATAAGTTATATTATGAGGAGTGCATTGTCTTACCATGTGTTCTGCATCATAAAAGTTGTTTATGAAAATGAGATTGGTCCACCAGTTATCGTGGCAGGCTTTTATGTACTTATGGGTAGTGTCGTGCCATAGTGGACCCGACCCCAAGAAGTTACCAAGAAACATGAACATGATGACGTAGATGTAAACGGGGATGATTCTGAAAAACACATAATCTTAATATATTTTATAAGATTAATATATTTTGTATGCTGTATTTTTTTCCATCTAAGGATATATTGATTTTAAAAGATTAAAATGAAAATTAAAAGAAAAAATGTAGCAAGATTTAAATTAAATTTGTAGACGAATTCATAATAAAAATCCTCTTTAGAGAAAATTTTCTCATAGGAAAATTTTCTCATCCGTTTCTTTTCAAAACTGAGAATATTTCATCGAAGAAACTGACTTATAAGTCAGAAGCGTATGAAAATAATTCGTGATAAGCATGATATAACGTGGAAATTAAGAACTCAGTCTGTGCATGTATTTTATTATTTTAATTTTAATTTTAATTTAGCAAATTAAGGCGACAATGGACCATGAAAAACTTTTTTTTATTTATTTACCAATTCCTATGAAATTTTGTATACTTATACAGTGTTGTTGTTGTTTGGAGATGGAAATTCCAAATAAAAAAAAAATCAGTATGTAATTAATTAAGATATTAATTAAATTCAGTTTGTTAATTTGTAAGGTATACACAAGATTCGATTCACAAGAATCGAACTTTTGAGTGAATTAAAGAAGCTGCTTTAGATATGCTAATTTCGGCATACGCGCTTAGTATAAATACCACGCAGCGTCATTAATGAAAAAAGAGGGTGTTAAGGTTGAAAAGGTGTTATCCTGCGCTAGTGCTTAGCGGGCCAGAAGTTTACGTGGCAGTACTGCTGGTTTGACTTACTGTTCGTGAGTATAGAAAATATATTGTTCTTGAAAGCTGTATTTATATTCCGTACAAGTGTACGTATGCTTATTGCTGTAAAAGCCAATTATATGTGCAACGAATTCAATAAACATTGTTTCATGTATAAACTGCGTTTGTATAAAATTCAAATAGAGTGCCACTTCAAATTATATACACCCAAGTCTGGGTAGAAGTGAGAGCATAGATTCTCTATACTGGCGCCCGAAGATATATATACCCTGGTAGTTAGCGTTACATTTGTAACGAACAACATAATTGAAATTAAAAACTGTGTACTGTGTACTTATATTGATAAAATTGTTGCAAGTACTTATATACTATTTAAAAAATGAGTGTTGTAGAACAAAATCCTGCTGGAAATTTCCCTCGGGTAATTATGGTTCAGCAAATTGCGCCATTCGAAGCCACCTTCAATGGCGGCCCCTCAAGCCAATTCCTAAAGAAAATTGAGCATTACTTTCAGCAACAATGCACCCCAGAGGGGGATAAACTTAAAATTGCTCTAGCCGCTTTAAGAGGTAGTGCATATCAGTGGTACACGTGTATGAAAAGCAGTAATCTGATTTTTGACTATTCGTCATTCAAGCAACAGTTCCTTAGCGTTTTTCCAAAGACCTTTAATCAAAGTGAAATTGAAACGGAAATTTATTCGCTAAGGCAACGTGAAGGTCAGTCTGCGTTAGATTTTGCTACGGAAAAGATTTCCAAGTGTGAGGAATATTTAGAAGGGGTAACGGAAGCGGTAATCTTAAAAATAGTTATCCAACGTTTGAAGCCAAGTGTTCAAAATTTTTTAGATAATCAAACAATTACAAGCAAGGTTATCCTCCTTCAAGCTTTAGCTAAATATGACAATAGGCATTTCTTCGCTACCCCGTACCGTCATTCAGGTACGAGAAGTTTTATACAGCCGCGCCAAAATTTTTCGCGAGTTTCAAACCAGCAGCGTAAGCAGTACCGCAGGCAAAATAATAGAAGCGCACGGCGTTATAATGAAATTAGTGCTCTTAAAGTAAATAATATGGAAGCACCTTACTTGCACTGGCAAGTTGATTCACATGATATGGTTCAACCTGTTGAAACTGTGTGGTCAAATGTATTATTTTGTCCGAGCAGTAATCATTATTTTGAGAATAGTGAAAGTCAGGGTATTTTTGTGGCTTATAAAGAAAGTGAGTCTAGCTGGAATGATGAGGTAATTCCAGTACAAATTTCTGGAAATAGTGCCGATACTAATGCTAGTGGTTTAGAAAATAAATCATCTGACACTTCTATTAATGCTATACCTGATATTATTAATGCTATACCTGATATTTTAGATGATATTCACACATCTGTTAATGAAGGAAATTTAGTAGATGACGAAGTATGCGTTACGGAAGTTAGTGAATACTTATTAGTTGACGACAATAAAAATTCTTTAAACGATAGTAGGAACTCGCTAGGTAATGATGATATTATTTCAAGTTTCCATCCGAATGAGGATGCTGTAGGCCAGGTTGATAATATGGTTTTAAATAAAGTACATGACAACCAGACTGAGAATCAGGATGAAAAGTTGACACAGAGTTATACTGTAAGTAGTTTAGCTGATGCTTCGGAAGTTATAGACGTCGTTTGCATTAAAACGCACCAGTACGAAAAGCTTAATCTTCCTAAAACTGAAGCAGTGTTAAAGAATATAAATGATAACGATTCTGATATCGCAAGTTTCAAAGAGACTTTTTCGTCAAAAGAGGATAAAACTAAAGTTAAGGGGGATAAAAAACGTGAAAAAGCGCCTTCAGGTTCCAGCATTAAAACTGCAAATACTGAAGTAATTAAGGCGGTAAACAAGAAGTTGCATAAGCACCAATACCAAAAACAGAGTCAGTTTGTTGAAAAACATGACACAAGTAGAGAGATAAAGCCAGTAACTAAACACGTTGGTGCGGCGTATAAATTTGAAACAATAGAATCTGCATTAAATTTTAATACCGATACAAGCAAAAGTACGAAGCAAAGTAAGGTGTGCACTACAAAAACTCTATCAAAGGATGAACGTGGTACACATAAGGTACACAAGGTTATCAAATGGAAGAATGACAATTTTAAAGCTCCTTTGCATAAGTACAGGAAACGCAAGATATCAACCGCCCAGCAAGGTTGGCCTCCTCCCAAGAGACCTCCTGTCCATCGTCAAGCCGGACCAGCGCCTCAGGACCTACGACCTGCTGCACGAAGGATGCCCACACGGTCAACGAACCCCTTTACTAGGACTGCGACCATCAAGAGAGGTTCCACGGATTGGACAGACTGGTGCAAGGAAGTTGCTGCATTCATGAGGAACAAGTCTTGTATCAATTCTCTTATTCTAACTCCCACCCTTTAATAAAACCGAACCAAATTGGTTTGAAATTCCCCATTATATATACTGTGTAAACATTTTGAGGGGAAGGGGTGATCCACTGAAAAAAAAATGGCATACTGTTGTTTTATAAATTTTTGAAGGGGACATGTAGTGAAAAAAAAAATACATACTAACTACAGATAACAAACAACTAACATACTAACTTCACAAATCATAACACATGTGCATTATGATTGGGGAAGAGCAGATACAAACAGTCAAGAAATGTCATGCTGTGCAATTGTGTTGTCACTTTAAATTAAAATAAGTTTTTTAGGGCGCAGTTGGCCAGCCCAGTATCCGCAACTCTGCAAATCCACTGTTTGATGGTGTCACCTGGACCCTTCGGGGTTAGTTTTGTAAAATGGTAGTGGCGTTTTTCCTCCACACAACGTGTGGAAGGTTTTTTTGACTTTGCCACCCATTATGTAAAAAGTCAGACCAGCACGCGTTTTCAATTAGTTAACTGAAGCCGTTCAGACCTCAGTTACCTAATTTTTTTTTTCGAGGGAGGCCAGTGTAAGGTATACACAAGATTCGATTCACAAGAATCGAACTTTTGAGTGAATTAAAGAAGCTGCTTTAGATATGCTAATTTCGGCATACGCGCTTAGTATAAATACCACGCAGCGTCATTAATGAAAAAGGGGAGGTTGTTAAGGTTGAAAAGGTGTTATCCTGCGCTAGTGCTTAGCGGGCCAGAAGTTTACATGGCAGTACTGCTGGTTTGACTTACTGTTCGTGAGTATAAAAATATATTGTTCTTGAAAGCTGTGTTTATACATTCCGTACAAGTAGTACGCATGCTTATTGCTGTAAAAGCCAATTATATGTGCAACGAATTCAATAAACATTGTTTCATGTATAAACTGTGTTTGCTTCAAATTCAAATAGAGTGCCACTTCAAATTATATACACCCAAGTCTGGGTAGAAGTGAGCATAGATTCTCTATAAATTACTCTATTTAAAAATGTTCCATGCGCATTAATTTTTGTCTCAGATATCTAATTTCCTCTCTTAAGCTAGCTTTATATAGTTATAATAAAAGTTAGTAGCAATATTTGATTTACA
Source organism: Dolomedes plantarius (assembly GCA_907164885.2). Lineage (NCBI taxonomy): Eukaryota > Metazoa > Arthropoda > Arachnida > Araneae > Dolomedidae > Dolomedes > Dolomedes plantarius. Next base: position 165,942,536 of record OU015495.1, on the reverse strand, counting down.
GTCATATTTATAAAAACTAGAAAAGAAATCGATAAAAATAGGTCATTTTATGCAAAATTTTATCAATAAAATGTTTTTATTGTAAAAATTTTAAGCTGTTTTAAAATAGTATAATGAATTGAATACTAAATTTTATTCTAACATATATAAATAATCATTTTATGAAATTTTATGAAAATTCAAGAAAAATTATGACGCATGGAACATTTTGAACTTACCGAATGACATAAAAACTTGTTTTGAGAAAATGGCATTTAAATTATAATTTGACTAACATTTCCATTGTTTACGTTTGAAAAAAATACTTATAACTCGATTAATAATGATCGGATCAACATACTTTTTTTTAATTTAAAGCTGATTAGTTGCAGAATCATTTTCTGAAAGAAAGAAAAAAATCGTTTTGGAGACATATTTTTGTCAATCTGAAGGTCCATTGTCGCCTTAAAACAATCAACTTTTAAAGTATTGAACAAAACTGAGAATATTTCATCGAAGAAACTGACTTATAAGTCAGAAGCGTATGAAAATAATTTGTGATAAGCATGATATAACGTGGAAATTAAAAACTCAGTCTGTGCATGTATTTTATTATTTTAATTTTAATTTTAATTTAGCAAATTAAAACCATCAACTTTTAAAGTATTGAACAATTTCATCAAAATTTTTAATTAAAATAAAAGAGCATTTAATGTTTGTCCTTTCATGCGTTTAACAAAATCATTCTTGCACAGATAAAATGAAAATTACCTTTGGCATTTATCGATTATTTAAAAAAAAATTATATTTAAAAATATATTTTTAAAATGAAGTTCTTGAGAAGTTGTATTTACAATATGAGATCTCACGTCACTGAAAGGGTACAGTGATGAAAACGCTCAATTTTAAGTCCAGAGCAGGGTTTCAAATCCTGTTCCCGGCAAACAAACGACAGCGATAAGTTACTTTTGGGAACATTAGATTGTTTAAAATCTAACAAATTCTAGCAAAATTAAGTTGCCGTAAATAATTGATTGCAGTTTCAATAGCTTTGTATGGCACTGAAAAACGGAAAATTGCTTTTGTCACGTTTTATATAAACAATGAAAAGGAAAGCCTTATATAATCAACTAATACATTTAAACAATTTTATTTGCTTCTAAAAAATCTAGAACGAGAATCAGCACATTTTAATGAGGATTTTATTGGCGAGAATCATATAAATTTGCCATTTTTAAATTTATAAAGTAAATTCAGCAGGCTTATAGCATGGCTCAGAGTGTTTGACACAATTTCCGGTTCAACGAAGTTCTTTTTGTTTTAAGGTTAAGCGAAAAAAGTATGTGAAAGTGTTTGTTTGAGTAGTGATCATTATGAGTAAAAAATTGTAGAAATTACGATAAATAAACTACAACAAAACAGACTGAATAGACTTACCTCCATAATCTGTGAAATATGTACAATCCGACATTAAACTTGTGGCCCTCATTTCGAACCAGTTTCATGGTTAAATAACACACCAGTAATCCTCTGCAGTAAAAACAAAATTGTTAGATTCGGAACCTTGTTTCTAGTTAAGGTAACACATGAGTTTAAGAAGCCGAAAATCAAACTATGACATTTTCATGAAACATTTTTGATTTGCTGAATGAAACAATTGCTGTTTAGATCCAATAATTCTGTCCTTACATTTCTTTCAAAAAAGATTAAGCAATTTTATTATAAAATGAAATATTTAGAGCATGATATATTTTCCTTATGCATAGGTTCATAAATGACATCTTGCATTTAATGAATAAAACAAAAATAAATTATAAATCAAATATTCTAGAATTCATAATTTTAAAGAGAATCTACTTATACATACATATACATATACATATACACACACACACACACACACACACATATATATATATATATATATATATATATATATATATATATATAGTGAAACTTCTCTATGGCGGCCAGTAATGGTTCCGAATAAAAATGGACATTTTGAAGGGAAACCGCTGAATAGATATTTCTTCCATAGCATTGGATTTATGGGATCATTAATCTGTTCTGAACAAAAGCCATTTAGAGAGGTGGCAGCGTAGAGAAGTTTCACTATATGTTTATATATATATATATATACACATATATATATATATATATATATATATATATATATATATATATATATATATTGGTGGGGGTGGTATAATTTGTTTTTCTTTCTTTCAATAAATTTTAGAAATAATAGTATATAAGCTTATAAAGAAGAATTCGGAAGGAAAACGGTCGATATCCCAGATTAAGCTCTTTTTTTTTAGAAAATTTTTCATAAAATTACTATTTTGAGACATTGTAAAACAGTCTTTTAAAGCAAAAAAAAAGTAAAATAAATGAGAGTCGTATTTTAAACATAAGTCAGTTTCATTACTTTTATGACATTAAATTTTCAAACTACATAGTTGTTCTAATTCATTGCTTTTAAACACTCATTCATACATGGATTTTAAAATACTACAAAGCTTATTTTTACTTACCCGACGTAGAAAAATGTATCAACCGCAACAGAGGCATTGATAACGGCTTGGAAGGCAAAATCCCTTGCATAATCTCGGACCTTTTCTAGGCCAACTGCAAATATTAAATGGAAATAAGGGATCTAGTATGTTTAGTTGTATCAATAAAAAATCTATATAAAAGAAAATAACAAACAAATGTTTACAGATTCATTTACCTCTATAATATTTAGAGGAAATGAAAATAAATATTCCGTATATTTTCAGGGGAGAAAATCACCGGAAATAAACTCTTTGCTTAAAATTGAAAAAAAGGGTATGCTATAAATTTTTCTCGTATCCAAGATCAGTTGTCCAAATACAGTAACATTTCTTTAGCCAACCACTCCTCTAGACGGCAGTATTTTGTTCAGAACCGAATTAAGACTCCATAGAGCCAATGTTATGAAAAAATCGTCTTTTCAACGGTCACACTTCAAAAGCTATTGCTTTTCGGAACCACTACTGGCCGCCATATAGTTTCACTGAGGGAATAGAAAAGATCTGTTATAGAAAGCGATACTTAAAATCCGAGTTACTCTTTAAGCGCAGTGGGAAAACTATGATCAGACTTACCACGACTTAAAAAAAGTATTTTTTCAAAAGTATTTTTAAGTTATTTTTTCTTGTTTTTTTTTCACCATATGATTTTTGAGAAACAAATTCGAAAACAAAAATTCTTTAACCCTTCAGTGGGCGCGCCAATTTTTGGAACACCAGCATTCGCGCGTGGCACAAAATGCAACGTCCCTTTCAACCTTGATTATTCCTTTTGAAATAAACTTTTTTTTCAAATTGAAAGCAATAATTCTGCTTTTTATGACAAGATGTAAAATGTTTATAATACTGAGATATACTTATAATTAAAGGCCAAACAATGTACATACAGTAGCCTTATTTAAAAACTGTCCGGTTTATTGGATCTAAGGACAACTTGCGAATGGATTCCTATTATGTCCAAAAACCTAAAAAACAATGAGATTTTCCATCTTCGTGATATGCGGGATACCGTATAATAGCTGCAAATTAGATCGCCTACATCAACTCCTTTTGTCGTATTGAAATCCAGTATAATCGTCGGTTTACCACGGTTAAATCACGACTACCAATGAATGGAAAAGAATACAAGGGTCAGAAAATCAGACCTGCATTAGAAAAGGTGTAGCTATAAACAGAAACTGCTTAGAACATTCAAACCTTACATGTAAAAACAAACCATTCAAAATTACGAAATTGTTGCACTCTGTACACGGGCGCTGAAGGGTTAAAGAGTAGATCTTTTATTGATTTTGATGTACTGATTGCAATGAATTCTTCAATTTGACCATTATGTACTCTAAGAAGAATGTATCGAACTATTTCGATTCGGGAAGGATGTAGTCTGATTGGATGATATAAATACTTACGGAACATTTGGAAGTTTACATTTAGGTAGGTATGACCCAGGATAACCCAAGACATGCAGAGGAATCGCACGCCGTTCAAGCAACTTAGTTTTTCAGATGCTGATTCTGTGTTGGCGAATTTTCTGAAGTTAGTGAACAGCGAGAAGGCCATTAGAACACGAATGAATTTATCTGAAATTTAAAAAAATATATATAGCACTATGTCAAAAAGTAGAAAAATTAACCGAAAATGGCATACTTAAAATAAAAAAGGATTGAATGACATCTTTTTACTTCAGTTTCTTCAGTGTTCAAGCATAAAATTTGAAATTGGAGATAGATTTTTGTTAGTCTTTAAAAGAGAATAAAAGTTTCTTTAGGTGGCATTGTGATTCAGGAGCTAACGTGAAATACTTGTATATAATTCTTAAGCTTCGTATCAATCTTGAACATGTGTTTCGACAACTTTTTACATCTCTTTACATTACTTCATTTCACTATATTACAATATTTTTGTTTTATTAGCATGTGTTCTTTTATTTTACTAATTAATGATAGTTCTATGTTTTATTAGCATGTATTCCTACTGACTGTGTCACAATAGTTGATGAAAAGCAATTATTTATACAGTCGAACCCCGTTATAACGAACTTCAAGGGTTCAAAGGTTTTGTTCGCTTTTTCCGGTGGTTCGCTACATTCGAACCGTTAAGAAAAAGGCTATAGTTTACAAAATGTATAACTCATTAGTTGCAATGTGTATTCAATATGATGTATTAAAAAATGATAAAATCTATTAAAAAATTATCATTAATGAATTAAATCGACTAAAATTGATTACATTGAATCTACACAATACTCATTAAATTACGTACTATAGAAAAATGGCGGGACCAAACTTTTTGTTTGTTATATCCGTGAGTTCGTGATATACCGGGTTCGCTATAACGAGATTCGACTGTATATATTTTTTGTTTTGTGTTTCTCTGTAGCAACCTCAATTTTTTTTAATCTTTTTCAGTTCTCAAAATCCACTAAAAAATTAACACTGTATTCGAAATTAAATTTAATCCTAAAACTCATTCTTTTTATTTACTAAACCTGTGTTTCTATTTTTGAATACCGTATTCCAAGAGTCCTGTTTCTAGCCTAGAATTAGAGGCATTAATATACAGCCATGATGACAGCCATTTCTAAATCTTATGATTCTTACAATGATACAAGCCGCCCAGTGGCTAAGTGGTTAAGGCATCAGCTGGGGGCGCGGGTTCGATTCCCGCGTAAGACTTGATTGTATTCTGGGGAACCGGTCAGTCTTCCGCCTGCAAAAGTGTGCCCCGTCTCGAAAGGGGAGCTGCAACCAATCTTCCACCGCCGGTGTCATCGTTTGTTAATAAAATTCGTGTGTGATTAGTGTGTTTCTTTTTCCTTGTATTCATATGTACACCGGACTGGATTGTAATGTCGTCAGCCACCAGGGACATTAGCCCCCCCCCCCCAAAAAAAAACACTGATACAAAGTAATATGTGATAAAAAGTGATCAACTTATCAGATTAAGCCAGTATGTTCAGGAGGGATATTTTATATTTTAAATTTTTATAAATTATTATATATTGATACTTTTCCTACCTCAGAAGAGATCATAATATTAAACAAAAAATAAAATTCATGTTCTCCATGAGGAGTTCTATTGCCAAAAATTATCGTGGTCATAATAAGGACAAAATTTTGGAAACAATCTAAATATCTGAATACTTACCCTTGAAAATAATCTTCCTGTAGTAAGCATATATATCAATTGCTGAGCCAACAAGCATCAAAAAGCCAGCAAAACTGTAGCATACCCTGAAAGTAAAAATTCATATAATTATTTGCAAGGCAACTTCCTTAAAAATCTCTGCTCAGTTAAAAATTGACCACCAGCGGAAATTCTTACATGCACGGAAAATTGTATTTGTGAAATCTGCATTGAAGTACAGTCTGATATTGCCTGCTTTTGAACTCAAATTATATTTTTAGCGTTAATGCAGCCGTAAATATTAAGTAGAAAAGTTTTAATGCAGATTAACTGCTATGTAATAAGACTTGGAGCTATTATCCTAAAGTTTGCGATAAATCTAATTATAATTATTTACGTGAAACCTTAAATCGAAACACAACATCGGTTTTTGTTTAAAATTGACAGTTTAATATTTTTTTATTATTATTAATTTTAAAAAGCAATTATCAAGATGACGTGGTGTTTTACCCTTGACTATTTAAACCAGTCATTGCAGTTTGGAAGTGATGGTTAAATTTTGTACAGTGTTTACTCATGTATTCTGTTTCCGCTACATGAAATTTATATTGTTTTAGTGGCAATTCTTTTAGTTTTGTAACCAAAGATCGGAAGTTTTCCATAGTCAACAAAGGGATGCGGAATTCAATGAATTTCTCCTTCAAACAAAACAGAAGATAAGAATATCTCTTCCAGCGAAATTCATATCGGACTCAAACGTGCCTTCATATTGATTCTAAAATATTCCAGTAGATTAAGATCACACTTTTCTCTACATATAACGGACGCGAAAATCCTCCTCGTATGGAAGGTATTACCACTTTCTATAAGTGTTTCTCTTAAATCACCTCTATAAGAGCACTAAAGATTTAAAACAAAACATTTCATTCCGATAACGGGTTCATTCCCTACAACAAGCAAAAAGAAGAGAAAATTTCTTGATACTGACAAATGACTGAAATATTGTTTATATTCCAAACCTAACAAATAGGACACGCAATTGCCTTAATTGCCTTTACTGTTATATTTACCGCGGCTAAACATGAGGAAATGGCATAACTGGTCATAATGAAATTATTTTGATGATTCTTTCTGTGTAAGTTCCCTTGACTCTTTCTTTGTAAATTGAAGAATGATTTCAGTTACGTTCAAGAAACTTAGGAAGGACAGAGGTAAACAATAATATCTCAAATCTAATGAAGTTCATCAAATAGTTAGATAAAAATGAAGAGTACTTGCAGTATAAAAATTAAGTAATGTGTAAGCATTGTGATTCTTGCACATACTTACATAACTGTTATAACAAGTGGAGTGTATTCATTTTCTTGTTTAAGCTCACACCTTGACGCTTTAGCATCTAGCGAGAATGCATTACCCACTGAAAACAAAATTATTAATGTCAGTGAGTTTTTTTTTCAAAAAAAGGACAAAAATATATTCTACAGAATGTTTCTAATATTATTCTGTAGACTTTGATTATGTAACTCACCCGAATTGTGAAAATCAATCTTATTTTTCTTATTTTTATGGAAGAAATATATATATATATATATATATATATATATATATATATATATATATATATATATAATATTATATATTTAACCTAAGATGGAATTTTCTTTATAAATTGAAGCTTATCTTTACAGCTTTGCCCTAAAATTTTAGACCATTTCAGAACTTAATTGTAGAGCTGAAATTTTACACCAGGTTTTTCTCTTGAATCATATGTCAATAATAATGTGAAAAATTATGTAGATTACTGCGCAAATATTTAATACTTGGGGAAGAAGGCTGAATGCTTATTAAAGGAGCAAAATGTTGAAGCTACCGCTTAATAGCATTGAAGTATTGAAAGCACATTTTAAGGAAAATTTTACATCTGGAAGTATTTCCTAAGTCCGTCTTTGTTGAAATGTACTTATAATATGGTTTTACTTAACAAAAACAATATAAACTTATCTTTGCTGGAATCATGGAGAAATTCCGTTAGTTTCCTCTATCAAAATTATTTTCCAACAGTAATGGAACTGATACGGTTGTTGGGAACAATAAATTAACTTAAATTTATGAAATATTTAATCACTGAATGCAATACGAAAAGTATAAAAAATCTTCAGAGTATATAAGAGTACACATATCTCCGATTCGCTCGTGCTAATTAATTCCCGGGGGAGCATGAGAATCGAAATACACCGATAATGCGGGAAAGGCCTGATAAGCCTTCTAAGATTAATTATACAGCTTTAAATTAACATAGTTTGCTGCTTTTAATATAATTAGTTAGAAAAATTACAAAACAGAGATTTTTAGATAAAACACGTTACATTCCGTTTACGTTCCATACGAGAGTGTTTGAAAATTTTGTTTTCGGGATTTTGCCTTTAAAAATGCAGAGGTATTCCATAAGTAGGATAAGGCCTATAGATATAATGAAGATTAGTTGCTTGTTTGTCAAATATATTTTCAAAAATTTAGTATAGTGTGTATCTTGTAGTTACGACTGTTAGGTACCCTAAGGAATAATGGGTATTTTACAACAATTGTTTGTTTATATATATCTGTACAATATTTATTTATATCAGAAAAAAACATTAGAGAGAAAAGTTTCAAAAATAAACTTTACCTAAGTGTGCTACTTTGTTGATGTCATCTACGCTGCATCCTGAAGGTGTACAGATACCCAATCTCAGAGTAAGGAAATGGAAGAAATGAGCATATTTTGCAGCTTCTCCAATAGCCTGTAAGCAAACAGATAAATTTACAAACATACAAAGCACAACATCTCTTACAGATACATACATACATTCATCCATACACACCCATGCTTATATTCATATGTATATACACTGCTGGCCACCCAAATTGCAACACCAAGAAAGACAAGAGATATCACAACAAAATTTATTTTGTAGATAACATGTTGACCAAGTATCAAATGATTAAATTTATAGTTGCCAAAGTTGATCTGCTGTGGCAGCTGGGAATGGAATCTGGGTCAATCGTAGAGCAACCATGGATGACATGTTTTCTATCGGCGAAAGATCCGGAGAGCGAGGCGGCCAGGGAAGCAATTCAATCTGGCGATTGACGAAGAACCGTTGGACAATGCGTGCAACGTGTGGTCGCGCATTATCCTGTTGAAATATGGCTGTGGGCAAGCCCTGAAGGTAAGGAAGGACAACTGGCTCCAACACCTCGGAGATGTAGCGCTGGCTGTTTAAAGTACCAGCAATGCGTACTAGAGGTGTGCGAGAGTGATATCCAATACCGCGACATACCATAATACCCGGTGCAGGACCAGTGTGGCGGTGCATAACGCAGCTGTTCAGCATCCTCTCTTCACGGTGTCTCCAGACTCGAATGCGACCATAGTGGTGTTGCAGACAGAAGCGTGACTCGTCAGTAAAGACAATTTCATTCCATTCTGCCGTCCACATCATTCTGTCATCGCACCATTGGCGGCGGAGACGTCTGTGGTTCTGCGTCAAGGGTAGACAAAGCAATGGAAGTCTTGCGGACAGACCAGTCTGCTGTTAACGGCATCGAATGGTACGCGCAGACACTGGATGATGCGTTACAGACTGCATGTGCTGTGCTACGGTTCGTGATGTGACTGAGCGATCCGTCACTGCCATGCGCACAATTTGCCTGTCATCACGTGAAGTGGTGCGCTGAGGTGGATGCGATCGAACACGCCGGTCCGTCGTACCTTCCTGCATCCAACGATCACATATCCGCATTACAGTTGTTTGGTTTCGTCCAACACGACTACCGATTTCCCTGAAAGGTAATCCGCAATCTCGGTAGGCCACTATTCTTCCTCTGTCGAACTCGGATACTTGATCAAAAGATGATAGCTGTTTTCGACGAGGCATAATTGATCGTTTTTTTGAAAAAACCACAAGAAAAACACAATTGCCGAACATGAAATCGTCGAAATCTCCAAGCCTTAAATAGCGCTTTGAAGTGGCGCCACAGGCGCGTGTGATGTGCGTCTGCGCTGAAATTCTAATCATTTGTATATCTCACCTCCGCTAATGCATGTTGTAAATTTCATGTTATTTGCATGTTTCCTTCAGGGTGTTGCATTTACAGTGGCCAGTAGTGTATGTTACGGCCAAAGCTAAAGCGTCGCTACATCGCGAAATGCCTGGCCACTTCTAGCATTGGCCAAGTCACTTGTCCAAAGCCCAAAATTATCGATAATTTATGACTTCCCTGGGTCATGAATTATCGATATTTCGGTTTTGGTCGTCCAATTTACGATTCACCCAACAATCAATGGCTTGTTCCCGATTGGTCCAAAAAATGTGGCCAACGTTTTACGGATCTGGATAATACAGTCACGGAAGTTGATCATGCCAGTTCTAACTCATATTATTCCCACTATAAAAATCCCTTTAGTTTAATCAAAGTAGGAAAAAATCACTTCAAAATGAAAGAGAAAAGAATAATTTTCTAAACTGTTAATAATAAAGTGTATTTTCTAAACTGTCCAATGACTGTCGGGTGTATCGTGAATTAGCCTGAGAATTTTCGATGGAGTCGTAAATTCTCGATAATTTCGGGCTTTGGCCAAGTGACTTGACAAATGCTAGAAGTGGCCATATGTGGTATATATATATATATATATATATATATACCGGGTGGCCATAATTAAACTGACAGTGCTCACAGTGTTCTGTAGCGCAATCTATTTGCGAGAATGACGCCACATTTTGTTGAAAGATTAAACAAGACGGGGGACGAAGGATTCCGCGAAAAAATAAATTAGTTCCAAAAGTCACCGCTAGGGGAATATTTGGCGCTGTGTAATAGAAAATAGAGTGTTAACAAATGCAAATCAATACGGAAATTACCTTTTATTTTGAATTCAAATGAGGTTCAATGTGACTGCCGTTGTTGTGGAGCACATATTGCATTCTGTGCACAGTATGCACAACAGCAGAAAGTAACATGTCAGCAGAAAGTAACATATTTACATACATTTTTTTAACATTGAGGAATTGTGTAGAATATTTAAGATTTTAAAGTTCAATTTGTGTAAAAAAATTGTATAAGATTCCATTAACCTAATAGGTTTTCCAAGAATATTATGATTAAGTACGACCATTAATTAAGCCGATTAATCCCAAATTTTAAAAAGTGATATATTCCAGTACGTCAAAAGATTTTTCCTGCCGTGAATTTAAAATAGTGTGTTATTTTTATGTATTTGAAAGAATGATCAGTGACTGAAAAGTATAAATTGATTAGGAACAGAGCTTAAGTTTCATATCAACTACGGTTATTTTTTTCAAATCAAGTGCCTTTGCCAAATACGCATGATTATAGAACACAGAAATCCAACACAGAATATGAAGGTTGAATGGCTTGGACTCACCGTGTCTCGCTCCGAAAAATTCTTCAGTTCATCCAACACCTCATCCAGTTTATAGAAATTTCCTTTGGGAGGTACAGGGGGTTTCAGATCGATCGTACAGTACTGGCCCCGAAACAGCACTTTCCCTTTATCTCGGAGTCTTGTACTCTTTACCTCTGTATTCACACATTCATCGTACTCACCGAATGAGGACAAGGATCCAACCAGGATACCATCCATGATTTTCGCACTGGAGTCAAGAACTGGAACATAAAAGTAGTACATTTATATGTATAGGAAATCTGTTAAAAACTTCACTAGGGTGAAAGGTGACAGAAATCGATGACATGCATTAACCAAAAAAGGTAGACGATTTTTCGTATAACGTAACATCTTACCCGAAGATTAATCAGACAAACAGTTTAATGTCAATGGGAACAACGTCTGTTATCTTATTTTCAGAGGGTACCGTAAAATTGAAAACATCTGTACTATATTCATGCAACTTTTCCCTTCATGAAATAAAATTCCCTCATTGGAATTTCTCATGTTTTATGTTTTTTTGCATTTAGTTTCTCGCTTAAAAGCTTTGATAGTTTTTAAACTGCAGTATTCAGGCAAAGTGTTTGAAATTATATGGCTGGCATTTTATTTTTGGGCTCAATACCCCTTTAAAGCGGAGCATAAATACTCTATACACGCAGAGTTTGTATGGACTCAAAAATGCTCTAATCTTCTAGGATAATCCCTGAGTCAGTTATTTGTAGTGAGCTTTAAAATCCCTTCCTCCGCAAATTCCTTCATTTGTAATCTATCCTTTTTTTCTTTCTTTTTTTTGGGGGGGGAGGGGGAGGGGTTATGAAAATAGCTGTTAATTTTAAGTCTAAAAACAAGAATCAATTTGAGTATCGAAAATTCTGGTTCAAACGGCCAGGATCACTTTATATTCATGATCTTTAGGAATTTTTTTCTGAATAAAAACTCTTTTTACAAATTCTTTAACTTTATGGCGTAATAAGAAAATAATTGAAAGATTGTCGGTAATTTCACGTTTCAATTTACATAGTACTGTTGGATTTCCTTGTAGATCAGTTTAGAGCAAATTACGTGGAGCTCATAAGAGATATCTAATAATATCATCTGTGCATTTCCTACAAAGGATGTGCACTTTATTTGATCCATATTTCATAATTTGATTTTAATACATTTTCCAATCAAAATTTTTATCCCTATCAAAGAAGATGAAAGAATTCTTTAGTTTCTCCTTGGTTTCACAAGTTCTCACTCGTCTGCGTTTATGCTGTAATTAAAATTTCTGAGATTATCATAAAAACTCTGTGTTTAACAGCGTACATTTCTTGCTTAACATCCCCCTTATGGCCTTATTATCCTTATCCTTATGGCCTTGAGCTTCTTCTCCAAAACTGATCCTAATTAATCGTGTGTGATTAGCGTAACAGAGATGAACAGCTATTTCCTCATTGCTGATTGTCCGAGTTTCCTACATATGAACTTCAAGCCATTTCAGTCCTTTCAATTTATTTATGTCTTCCATTTGATTTTCAAGGTAATTTAAAAAAAAACTTTCAAGCCAAAGCAATGACATTTTCTTTTGAGTAGGCTCTGAAGTTTCAGTGAAAAGAATAACAGAAATATATGCATATTAAAAACTTTAATTTATTTTTAATCTAATAAACTGTCAGATACAGCCATTTACTTAGAAATAAGTTTGACGCTATCAACCACAAACGCCCTATCTCATTAAATAAGCGAATAAAAGTATTCATTGATGTCAAAACGCGTTGCCTTTACTCTGATCTCTGTCAAATTAAATGCATATCTTCGTAGGTCGTCATCATCTTGCTTCGTACTTTCATTTGGTAGCATTTCTACTCATATGAGTTTCAGCCATAGCGAAAACCTGGGTAAAGCTCAGAATACTTGTCAAAAAAGAATTGGTCCCAGTTAAGATTTTCGCAGCTATAGAAATTAAAAAATTAATTAAAAATAATTTTCTTTGGGTGAAATAACTTGCATCCAGGCATGGAAGTAAGGATTTCACTGGCGCAATCATTTTACAATTTTAATAGGGTCGCAATGTGACTTTCATGCCCTTTTTTGACCAAAAAGGTATATCCAGTTACAGCTCCCTAAAAATGCAATTCAA